>JAQJVL010000002.1:12899127-13469127 GCA_035578905.1 Stictocephala bisonia
TTTAACAACTATAAATAAAACTTACTCTGTTTTGACATTGGTTTCATTTTAACATTTCTTTTACTATACGATACATATATATTTATTTATCTCTGTTGAAATTGAAGGAAATGTTAAATTGCTAAATATTAAACATTGATGAGCAACATTAAATAAGACAAAATTGAACTAAATAAATAAAATTTAAGTGAAATATTAATGTGCAACAAAATTTTATTTTTAACGATTATAAACAAATATTGTTAATGTTTCAAAAATAACATATTACAAGTTTTTTTTACAACAAATAAAGCATACGCTTGAATGCTACTTTTATTAGACCTATCATTTTAAATTTTTTTGTAGTTTTGCAATAATGTTACAATTTTGCAATTTTTAGTATTCAACAAGCATTGTAAACAAAATATATCATTAGATGCATAGATTTTATTTACTGTAAGTCAAAAAATCAATAAAATTAAACAAACATAAATTTTATTTTACTGATTGCTACTAGAAGCTTTCTCTTATCACAGTCCAAATCTAACTTATACTAAGAATAAGTTTTAAAAATTTACCAAAAAAATCATCACAATTTAACATTTCCCTAAATTTGTAATTAATAGAATGACTTATCTTATACATTATGTGTCATATCTTTGGCTTGTTCTGTGCTGTACCTCTTAAGTAATACAAATCAATTTTGAGATCGCAAATGATATTGCAAGACAAGAATTTTTAACACTAACGGGTATTCGATGATCGGACTCTAGTCTTATGAGTTCGGTGGTAGTCATGGATATGATGTTTGATTCAGTTCGGTGATATGCGTTGCACTAACATCACCACGATTGTTTAAACAGTCACTGAACACTATTAGCACTAGGGGCGAGTGTCTCGTGTCCAGCTGGCTGTACACGTGCATACATCTCCAGATTAGCCGACAAACAATTCACTTTTACTGCTTAAAACAATTATTTCACAGGACAACTCAAAATTGTTGATCATAAGGCAAGCAATATTTTCTCAGCAGCGTTTGTTAAAAAACACATGATAATGAATGCAAAAGGCAACAACACTGTTTTCAAGGTGTTTTGGTAATTATTTAAAATACATCAATATTAACTGTTATATTTATAAAGATTTTAATAATTAGCTCTAAATGAAAATCAAGTTTTTTATGAATATTTAATTCAAAACCGAATACAATTAATATTATAACAAAACAATTGTTATTTTGTTCTATTCAAAAATGTTGTACTATAATTATTTTGACTTTTTAATTATATTTACGATTGTTAAAGTGATTATGTAGAGTACTTCAGCTAAAAACAATAAAACATGCTAAGCCTTTAAAAAATAAATTCGAGGGACTAATCTGTTAGCTTGTCTTATGAGAAAAATTTGGATACGTGTAAAAGTTGTAACTGTGTCAGAAAAAGAGGTTATGTACGCTTTTGTCAGTCTTGACTGGATCATCCAAGGAGGGAGGAAGAGGGCTCCACCTTCATGCAGGAGGCTGTGCCAATGGGTGAGGCGGCACTGGCGCCTGAGTTGGCCCTAGTGGCAGCTAGAGGGGATCGTGCCTCAGAGGTGTCCGAGACACACAAGTCTCGAGCGAACATTTGGCCCATGTCTGCTACTGCACTGGAACTGCCATTACCTCCATAGTAGTAACAAGAATCTGAAACACAACAGTGTGTTAACTCAGCTTGAAGCTTGGACAGACAATGATAAAATTATTTGTGCCATTCAATTTTTATTTTACTGACAAATTTATGAAGGAAATGAGATATGAGTAAAAAGTGCCCAGCCACTTATGAAATCGAAAAGACTAAATCACAGAGTCAAAAGGCCTTCTTATTTGATATTTTAAAAGGGTGTTTACTGAATTGCTATCAATGAAAATTATTTTTTACGTTAGTCTAAAAGTAAAAAATACAACGATGTCTAAATTGACTGAAACAGGGATGATGTGTGTCATTTGTATTTATAAACACAATACAAGTGAATGCCACATAACACAATTATTTATTACAATGTAAGTATAAAATATACAAATGTTATGATCCTCCTCCTCCTGTTTTGGGGGTTGTATTTAGGGTTTGGGTGTGTAGAGCTCCCAAGAGAAGTTGGGTCTAAGAGGCCTTCACCAGGGATTTTGTTTTTTGACATAATAAGGTGTTCTTGGCCCAGTTTTAACATTAAGCTTTCTATGTTATTATGGAGTTAAACAAACAAGTGACTATCATTAAACAGAAATTTAACACAGTAAAAGTACAAAACAATAAGTTATAATTACAAAGCGATTAAATCCATTAAAAATGGAATAGAAAAGCTGGCTTCCTAAATAAAGCTGTAATTTTTATTTCAATGTAACATTTGTCTTACGGATAATCAAATCCAATATGGCGGCAGATGTAGCAGATTCTTAGAACTATTGAACTGGACAGAAGATGTTCTTAAATTTGTTGTGGAATCCTAACATATAATATTTATCTGATCTTGTTATAGAGCTTGTCTCAATGTTATACCAATGAATACACATCTATGTGTGTGTATTCATTGGTTATACCAAGGTGACGTAAAATATCCACTGCTATCTCCAGCAGTCTAGTCATATCCAGTAGTGTCCAGGTTAATGATGGTGAACATTGAGTGGTCACCCACTCAACGTGACAATACTGTGCTGTTATTTCATCCCATACCATCTAAACACTGTACCTCTAAGAAGTTTGATTACTACTGTGCTTGGTGAATAACATGACAAATATAAATTACCTATGCTACTAGACAAAAATAGCATGACTATAAAATAATAAATATTATAGGAAGTGATTCACAAATGTTTATTTCATAGTAGCCCAAAGAGCTATTTTCAAACTGTGTAGAACACTATTTTATACGATGAGTGAGGCAGTGAGTGGAGGAAGTTAGTGGTGACGGTGAGTGAGACAGTGAGTGGAGACGATAGATGAGACAGTGAGTGGAGATGATGAGTGAGACAGTAAGTGGGGACAGTGAGTGGAGACGATGGCTGCATACTCACTGTTTACTTACTGAGCAACCCGCCTGCACCCGAGGTATAGTTGTAACTTCCGTAAGGGCTGGTGGTGTATTGCGTGTATGGAGAGCTGTACGTGTAGTCCGACACCCCACTACCACTTCCTGCAACAGAATAACAATCATCACTCATAGTTTTTCCTAAGTAATCATGTGTCCTAGTCATTGAACTTCAGCAGTGTGGCCTCTTGAGCAACCTCTGTAAGTGTGACTTTAAGCAACTATCTCATTAAAATATGATATAGTTGCTTAAATATGAGGCATACGGTGCTACCTTGTGAAAAAATATCAATCTAAAGAGGAGAGCAACTAGTTTCCAGAAATGGCAACCAGCCCACGAGCATGAGGCACCTAGTCTACTAGTCATCTCTAAAATATTTTCATTCTCTATGTGAATTGTGAATTAAGTCATTAATTGTAGTTTCATTTGGTGTTACTTCTTCAGGGAATCAAATACATCATGCACAGCAAGCTGCAAACAAGACTTCTGATAGCCCTCCCACCCACCCTCCTGATGGGCACCACTGATGAAAATTTTGAACAACACATTATCCAATGTAATTTATGTTAAATTCAAGTTTGACTATGCATATATGTTTGGTCCCAAATCGGTAAATTCAAACTCAGTACTGGGTTTGTGGCAGAAATGCTGGAAAGGTCAACCTTGAACAGAAAATTACACAAAGATAACTTGTTAATCATCCTGAGTGTGTATTAGTAACAAAATCAGCTGGACCACTTCATGAGGTGACAATGTTCATTTACAAACAAAAAACATTATCTAAATTTGTTTAAAATCTTGAATTACTCAAAGTATTTTAATCTCATAATAGTGAGCTTGTTTTTGTGACGAATAATCAATACAAACTCTTTAAAATTCTGCCAAAAATTGTTAAATTGAATACAATGAGTTCTCTTGCAAAATTAGTTTTTGAGGTATCATTTTTAATTAGTGCTGTTCTATACTCTTGATCTTGCTGTCGGATAAAAATTTGCAATTTCAATTATGTATTAACCAAACATAGAAATAATTATTTTAAAATATTTTATAGCATGATTCAGCAAAATGCACATTATTGATTATTCTGATTGTTTTCTTTTGGATTTTGAAAATTTTATACTTATTTTTCGTGTGATGCAAGATAAGCCTAATTTCACAGAATAATTTAACTTGACAACATAAACTCCAATTCTTAAATCTAAATTCACATTCATTTTTTGAGTTTCAAGTTATTGTTTGCGGTTTTCCAAATTCTTATATAGTAAGATTTTTTAAAAAAGCCATTGGCTGATAACTATAAACAAGTAGATACTGTATATGGAGGATCTCCTACAGTGATTAGATATAAGGGATATCAAGCAATTAATCAGATGGGTGGGGATATCGAGAGGGGTTGAGGGTTGAGAGAAGGATGTTTTGAGAAGTAGAGACAGCAATATATCTGATTTAACCATTACCAATTGTTATGTGGGGAACATGATACAGGATGATATTTATCTTTTTTGGTATTCTTTTCATAATTTTTATCATGGAAAAATTGCTGTCTACAATTCTATGAAATATTATAGAACAATCTTTGGCTTAATCAGTTAGTGTCATTACTAAAATTAAATCTTCCGATAATGACAGTGCCAACATGTTATTTACAATATTTACATCACCAAATGCAAAAGGCTGTTATGTGCCATCCATCCTTAGTGGTACCTCTGAGACTGAGAATACCATTGAATGGAGGATGGAGTCTCAGAAATACCACTGAGGATGCCACATCATAGTTTGGGTGAAACGTTTGATGACGTAAATTTTGTAAATAACATCTTGATTCAGTTTTTAGAAGAGCTTTACTTGTTAGTAATAAAATGAAAAGTTAATTTATGTAATGTATAAAAAAGTTATAGATTATGCCAAACGACACATGACTCATGCATATGCAATGCAATAACACATTCAACGGTACAAACATTGTCAAAGTCAAACCTTCACCTGAGTAGTGGTGAGTGAAGGCAGGCTGGAAGGCACCTGGTGGGGGCTGCAGGACTGTAAGGGATGAAGGGTCCGGCGGGGGCGAAGGGGCTGGAGCAGGATCCGCCTGGAGAGATAACGGCAGCCCTGGGGATGCAGATCCAGTGCCTTCGCTGCTAGGATGGTAGCCCGCGTTCTCTACAATCCCATGCAACACGTTTACGACTACACTACACTAAAGTCCACTTACTGAATCTCCCTACTTGACATCACAGGACTCCTTCAGCAAGTGTGGAACTACGAGGAGATTCAAAATGCTATGACCAATGAGGTGATGATATTAGCCAGCCGTAACCATAGTAAAGTCTTTACAACTCATATGGCTTTTAGTTTAGTTTACAAACTGATATTAAGCCATACGCCTTATTTGGTTTACATGTCAGTTTCTTACCTGCACGTTTCTAATAACCTTCTTGTTTGAAAATAAAACTTGTTGTGTAAGTAAACAGTTTATGATTGTGGATCTTCATATTTTTTTACTGTCCTTACATTTTTGTTTATTATTGTATACAGGGTAGAAAAATATGGAAACGCTTTTACAACTTTCGTATGAGTTCACTTGAAAAGTGAAAGCTTGTACATGCTCATGGTTACAAAGAACATACTTTATGACACGATCAGCGACATTTCATTATATGAGAGGAACGGCCCACGAGGAGTTAAACGAAAATCTTCACCGTAAGCTTAGGTTGAGTTTGGTATTAAATAAAAGGTCTATTCAAGAAAAATTAATTGCCACAAACCATACTTCAAAATGTTTATCCTTTCCAGAGTAGTGGTCATTTGAATTTCAAAGTTATTGATTTGAACAAATTATCTCTCCACTATTTAATATATTATTCTCTCTCCGTTTCAAATAAATTATTCCAATAAAAAATTATTCTTTATGGAACACAATTATTAAAGTAAATTTTAAATTATCAATAGAAAAAATAACGTTGTGAATGCTTTCCATATTTTTTTCAATCCGTATTTTATATATATATATATAACACTATATATATATATATATATATATAGTGTTATAGATTGCTAAACACAGTGCTCTTGGCTACAAAAGGCGCCAGAGCCTCACTCAAACACCACCAAGCACGCTCATGTCAAGTCAGGAGATTCATTAAAGTGAGTATAGTAACGTACACAGCTTACCGGTACATGTACCTTCCTCTGGCCCGATACTTTTATCATGTCTTTATTTGTAAATTAGCTTTAAAAACAAAAATGATATCATTTTTAATTTTGATAGGAAAAATGAATGATTTTGAAAATTAAATTTTAATGATTCTAAAAAAATAAAGAATTAATAAATCCCAGTTTTTACAAACAACCTCCATCATATTTATTGTTGTTAGTACAGTAGATGTATAACTGCCATCATTGTGAATGGAAGCATTCAGAACTAAGTAGTAACTTAAAAATAATTTGAAGTTACTAATAAGTGATTTGCCTAACCTAACCTAACCTAACCTAATAAAAATAAATATAATTAAAAATCAAAGGAAATAATACAAGTATCTTTCGATATAATTGATTTGAACTAAAATATCATAAATAGTAAAAAATTTTATTCTATTACATATTATTGTTTTAAATAAAAAAATTGAAGAAAACAATGTATTATCCAAAGAAACAAACATTTACATCATAAATAAAAGTGTTAAAAGATTGATTGAATTACAAATAGTTTACATATTTTAATCTCTGAGAAGTTATTTTTTCCGTTAAAATATTATATTTTTTAAGAACAAATCAATAAGATGTTGCACATATTCAAAGCTCATATAAGGTCTTTCCTTTCTGTACTACTAGCTCTTTCCGAATACAAATGGACGGAATAAAGTTGCAAGGAAAGGCTAAAGCCGCATTCATACACGAGTTTGCAACTGAAAAGTTAGCAGCTTTTGAGAAAATTTTGAAATGTTCAAAATACGATTTATAAATTTAAGGCAAACTTTTCTAGTTTCAAACAAAATCATCGAATTGCAAACCAAATTTCGTGTTTCCACTGGTTGACGGTAAAATATTGAAACTTCCTTTGATCTTTGTTTGAAACTGAAATTTGTACCAAAAGTTGCAAACTTTGTACTTTGAAAATGTTGTACCCTTCATATATGACCATGTGCGTGCATCGTTCCTGCTGATCAGCTGGTATGTATGGCTGACATCTTAAATAGGAAATTTCAAACAATTTTAAACACAAACTTAGCTTGTTTGCAACTTTTACTTTCTCCCATATGTGTTAGCATATAGAAAGTATGTAATCGTCCAAAACATTTTTTTTAAAGTTGGTCTAAAAATCTATTTAGGGTCCCCTAGACCCAAAAAAGTGGTTTTTTTCGAAAACAAATTTTGATGTCTGTCCGTATGTGTGTCTGTTCATGTGTATGTGCAGTTCGCTGAATATCAAACGCTAGATAAATTTTTATGAAATTTGGTATGTAGGTGTATCTCTAGACAATTTTTTCACTTTTTTGAAATTTTAAATTTTTTTATTTTTATGGGCAAAAAACATACGAACATAGAATTTTCTCAAAAACTGCTTCTAACGATTTTGATTACATTTTCAGGAAAGATGTAAATTACAATTAAAAACATTTTAGTAAAAATGGCATGTCTAACTTAACTAGTTTTTGAGCTATGGCAAAAAACGTATTTGGGAATCAAACTGGTAATTTTAAAAGTTTTGATTATAGTGATCAATATAGGGGAAATTTTGTACCAATTCTTTGGAACCATTTATTTAGATTGAAACAAAAAGTCTGAAACTAAAAATGTAGCAAACAAACCTAAAATTTCAAACTCTTTAGTTGCAAACTGCTGTGTAAACGCGGCTTAAGGATTAAATAAATAAAAGCTGTACATAAACTGACCTGGGTGATACTGGACAGGTGATAATGACGAAGGATCTAATACCGTGGTTGGTCCTAGCTTGTGGATCTCCTGCATACTTATTGGTGCTAGAGGGGGGACTCCACCGACTACACAACCACAACACACAAACACTTAACATACAAGCAACAGAAAACTAAACAAATTATAATACAAACATAAACATGCGCCATACGTTGATGCAAGTTAAAAGACGAAATAAAAAAGTGACCTATGTAGCATAATTGTTTATTACACAAAAGAATCAAAATGATTGTTCATCCCTTAGATACTCCCTTTGGGAGTGAAGGGGATTTGGTATTTCCCAATAAAAAAGTGACCTTTAAAAACACCCTTGATTAAGTGGGTCCATGAGAGAATGGGGTAGTGAAGTGGGGTTGTGACTAAGGACTTCAGTTACAATACTAACCACTTCTGTTCTATTTTAACTTTGAAGAAATAATGTTGGAATATTAATTTTTTGTAAAATTATTAAGAAAAGATTCATTTGACTCCCAATTAAAGTAAATTTAATTCAAAGCTATTAAATTAATGCAAAGATCATATTTATATATCAAAATGCAATACTAGCCAGTGGTTCAGTGGATTTGTGATGTTACAAGTTCGAATCCCGTAATGAGTTAACAGTCAGTATTTTATTCCTTAACAAAGTTTACATGATCACTTGCAAGTATTGTTAAAAATTAAAGTACCGTTCAACATTTTATAAAAATTTCTGAAATTTAAATAAATTTCCGTCAAAAGAAAATTAAATAACAGAGATGAAAATAAAACAGGCCCAGTAAACCTTAGCAGTAATCAGAATGCATGAGTCATGTACATTTAGTATATGAAATAGAAAAATGTCCAGTAATTTGTTATATATAAAGAAAATAAGAGAAACATCTCACAAATTGATTTTAATTATACAATACCGACACTTGACTTCAATATTTTTTATTCACTAACCGCAAGAATCAGCCAAACCCCAACAAAAACTGTAATTTTATTCATATAGTATTCAGAACTTTTAAAATAATAACTATGAAATCAAACTTTTGAAATAATAACTGTAGAAATAAGTCTAACCCCAACACACAAATTTTAGTTTTACAATATTGATATGGTATTTAAAACTTTTGAGATATTAACTGGGTGAATCAGTCAAAACCCCGCCAAAAAAACTGTGATTTTTGTACAATATTGATATATTTAAAAATTTTGAGCTAATAACTGGGGGGATAAAATTTTTGAAATAATAATTGGAATACTAGTCAAATCCCAACACAAAAACTGTAATTTTACAATATTGATATAGTATTAAACACTTGAGATAATAACTGGGGGAACCAAGTTTTTGAAATAATAAGCGTAGCATTCAACTTTTTAAATAATAACTGAGAGAATCAGCCAAAAACCGACACAAAAAACTTTGATTTATAAATGCATTCTAGGTAATTGTTTAAGTAGTTACAAAAATACTTTATTTAACTTAAATTTAACAGTATTGTATTGTTATGTACTCGTACATGGTGATGAATGAAGAAATGTTGACTTTGACTAACCCTAAATGAATATACGATTGTTGATTAATACTAGTGAACCATGTTTATCTTTCTTTAACCGAAAGAGGTTGCAAAGAATCAAAAATTCCTTTTGTAATTTCTTGGGATAAAATCTCTCCTGTTGTCATAATAATCTTTAAAGTTATTTGTAAAGTCCTTAGAATTTATAAGACTTCCTAACTATAAATAAATAAACAGTCAGCATTAATAAGTAAAATTTTGTGAGAAAAAAAAATATTTTATCTGTGTTTTTTTAATTTCTTCCCCTAGTGATACTTTGTGTTATTGAATGAAATAATAAAAAACAAGCAGACGGTACGAGTTGGTTAAAACACACTAGTAAAGACAGTCAGGCGACATTCCGTACTGACCTATCGTCGTGCCGATGGGCGGGTTGTAGAGGTGCGAGTTGGCCTGTGCCTGGGACATGGTGCTGATGCTGTCATACAGGTCGGAGGTGGTCGTGGGTGCGCTGAATGAGCCGGTGGACGAGTCGTAGTACGGCGAACCCCCGTTGGCTCCGGCAGCGCTGCCTCCAAGCTCTGACAACAGCTTGTGCTCATCTTTTATGCTCCACTTCCCTGTCCACAGCTGAAAAAAAACATGATTTAGATAGGTACTATATGTAAGGAACGAACTGAACATATTTTATATCTCAGACTTGTAATTTATATTTTTAACTTGTACTAACGTTATTATAATCGTGAAACAAATATTGTTCAGCCACACAGAATTTGAACCTGTGAAGCTCTGCAGGGAAAGCAGAATGGCTAACCGCTAACCTAACAAGAGGTTTGACAATCTATTAATAATCCAATTTTTAGCCAAATCCTTTAAAACAACGTTGACTAAAGTTACTTACGTTGGAGTAGAGCTGGTCGCCGTTGTACTGGGTGCGCTGCCTCTTGATGTCATCCTCAGGGTGGCCGTTCAAGTCTCTATTCTCGTCTGTAACAGACACATCTGGTTACTACTCTAAACTTGACTGCACTTCCTGTTAACTCGGTTGGCAAACACTTCTTTATATATTATGTTTTTATAGTTTACAGTCAGAAATAACTTTTACTGGCAAAAAACGTGCTGCAACTGTGAATCCACCATTTGGAAGACCTCTGAGTGGGTGTTGGCCTGTGAGGAATGTAGAGTAGGATAAAGGTGTTTGAAGAATAAAGGATGTGTGACTCTGCAGGAGGGATTAGAACGGTAGCCACCCCCGCCGAGAGGACTGCAGGTGTCTGTCGATCGACTTCAGGGCTGGAAGTGTCATTGACGTAAATATTGCCATAGGTCGATTTATAATCGGGCTTGTACGGTCATTCTTTTTCATGGCATATTATAAGGCACTGAAATATAAATTGAACGGTAGTATAGTTGTTTAGAGCCCAGTTTTATAAGCTAAAGGTCATCAGTTCTATCCTAGTCAGAGTTATACAAATTTTTGAAAGGGATCAGCTGATAACCATCGGCTGTTTCTTTGTCATTAGGCTATTATTAATGACACTTTCCAAGGAATAGTAAGCCTTTATTTGTAACAATGACTTATATTTGCTCAACCACTCTAACTCAAAAGCCTTATTCGCCCATAATATCTTGATGATCGGCGTCTTACGAATAAATAAATAAATGATCCAGGAATTCCTGATTTTGTCCTAGAATTCTATATTAAACTAAAAATTGACGAATTTTATATTTTTTTACAATTTAAATTAGACGCCAAAATATATTTTTCTTAATCTACTACTGAATCTTCAAAACGTTACTGAAACTAAGACGTAGTAAGGTTTTTTTATTATTTAATTCAAAAGTATAGAAGTGAAATTGGTCTAAAAGATTCTTTATAAAACATAATCTTATACGTTAGAGATATGACACATAGTATAAAGAATGTTTTTTTCCTTCTTAACTTTACTCTGCCCATTCTTCATAGACTATTGATCTGTACGAGGACCTTATTGAGACAGAGTAAGGGGGTGAACCAGTACAGTAGAGGTGAACATTACTGATAAATCTTCCAGTCTAGGCCGGATTCGAACCAACGCAATCTCTAACCCAAGCTCAAAGTCCTGACGCCTTAGACCGCTCGGCCACCGGCTCGCCCTAATTGTGCTTCATTTTACAACGAACTGCTCTCCGATTGACTTTAGGAAAATTCTTTTATTTTTAATTTTTTTATCATTTTCTTATTTAATCTGTCAAGGTGGCTGGTTATTATATATGATATAAATAATTGTTTTAGCTATCAAACATTCTCTCAAGAGTAAGCCAATACATAGGCTACCTCAAGGTCGGTTAGTATATTCAATATAGCTCGATTCATACACATGCTCACGCCTATAAGAACATGATATTTCATTCATTTAATAATCATACTTAATTATATTATTTATAGATTTATTTACGAAATTATTTTTCGTTATAATATATTTGATTGTTTGAGGTTTATTTTACGGAAAATAAATAATTATTGATTGAATTAGGGCCTATACTATTTTTGTTATTTTTTTGTTTTGTTTTATATATAGTTAACTTTTCCTATTGAAAGAGCTTGTACAGTAATATACCATGTAATACGTTCCATGTAAATCAAACTGCTAGTATTTTTTTTTTTTTTTTTTTTTAATTAACACTTAAAATAATTTGTAAAGCTCAAGTCAATAATATTATAGGCTAATATTGAACTGGTTAAAAAACAACTTTAGACAAAATTTAAAACTAATTACCGAATATATGTAGGGGCCTTATTAACCAGAAGAGAAATGTCAACAACTTTAAGTATCAACACATTAAAATATAAAAATATGTTGGTTTTATTTATAAAATTAATTCCTTTATGTAAAATACGGTACTTCAGTGGATGTCAAAGGCAATTATTTGCACAACGTAAAAAGCACAACTCAAAGTGAAAGAATTGTAAACATCATTTGTCCATCTGTAAGGCAACAAGACCAAATAAGTTACGCAGCGGATAATGGATCTAAAACAAGAACCAATCCTACAGAATGGTGCAGAAGACAAAAGCGGAAGTGTAATATTGTTAAGATGGCGAGAAATATTATTTTCCGCGGCGAGGCTCTTGTGTGACCGGAACCGGATGTCTCAACATGGTGGCGCGGACTTGGCAGTGCCACCGGTATATTTATCACTCCTCCCACTCAACCCTCTTACCAACTAGACTTTATGAATTTCACCAATAAATTATGAAATCAAATTATTGTTATGTGTGGCCTTTAAGTCCTTTTTATATTTGTATAAATATTATTATTTATGAACATAAATTTGTTTACCACGCGTTAATGACCACTGTCGGTTCACAAGGTAAACCTATGGATATTTACGTTTGGACATCAATCGTTTGTCAACAAAAGGACGCAGAGCAATAAAAACAGTCCACACATATATCTGTGATTAGGCCTTTGTATGTAACTTTAAAATTTTACCTTTTTACAGTTTTCAAAATTATTTTTTAATGGTAAAAGTACACAGTTTTATATAGTATGTTTAATATATTTTTTATATGTAGTTACTAATGGAAAGCTTAATGTTTGAGACCCATCTTCCCCTCCCCCCCACACCAAACTGGAAGTCGTGCCATACCTCCGATGGCTCAAAACCAGACAAGTAATATGATCACGGGTGGCAGTCGAAGGGTTAAATCACAACTCAGCAGCTGAGGGAAAAACTATTTATTACAAAATAATTCAACAAAATTAAACAGGTAGAATAGGTTATTGTCAAAGAACAGAAATATAGTAAAAAGTTACCTCAAATTGCAAAATGCTTAATTAAAATGATATAGAACTAACATTGAACATAAATATAATAAAGAAATTAATTATAAGAAATAACATTGAGCACATGTGCTCGAACCTAGGTTGACCATCATCTAGACAAAGGACACAAACAAACTAACAACATATTGAAAATAACAAATAAACCTGATTATTATCTAAACAAAAAGATTTTCACCAACAGGGTGATTAGGTATTCGAAATGAAAAAAAAATTGAACAACTTGCTTTAATTGTCCCTCTAGCTGCTCATAATCATGTTGACAGGTAGACGGAAACTAACTACAAAACCAAAGCGAACTGTCGAACCGAAAGCTGGAACCACGGAACAGACCAAGGCTTGAACCAACGACCACGAACGTAACAAGTCGACAGCGCAGGAGCGATCTCAGGCAGATTGGCATACCGAAAGTATGGAAACCACAAATGTATCGGTCAAAAGATCCGGTACATGTTTTCGCTATAAAGATAAAATATATTTGTTATTGTGTGAAGATTATCAATTTATAATGATAAAACGCTGTGAGTACACTTGTACCACTGTTTATTTTTTTATATCATAAACAGAAGAATAATTAATTCCATCCAATATATTTATATTACGTACACTTATGTGCTGTACTAAGATGTGTTACCATTAAAAAGTATGTGAAACAATCATAGAAGCAATTAAAAATCAAAGAAGAAGTAAACAAAAATGTTTGTGATCAACTGTAGACCTATTACGTTCTGTCCTTTCCTTTCAAACATAACGAAAACTCAGTCTGAGAGAGCAATAGTAGGTAGGGTAAAGTGAGGCGAGTCCATCGGGGTTGACACAATGGCGAATTATAATTGAAAACATCAGGCCCTACATGTGTGTATGGGTGGACTAATGTAGCCCCAGTAATCCAATTGTAGGCCCAATCTAATCACAATTTTGCAGCCCCGCGCCGCGGTGGAATTATTTTTGACTGGTGGATAGGGGGTGGGGTCGGCGAAATGTCACTGGTCAATTATTGTCCCTCCTATTGCATTGTTGCTCGGCTCCCTTGGCTCCAGCTTGATTGCGGTGACGTCACAAACGCTTGTCTCGCTGCGCTTCTCACCTGGTGTGGAGGTCTTTGGAGTGACGTGCTTGGACTGATAGAGTAATGTGAGAAGTCATACTATTCAAAACTAACAACGATGTAAAATACAGATCATAGAAATAATAAATTAAATTTAATGTGTTAATTTTTAGGTCGAAAATTGTACTTAATAAAAAGAGTAAATGATGACGATGAGCGTAATGGCCGACCGGCCAGTTCTCGGCAACCAGACGTCATTAATGCTGTACGAGCAGTTATTGACAATGATAAGCGAGTGACTCTCGATGAAATTATGGGTAAACTGCCGTCAAGTTTTGAAGTTAGCCGGTCATCTGTGCACAATATCATGACAGAAGATCTTCAGCTTGCAAAAGTGTGTGCAAGATGGGTGCCTCGCTTATTGAGCGATGCCCATAAACAACAACGAATGGCTGCTGCCCAGTCTTTCTTGTGATTGTTTGACGATGAAGATGAAAACCTTTTCAGTAGAATAGTCACTGGTGATGAAACATGGATTCACCACTCAACTCCAGAAACCAAACGCCAGAGTATGGTGTGGCAAAAAAAAGGAGAGGCAGCTCCTCAAAAAGCCAAAGTTTTTGAGTCAGCAGGAAAGGTAATGGCTACAGTTTTTTGGGACTGCCGTGGAGTGTTATTGATTGACTATCTTCCTCGTGGCGAAACCATAAATGCAGAAAGGTATTGTGAAGTTCTCACCAGACTTCGGCGGGCAATACAGAATAAACGGCGCGGACTTTTGTCGCGCACGGTTCTGCTTATTCACGATAACGCCCGACCACACGCTGCTCGTGCAACAATGGAACTTTTGAGGAAATTTAAGTGGGATGTTTTTGGTCATCCTCCATACTCACCAGATCTTGCGCCTAGCGATTTTCATCTGTTTCTGGAGCTCAAAAGACACCTTGGCGGTCGGCGATTTGCCAACAGCGATGACCTTCAAAATGAGGTGGATACTTGGCTTAAAAATTTGGCGGGTGAATTTTGTGATGCTGGAATAAAAAAACTACTTCCTAGATACCAAGAGTGTTTAGAAAGGGATGGTAACTATGTAGAAAAATAAGGTATGATGTAAAAAGTTGAATAAATGTGTTTCAGTTATTTTTTGAGTCTTTTTAACTTTTTCATAATTAATGGAAACTTACTTTTTGGATACCCCTCGTAGGTATATAATAATCTTAAATCTTTTAAACGTCTTTATACTGAAATTTTGAAAATGTAAAACTTAATTTAAACTAATTTAAATCTCTAGGATATATTAGCCTCCATATTGGGTCTCTTATTAAAGTATTTTTTATTTATTATTTTTTTTCAATGAAATTAGCTCCTACAGTTAATGTACAGATTTTAGTTAATTTTCCACTCTTCGCCAAACATTTTGTAAATATTACTAGATATATATTCTACGAAACGTTACTCCTGATGACAAATATTTTAGATAGTTTCGCTTAAGTGCACCTTAGCAGCTAAAAATTTCAGTGGCTTAAAGAGAAGTAACAGAAGTAATAGAATTTAGATCCTTTAACTATTTAATCTGGCCATTTTAGTATTATATAGTCGGATAAATCTCAATCGACTAAAAAGTATAGGCCTAGGCCTACTTAACTCTAGCTCAGTGCCTCTAAACAGCTGACTGGATTACAACACTATTACACCTGTCAAATAAATACGTAAACAGTTAACTACTTCCGCAGCCTTTGCACAGTTAAAATAAGATTGTAAAAATTGGAAAAGAGCGTGCTTTTTATTGAATAGCCTATAGTTTATGATACGTGAAAATTGAATTTAGGTAGGCTAACTGATTTGAAAATTTAGGTTACAACCTTAATAATTAAAATGAACATATATCCGTTCATAGGTTGGTAGGCGTGGTTTACCGAAATCGATCTCGGTAGAATCGGTTCATTTTTTACTTATATTATAATAAATTTGTGCTTTATGACGTTCCCTTGAGTTATATGATTAATTTATAATCATCCTCTATCATAATTGAATTATAAATTAGAGTAGCTAAAAAACAAAAACTATAAAAATGTTCAGAATAATATAAACTTCAAACATGTATAGGCATAAATATTTTTTATATCACTACAAAATAGTAAAAACGGTAGTTATAAATATATTACAATGAAAATAAGATAATCATAAAGGTAAATACTAGTATAAATATAGGCCAATGTGATTTTATATTAAACACTCAGTTAATGATTGTTGAGGTTAGTAATGAACTTCTTCCACGAGATTGTCAAACTATGTAAACATGAAACAGCTGATTTCGACAACTACCAACAAGGTTACCACCACCTCGAACTATAAATAACAGCTGGGTAGTTCTATGTTTATCGATGAAGCTTATACTGTTGCAGCACAGATAAATAATTCTACCCAGATAGCTCATTCTCATGCTAAAGAGTGTTAACAATTTTTTCGTAGTGTGTCAACTGTCCGCTTTAAAGCGCGTCGAGCGGCTGTCAACTGGGCGGCGTTGCCAGATTGAACTCATTAAACAAACCATAATAATAACAAATATTAAAATAATAAATATCAGCTGATAATAATAATTGAGATTTAATTCTCATTCAATGCGACAAGGTCACATCCTAAATTCACGGTTGCCTAGATACTCCTTAAACAGCGCACACACTTTTCCCGTATACTGTGAGCTATCTGGGTAGAGTTAGTTATCTGTGGTTGAAGTGTCTTTACCGACAACCAATTGAACTTGTCTAATTTATTAGCTGTCAAAAACAGCTGATCGTATCTTATTTTATTAGATCGTTATTCGACCAATTCACTAGCAGTAGCTTTAGTTTTTATTTATTTATTGTTTTACTATTTATTTTTTGTTATGATAAAATTACATCTAAACCTGGAGTTAGCTGAATAATAGGTCTACCGAACTTGATCAAACTTTAGGTTTTACAATTTTACTATTAGTGCACGACATAACTGTATAATATAACTTGAAATTTTAATATATTATTGCAGATAACACAATTTTTCAACAGCTCACAAGAAAAATATATTTAATTTTTACCTCTTGGATCCAGATTATTATCAAATTATCTAATCTATCATGAACTCAACACTTTAAGTAAATAGTACTTAATGATTCAAGAACCATGGAACTTAAATATTTTCTGACAAAACTGTCTTCGTCATTTAACCAGTGACTTTCAACAATTTACTATGTGATCGTTAATCAAATACCATTTTAACTATTTCTACGGCTGATAGAGTTTTGAAAACACCGCCCGATTTCTGTCAGCAAATTGTTCGCTCCAAAGTTGTGTCGTCTCAATTGTGGAGGGTAAGTGTCGCAGAATTGATGGTCTGGAGTCAAAGTCAAGCTTTGTTTGCCGGTTGAGTGGTGGTTGGTGGTGGGGGGAAACTTACTCTCGCGACTCACGGCAGAACAATAAGCCATTGTACGGCCTTAGAGCGGCTGCAGACGGTGAAATAACGCCGTTTTAATGGGGGGTTGTGGAGTTTGGAGGGGGGGGGTGGACCACTTCTTGGCGACAACACTTTGATAGATGTCTTTAAACCGTATTATATAATATATTTGACCAGAGAAATGTCAAATACGAGGCAATTTATATTTAAAACATAACTCATATATTTAAAAAATCAATATTTGTGTTAGTTTCTTTATAGTACATTAATTATTTATCTAATAATTTGCTTAGTTATTTGAACTATACATTTATATACTGAGAAAAGGGCAAAATAACACCAAATAAAATAACTTAATCATGCAAAGATATCTGACATTTAAATTCTAAATTTCTTTCTACCCTTTTATAACGAATTTTTCCAGCTAATCGGTAAGAATGTGTATAGTTATAAATTTTCCCATTGAGTTAGGCCTACAGAATTGTACTCAAGGTGCTAGGTAAGCGTTTAACTCATAATAATCACACTATAAAAACCCTTCCATAATTCTTCTCGCCCAGTTTTAGCATTTATTTACAAGATTACGTTTAAAAAATGTACAAAACTAAATTACAACAATATATAACTGATGTAACAAGATAAATTAGAGAAACAGATAGTGAAAAAGAGAAGAGGATCAACGAGATATGGATGAAGGGCGGGACCTAACAAAGAAGCAAAAGGCATAACGAGGGTATTGTATTTTCTTTGAGACGCTGACTCCAATATTTACTGAGCACTGAGATTTAGAATTCACTATAAACACTTCTAATTCGTCTAAAATCGATCGACTTTCACAACAATTGCGATAAGAGTGCGTCATAAACTGAAACAGTTTCTCTGAAACATTTTAGTTTATAAGTTATTGGCCATCAACATATATTTTATTGAGCATAATTGGCCATTATGGTATTGAGAGAAAGTGAAGCTGGCGCGAATAGAATGTTAGTATACCATTTAAATTGTACACACTAAAAATTTATATATATATATATACAGTATATATATATATATATATATATATATATATATATATATACACTGATTTTAGATTGGATATTATTTATTAATAAAGTAAGTTGTAATTTAGTATACAATTGACCCAATTTAAATTATAATCATGTTTAAGATATCATTGGTGTCGGATAAAATAACTTAATAAAGGGTTGGAAAAGAATATTATTTATTATTAATTTGACATAATTAACTAAAAGGTTCCACAACTGAACTAAAAGGTATTTAGAATTTCAAGATGGGACTGTGTTAAATATAAATAAATAAAAAAAATAGAAATTCACAATCAAAATTATATCAATTTATTAACGACTTAATCAGTATTAAACATCGATATATGACTATATGTCCATGAACCGTTCACGCAACTAGCAATTAGGATTCTAATTGCCGTTCACACCAGTAGAACTCACCCTAAGAACCGTTCACACAAGTAGGTTTCACCCTATGACCCGTTCACACGAGTACGTCTCACCCTTTGAACTGTTCACACGAGTAGGTCTCACTCTATGAACCGTTCACACGAGTATGTCTCACCCTACGAACCGTTCATACAAGTATGTCTCACCCTATGAACCGTTCACACGAGTACGTCTCACCCTATGAACCGTTCACATGAGTAGGTCTCACCCTATGAATCGTTCATACGAGTAGGTCTCCCCCTATGAATCGTTCATTTCTCGTTCATACGAGAAGGACCAAATTTACGAAACTTCTACATGACTGTGATAACACACATGTATGACATCTTTGGAGTGTTCGTATGGGAATGGTGGTTAGATTCGGATGTTATGAAGTGAAGAAAAATGAGTACTGACAGATATGTCAGTTAGCTGAAAATCAGACCTATAGTACGCGAGTTGAATTTCACGTTAAGCTGTAGGGCCCTTAGTTGTCCTGGCTCTTGTACTCTTAATAAATAGCCCTTTCTGAGTTAATAAATTGAATATAAGTGATAAATATAACGTTTAACAATATACTAATTATTTATGAATGACTTTATATGACTAATGATGTAGTTTTTAAGAGAAATAAATATTACTACTAAATCTCATACAAAACTGTCAATTATCGAACAAATTAACCCTGATAATGACGGTTTCTTTTCTAAACACCTTCCATTTACCTAACCTAAACCTTCCATATAACGGTGAACTGTTGAGCTCTAAACGCGTTCAGATAATTTAAAAAACAAGTTTAAATCAATGGCCAACGTAATTCCTATAGTCGTTTATGTACTAAACCAAGGCAATAAAACAAAGTGTATAGAGATCCGGCCCGCCATTGCCAATGTTATGACGCGATGGTAGTGTACGGGCCCCCTGGGACTTCGCCAATCTATTTGCTCCCGTCCGTAAGACACCCCCTGTGGGACGTGTTAGTTAATACGCTATTGTCATATAGCTCCACCCCATCCACTCACTCACTTTAGCTTTGTGGATCTGGTTTCAACCAATTTCGCGTACCGTCCCAGTTACGCAAGGTTTTTTAATGTAATTCGATTTAGATCGGGGAATTAAGGACCCTTTGCTCTTCAACCGGTTTTGATGGTGAAGTTTTTTTGTTTCTGCAAGCTTTGACGAAACGTAGGCCTTATTGGATGCGATCAAAGGGGTGGATTCTAATTTGATTGTCTTTGGCCGGTTTGAAGATTGTTTTTCATTAAGTTGAGAGGGTGTAGTAGTAAGTAGCCAAGTGAAAGTACATCGGTAACTCCTAACATCTCAATTTTAATGTCAGAATGTTTAATAAATTTATACCTGGTAGTTTCATACCTGGTAGTTCTCACTCATCGTAACGTACAAACATCGGCACTGGTGGCGCAGTGCTGTAACCCAGCTACTTGGGGACAAAGTGTTCGGGAGATTGTAGGCGATAGGTTATATGCTCGGTCCTCTTAATACCGACACGGCGTCCACTCAATGGTTGCCATCGACGTAGACACTACTAGAGCAGTCTGGGGTGTCCATGTTGGATGGTAGTCAAGGTTCTGGTCTTATGTAGGGAAGAGAACTGAGTGTCAGACTTGTCAGTTAGATGAAAATCAGACCAACACTACGTGGTTCTGGTTCCACGTAATGCTGTAGGTCCCATAGTTACCCTGGCTATTGGGCTAATAATAATTAGTCCTTTCTGAGCTAAGTCGAACTCAGATAGTAACAATGACTACAGTCGTTCATCTACACTGATCACACTCATTCGAAATCCATATTCGTCCATATATTGACGATTGGTGTCTTAAGAATAAAAAAATAAAAATAAATAAATAAATGTATCAATTATGGTAATATATTGACGATTGGTGTCTTAAGAATAAAAAAATAAAAATAAATAAATAAATGTATCAATTACGGTAATTTTGTGGATTTTCTATGACCCTCAGGCTAATGGGCTTAATAAATAGCCCTTTCTGAGCATAAGTCGAATTCAGTTAGTAACCAGACTACACACAGGTCATCCACACTCATGTCATCATTCAAATTCACCATAAAATACGCACAACGCTGTATCGGAGTCTCATAACTAACCTTAATCTCAGAATAATCATAACAGAGTTTGCAACTGTTTGACTGTGGACTGGTCTGGGCTTGATTGGAAAGTAACAATTAAGGAAAGGTGAAAATATAAATTTAAAAAAATCACAAATGTGTTCAGATTATTCTGATGTGAGACGGAGACACAGCTTGTGTTTATTGTAAGGCGACCATTAATGATTACTTGTGTGAATTATGAGTATGGATGACCTATCTAGTCTTGATACTTAGGTCGACCGTTCCTTAGAGAGAGCGATTTATAATAGCCCAATAGACAAGGCAACTACAGCTTTACGTGGAACCCTAACCACATAGTATTGGTCTGATTTTCAGCCAATGATAAGCCTGACACTCAGTTCTACATCATCCGAGCACAACATTTTTACAGTTCGTATAGCTGTCAATGTTTAATAAATAACAAATCTTCCAACAGATATTTGTTGATTGAATATAAAAGACGTAATAACTTTGTATTGTATATATTTTATTCCTTTACGTAGGAGTCTAATGATAAATTAGGTATTGATAATGCATTTATGAGTATTACTATATATATATTGGATAGATGTTTTAAGCTGTATATTTATATAAATATTTTATCTCACCACTTATAAACACTTTATAAAAAAAATTCAAAGGCTCAAAATGTAATATAAATCTTAATTTTAACAGTAAGTACTTAAATCTTTTGAGGTTAAAACAATTCCCAATGAAAATAATAACACCTAATAATTTTTAATAAATTCAAACCTATATTTTCATGATCTTAAGTAGTATATTTGAAAAATATTAAACTTTTATTGAACACAGGTTTTAACGAACTTGTGTAACATTCCTGCACATAAATAAGTATTCTCTAACCAACACTTTAAAATCACTTTTAGGTTCAATCTTTTTTATACATTTTAATTTTTTTCAAGAACTGGAGTATCGCTGTGTTCTTGTGTGTAAGGTGAAGGCGGAAGTACGCGTATGATGCACGAGGGCCCTTATTGATCAAGACTGTGCACCGGGGTTGGCCGGGGGTGGGAAGGGAAAAGCAACCCTAAGGAAGAAGTCTGTAAAACTCGCCGCCATGCTGCCACAGCCACATCGATCTGAGAACACGTGGGCAACTGGGCCGGAACCGAAATGCCTTGACCTAACGCCATGGAGTACTATATCTAGGACGCACTGGCTCTGTTACCACCCATTCATAACTAGATAGATCAGCTGATATAGAGTAAATTAAATTTAACAGTGGAACAACACTGTTTACTCTTATTTCTTACCGGAAGTTAAAAATAACAATACGTGGGGAAAGTTAAGAAATTAATTAATCTTTTATTTTCTATGAATAAAAGTGGTTATCAAATAATATATTAGACACTCACAAAATCGAATAAAAGAAACAGCTGACAAACTGGTGTTGCGTCAACAATACCTCGTATTATTGACGTGTAATGTCATATGTTTAAAGGAGAATTTGGATCATTGACAATCTGTGATAGAGTTCAGTAACTTCTCTCCATGTTTTAAAAATAACAATAAACTAAATAATAGCTGGCTATATGACACACCAACACGCCTCACGTGCCGATCCCGTCATCCACTACGCTCATGTCATCTCGGCCTTCGGCCTCGGTGAGTGACTTATGACTTATAATAGAAGGAGAAATATTAAAAATAACAGAACAACAAATACTCAGCACTGTTTTTTAGCTGATGTTTTTTTTATGATAAAAAGAAAATAAGTTGGGTTTTCACAACGTTTACACACGCATAAATATTGCAAACACAATCGGCTGTTATGTCTACCTTAATGTTCATCGATTGTATTAGATCGATTTGTAAAGTGCATTGGGTCTAGAGTTTATTAAATTGCATTGCACA
Source organism: Stictocephala bisonia (assembly GCA_035578905.1). Classification (NCBI taxonomy): domain Eukaryota; kingdom Metazoa; phylum Arthropoda; class Insecta; order Hemiptera; family Membracidae; genus Stictocephala; species Stictocephala bisonia. The sequence continues at coordinate 12,922,356 of JAQJVL010000002.1, forward strand.
GTACTTGTTTAACGAGTTAGTTTAGGTGATTGTTGTTATGATGGTAAACGGTATGATCTTTAGTAATCGGAGATTAGTTTGTGATCGTGTATTTTGACTGCTGTTTGATGTCAAATATATGCGTAATGCTTTATAGATCTTGAGCATTAAGAAGTGAGATGACTGTAACATGTCTATTAGAGTGAACTGCTTTTGAACTTTTGTCAGTCTCATCTAACAAATGGACAAACCCAAGAATATAGCTACTTACAACATATTTATATTTAATTCCTTTTTCTGGCCCATTCCCTACCAAAATCCAAGATGCACAAAGCGCCTACTAGCCTAACGGCGGCCTCCATGAAAAATAAATAAGCACGAGAGGAAAAATCGGGGAAAATTTCACCCCAGCCACAAACCGCAGGGACCGCAAGTGGATAAAAATATAACGCCACAAAAAGGGCATCAAAGAAGAGGATAAACAAAAAGAAAAATGGCGGCTTGGCAATGCAAATCAGATCCCCACCACTCATAAAAAGTGAGAGAGTTTTCCTTTGAGGGGAAGTGAGGGGTGGTGGAAGTGAAGTGGAGTAGGGGTAATGGAGCGTTGCTAGGCTACAATGGGTCGCACTCAGCTGATGTCTTGGCGATGACCGGCCTCCGGCATTGTCTCCGACTTACTGATCAACCAGATCGGCTAATTAACCATAACTCACGCTGCTATGGACATTTCCAGTTCGATTCCCACTAGGAAAAAAAGCAAAATAAGCACCTGCTTGACGTGTTAAACTGATAAAACTACCATTGAGACTCGAATTTTAAGGAATCTGAAAATTGAAATTCAAAACATCACCTCATGCATTTAGGACAGTATTAAAATTAAATGTAGTCTTTGTTACGAAACGACTTTTAATAAGTATCGTTATTGAAAGATAGATGACAAGTAGTTAACTAATGGACAGTTAAATGAGTGTGTAGAGATTATTTTTTTAAACCCATTTCGAAATTGATTAACTCATAACTGACGTATTCCATTGGATCCAAACAGAAGATGTTTTTAATTAAATTTATTTATTAATCAAATTTTACGTCTTAAAATTGAATTCATAGCTCCAGTTTGAGGTTAGTATTAAAGAACGCTAAGTAAACATATATCTGTGTGTTTTATCTATGTATATTTAATAGTAAATAAGAGTGAACCCTACATGTTATGTATGTAGTCTGTAGATTCGCAACGCCAGATATAGACTATCCAAAAAATATTACGTAATAAATGTCATAAGTCGAAGAAAAATGAAAATATATTTCTAATTAGTGATATGTGAATATTGCTATCATTCATTATAAATTCAATGAGTCCTTTAATTTATTCTCTACTTATAAATTAAATAAATATATAATTTTTTGTTCATTTTAATTACGTTAGAGATTGGTTAGAGTGTATTTTTAATACAAGAACTTTTTACCGAATCCAAATTTAAAGTTATTAATTTTTTGTCCTCTTTTCTTTTGTATAGCTTATTCTTTAGTTTTTAGTGCTCTAAATTCGCCCTTTAAAAAATATTAATTAAAAATAAAAACGTTTATTATAATTATAAATTATAATTATTTATAAACAGTATAATTATTTATAATGCTGGTTATAATACATGATTCTAAAGTAAAATGTATGAGACCATAAAAAGAGTTAATTGAGTTCTAAGTAAATACTGAACACTTTTACAGGCACTGAATTATAGTAAAAAAATAATAGTGTAGTAAAAAATAGTATAGTAGTAGTTATAGTAAAAAAGTTTTAGATATTTGAACTAAAATATCACAGTAAAATAATAATAACAGTAATATAATTGAGATTTGATTTACAAATCATATTCACGCTTAGGTCCTTTAGACTGGACTTAATTTTAAGAAAAATGTATTGCCTTCCAATTGTAAATGGTCGAATAAAAACAGTTTGCCCTATAAGGTAAAAAATACTATGACACTAAACTTTATATAGTTCAAATGTTAAAAATAAAAATTATTAACTGCCAAAATAAAAGAATATACTATCATAATTTGTCTTGGGCGTACACAGATAAATTCTACTCTATAACCGTAACGCATGAAGTGTTCAGGCGCGCTTATGCAACATGTGTGGTATAAGCCTCTAAATTGCCTATTTTGCGCCGTGACAACTTTTCGGAAACCGTTCTTTTACAAAGGTTGAGTTACAGAGCCAAACTTAACGTACTGTAACAAGTACGACACAAGTCTTGCGCAGTTAATGATTTGGCACAAGTAGTATTGTAGTCTTAATACTAAGGTATTATGACTTTATTTAGAACTTAGGATTCACAGAATAATGAATTCGCACTGAGTTAACTATTCAATAAAAATATAATTTGTGAATTTACTTTATGTTTCGTAATTAGTGGACAACATTTAATTTTGCAAAAATCTCCTGAAGTCACATTTTATATGGTCTTGTAATTGGTTAAAAGAATATTATCGGTAGATAGTTTTCATTACAATAATTTTTTAGCTATAAATTAAATACTTACTAAGCTAACTACGTCACTCTTAGTATAAAATACCTTCTTTAAAATACCCACATTACCTTAATTAACCTTTTAGAACCTAATCTTAAGTTATTTTAATATTTGTATTGATCAGTTATTGAATAGAATATCGTATATGATTAATTTATACTAATTATGTATTTATTAAATACCTTTTTGTATTGCTCAGATCATAGTTAAAAGTCTTAAAATATACATCGCTTCAATTATTCAGATTCTCCCATTAAGACTATTCAGTTTTAGCCATAAAAATGTATTGTGTTTAACTGATATTTGAAAATAACACCATATTGACTTAATAAATAATTTAAAAGTTTTTAGATATTATTATTAATTGTTAACTGTTAATTGTTATTATTTACAGTTATAATTTGCCTATTCACTTTTCAAAGTTGGGGTTTAGACGTGGAATCCGAACGACATAGTAAACATCTGGAACCTGACTACCACCCATAATGGACACTCTAGACTTAAGAATCCAAGCCGATGGCAACTATTGAGTGGACGCTATAAGGTTTATAATTGATATATTGGTGGAAAAGGACTACAAGTTTACTCCGTATATATTATGTAATTTTGTCTAATAAATATATGATAAGTTGTTTCACTATCATATTTTGGTTTAATCTCCGTTTTCTATACTATTGTTTACAAACCCCGGCTAACAATGTATTACGCAACGAGACGACCGCCCCCCCCCCCCCCAATGAGTTTCCAGCCCTTACCGGAGTGATGGTGAAGGTCGAGGTCCCGCTTCCTCTTGATGTTGTTCCCGTTGGGGTCCTGGGCAGGGTGTTGGTGGATGTGCGGGATCCCCAGGATGCCGTTGATGCTGTAGCGGTCGTGGGGCGTGTGCGTGTGCGCACTGCTGGCGTGCGTGATGACACTGACGCTGCCGGCAGGCTGCTGAGGACTGCTGCCGCCCGCTCCCGCTGCTGACACCGCCGTCTGCTGCTGTTGCTGGGCGTGCACGTGCTTCGCCTTTTCCGCAGCCTTGTTGCGAACGATCCTGGACAAGCAGGGACAAAGTCAGTTTTGTGACAATCTTAGTATAATTTTTTATCAATTTCTCAAGCTTATGTGAATAATTAATAATATACATGTTTTTTAAACATCATCATAAACACTTTTCTATTCATTATTATTTTTTATAAAAAAAAAACTTCATTGGTTAGTTCACATGGGCCACGCCCATTAGCTCAGTTGGGAACTCGAACCTTGGACTTTGCACCTCGTGGTTCGAAGACACTGAAGTGGTTCGAAGACACGTCGGCAAAACTATTCACATTTCAAAATAAAATAGTTTCATCAATAGGTTCAATGAATTTATAAATGGTATGAATTTTCGGCAATGTACTTGCGTAATTTTCAGACCAGATATAAATACTTAAGAATAGTTTAGTAGCCATACGAGTTGGTTTTTCTCAAAAGCCTATTAATTAATTTGACAGTTTTGATGCCCTAGGAGTAGAAAAGCGCCTTAATTATATCTATAAATTATAAATTAGCTATGAGAAAATTATGTTATTGTGCCACACAATTGTACGGATATTTTAGTGCGCGTAGGATAGATAGACTTTACCTAACGTTTCATGAAGAGTCCTATTTGGAAGAAAACGCACCATCGAGTGAATCAATAGATGGTGAGATCGTGTTTGATGTTGAGCTAGACAATTGGAGTGGAAAACAAGTGTAAAATCGTACGAACATAATAGTGCGTTGTAAGTGTGTCGAGTAGTTAGTTCTCCAGTTTGCCGTGCGATGGGAGGGCCATCACCTTGTTAGTCCCTTCCTTACCCCCCCCCCCCGCAAATCCTCAAGGGTAAATGTAGTTATTATTACTAAAGATGTATAAGATGTAAATTAGTAGTAAGCTATATAGAACTGCCTCTTAGTCATTCACTGCGGCCATAAGAAGACAACCTCTGTTGATAAGTTAATAAGTTTGGACATATTCTCCAATCGTACGTGAACGAGGGAGATATGTTGTACCGTGCAGTTTTAGTGGAGGAAACAAGCAAATGTGCAAATCAATCTTTCACGTAAGAATCTTCTTAACACAAATACATCTGACTGCAACGTTTATATAAACGGTTCACTACAATATTTACGCGGTAGAAAAGATCTATTTTGTTAAAAATCAACTAAAATTCAAATAGCAAGTACGGCCATAGTTACACCCTCAAATTATTTCCTCTTGTAAACTACATCGTACATCAGATTGTACCACGGCGGTTAATGGTGGCTGTATCAGTAAATCGCCTGGGGTGTCAGGGTGGACCGGAAACGGCTATGATTGAGCGCTAATCAACCCTAATGAGGACCGGAAGTCAACAGGTGTCACGTGATCGCCACCCCTCAAGCACTATTAGTGTGATTGTTTTCCCATAGCGGTGGCTGTAGTTGTGTTATCTATAAAGTTCGCATGTATTCACATTTTACTGCACTGTTACAACGCCACTCACTAGCGGGGTTTCAATACTTCTATTCACATGTAAATGTCACAGTCACATTTGTGATACTGACACTCTTGTTTCTAAATGTGAGATTAACTAATAAATTTAAGGGTTCGATCGTCAAATATGGGAATTATATTTTGTCTATATATTTAACTAGATGACATACCTTAATTCGCTACGGGGTGGTTATCTACGCTTGTTTACCCTTCCCTCCGTGGTTTTCTTTAAACCATTACATCATTATAAAATCTCAGCCTGCCTCAATATTTCTAGATTAAAAAGTTTTATAGTGTAGAAACCCTTATTAGTCTACTTGAGAGGGGATGTGTGCAAATTAGTGCATTTATGTCAGAAATTACCTTCCACATTTTTCACAATGAAAACAAACTAAGCCAATCTTTTACGATTTTTGTATCTGCTGATTGAAATAAAACTTTAGATTACATAATTTTACTCTTATGGAAAAAGAGGAACCGTTAAAAGACTATTTCTACTCCTTAGGAATGGAAATTAGAAAAATTCTTTTATCTTAGTGAGTCTCTATCATTAAACAGCCTAACTACCCTCCAAATGTCATCAAAATATGTTCAGTTTCAGACATTTTGTGATGTATTTTATAGTTTTTGGCTATCATATATTAAGATTACGTGGATAAATCGGCCCCAACAAATGTTAACGCTCTATGGAAAACTGCTAGATTCATTTAAGATTTAAAGGGTAGAAAACGGCGAATAAAATCATAAAAGTAAAACATTACCTGAGCTCCTACCCCACTGGCCTTGAGGTTTTCTATTAGTATAGAATTGTTAGTGATACATATAATAGCTGATTGCATTATAATGTTTATGCTGGTGTAAGCATTGCATAGTATTTTATACTGTGGTCTTAGAGTGGATAAAAAAACCGTGTGATTATTTCAAGTTATGAGAACAGATATTGAACAAAAACATTACTAAATATTATTTTGTTCTGTTATTTTTAATACTATAAAATTGTGGGAGTGCAGATTTTGTATAGTATTTAATGTTCACTACCAATAGAAATAGCCTTTAAAAGAACACATTTATCTCACTAGAAACACTTTGATAACTCAAGAACACTAAATAATACAGTAATAATAATGAAAAAAAGCTAGTTTAAACAATAACTAACATTTTCTCTTGTTTTTAATGTTACTACTGTTTAGTTGACCTACTAAACCACAGACTGTACGTGTCTGAGTGAGTGGGTGGTTCATCTACACTGTATGTGTCTGAATGAGTGGGTGGGTCATCTACACTGTATGTGTCTGAATGAGTGGGTGGGTCATCTACACTGTATGTGTCTGAGTGAGTGGGTGGGTCATCTACACTGTATGTGTCTGAGTGAGTGGGTGGGTCATCTACACTGTATGTGTCTGAGTGAGTGGGTGGGTCATCTACACTGTATGTGTCTGAGTGAATGGGTGGGTCATCTACACTGTATGTGTATGAGTGGGTGGGTTATCACCACCGTACGTGTGTGGGTGGGAGGGTCATCATTATCATACAGCACTGCATGTGTCTGAGTGAGTGGGTGGGTCATCTGCATTGTAGCCTATGTGTCTGAATGGGTGGGTTGGTCATCTGCACTTTATGTGTCTGAGCGAGTGGGTGGGTCATCTACACTGTATGTGTCTGAGTGAGTGGGAGGGTTATCTACACTGTATGTGTCTGAGTGAGTGGGTGGGTCATCTACACTGTATGTGTCTGAGTGAGTGGGTGGGTCATCTAAACTGTATGTGTCTGAGTGAGTGGGTGGGTCATTTACACTGTATGTGTCTGAGTGAGTGGGTGGGTCATCTAAACTGTATGTGTCTGAGTGAGTGGGTGGGTCATCTGCATTGTAGCCTATGTGTCTGAACGGGTGGGTTGGTCATCTGCACTTTATGTGTCTGAGCGAGTGGGGGGTTCATTTACACTGTATGTGTCTGAGTGAGTGGGTGGGTCATCTACACTGTATGTGTCTGAGTGAGTGGGTGGGTCATTTACACCGTATGTGTCTGAGTGAGTGGGTGGGTCATCTAAACTGTATGTGTCTGAACGGGTGGGTTGGTCATCTGCACTTTGTGTCTGTGATTGGAGGTTAATATTTATACAATAAGACACAGTTACAGTTATTAAAGGTGGCCACGAAATAAATAAATCAAAGAATATTATCGTACAAAAGAAATAAAATAGAAGATCATTTACCAAATAAATAAAATATAGAAAATTAATTCACGAAAGAAACAAATAATATGATATTATCGTATGGAATACATTAAACATAGAAGATAATAACACCAGAGAAACAAGATATACAAATTCAACTCACTAAAGAAGTAAATCATAGAATATTGTGGTTAAAACAATGATAGTTGTAATAAATAAATCGGTTAAAGTTGTATTCATAATATTAATTAAGTAGTCCAATTTTCCGGAAGATTGCATTTGCTTTTAGAAACAAAACCTAAGTTAAGATATTTTATAGCTAACATGTTAGTGCAAACAAATTAATTAATTAAGCATATTAAGAATAAAAACCACATTATATTTAAAAAATAACAGACTATATATAATAAACAAGGTGAAGACCTTGTTTTGGTCTTTCAAAAAACAAGGTTTTCACGACCAAAAGTAACAATTAATAATACAAGCTTCAAAGTAAAATTAAATATAATAAATTAAACTAAATATGTTGAAAATAAATTAATCGTATTTTCGTTGAGGGGGAGGTTAAAAAATGTGTTAACTTTACAAATATGAAACAAATGACTTTTCAGACCATACCAAATCCCAATTATGTTAAAGGAGCCAACGAGACAAGTCGAATTAAAAATGCAAAACCGGACCTCCACCCTTCCCGAAACTAAGAGTCCGTACCGAAAGGGGCATGCGTTCTTCATTCTCGCGGCCACTAACCGTGACCGAAATTAAATGACAATCGAGCAACCCGATATTTATTTTCGCCCATATTAAAACATGTCCATATCGTAATGGATTACTGTCCACGTGGCGCGTACACGCGTCTAACACGCGCACGGGCGCACGCACCACTTCGCCGTCGAACAGGCCGGAGACAATTTCATTAATCAAAACGCTGCAACTTTTTGTGTCCCACCGCTGATTTATGGATGTGTGAAATTCGCCATTTTTCAAAAAGCGTTAGCCTACTGCGACCATCTCTGAGTGGACAGTGTTGTGTGTAGCGACTGTACTTATATGACGTCACGCTCCCTTTCGCCGCCACCTTGATACACGTCAGCTGATCTATATAGTTGTAATCGTATACTCTAAAACTATGCAATATTCTTTCTAAAGGAGTCTTCCTAGAAATAGGTAAAATTTGTTCTTATTGATTATCATATCTTATAAGAGAGTGTTTAGATTGATTTACCTTAGATATTTTGTGTTAGTTGTATTGCTGTAAATACAGCCACCCCTAAGAATGAAGTCATATTAAAACAAGAATCACACCAGAGTAGCTAAAAACAATTTCAAGTGCACGATGAATTTGTTCTGAACGTCATTTTTGGCTATAAATATAAACAACTTAGTGCTACTTTTAATATAATTTTTAAAGTTACATATATTTTATATTGTTCATGTAAATTAAACATTTTGTTCTGTGTTTTAAAATGAACTGTATGAGTTCTAAAAAAAGTTCAACTGAATGTTGTGCGATTATAGTGCCTTGGCTGACAATATATGCATCATAAAATACAACTCGCATTTTACTATCGTATATGCTTGGCAATAAAAATGTTTTTATACACACATACAATTGCCATGCTTCAGATGTTCTGGTCTGCAGAGTGAAGGCGATTGATTACAATGTTATTAAAAAGTGTGTTATAAAAATTATAACAGGTCCACCAAATTGACGATTAAATTAATTAAATAATAAATTATTTTAATGAAGAAATAGATATATTTAATTAAAATAATCAACGAACATTCAAATAATATTCGGAATCCATTGTGAATTAATAGCCAACAAATATAGAGGAGTGGGCAGGAATATTTGTCCCAGGCAGTCGTTCAAAATCGTAAACAACATTCCTTTCATTATTGTCTAGACGGGTGGGGCAGACCTGTACAATCTTGTTGCAGAAGACGAGTCAATCTGGCAATCCAGAGGGGGGTAAAGTTAGCCTCAAACTGGTGTATAACCATGAGAGACGCTATTGGCTAACGGAAACTAGCCTCGAAATAAGAGAGATCTGATTGGCTGACGTCATGACTCTCTAAACCACGCTTTCAAGTGTAACGGACTGAAGCCACGTTAAACGTTTCAAGCTCGTTCACTTCTAGTAAATCTACTGAGGAAGCAACACGTAGACCTCTGGTGTTGCTCTCGACAGACCACATGTGTTACCGCGTGTGACCGTTTAAATTAAAACTAAATTCTTCAAAGTATGAACGTAGTTTTTTTGAAAAACAATTAAGTAATTCAGAGCTTTTTCGTATAATTTTTGTAAATGCGATACAAACCCTAGTTCATGAAAAATAAAGACCACGTGGAGCTACAAACAACTAAGTTAAAGATAAGTTTAGTTTTTAATTGAATATCCCATGTTTAAATATTGAGTAAAATAAGTAATTGAATAAATTTTTATTGTAATGAAATTTTGATAAAGAAAGTAAAAATAATGTAATAAAGTAGCTTTTTCAAACAAGTCTTGATTCATTGTAATTTACAGCCTCACCGATTTACCCACATAAAAACCCTGAGATAAGAGAATTAAATTAAATTTGCATAATTTATTATCAAATTAACCAAAATTTAAACTAACCCAACTCATCAGAAGAGTTATCGTTACAAAATTTAATATTTTTATGTCCAATGTGGTCTCCACAAGCCCTCGATAGCCAAGCCTTGCCAAAAAGAGCACAAAGGATAAAAAAATGTTACATTATTTGTTTTTCAATGTTATTTAGTGTTAAGTGCAACATGCAATATTTAATTGACTCATTATAGGTTTTCACTTTCTACAAGATCTTTCACTCGTCAAATGCCAAAGTGGACGTTTACATTCTTTATTTAACCAACATTAACCCCTACACTTAGGGCGTAAGCGGTTAACCACTTAAAAGTTCGACGATTTGAACAGTAAAACAGCTGCGGCTGGAGCGAGTTTAAAGTTAAAACATGGAAATAAAACCAAAGTTCTCCAGTCGCTCGGGGAGCCATAGAGCAGAGAGCGCTCCCCGCGGGGCAGTTTTCATAAAGTTGTCCCTCCCCCGCGTAGTATTTCCCCCAAAACGACTTGCAGTTCCCCCAGCGCGATCTTTCTTGTTGGCGAACTCCTTGAAAAAGTTGGAAGACGTCGCCCAACCGCCTCTTAAATAAATAGTGGCCATTATTCACCCCACCCTCCACCCTTGCCCGGTCCGAGAATACCCTCCAAATCGAGGGAATATTTCTTGCCCGAGAGGGCTCATTCTTTACTCGCTAGGAGAAAGTTGGTTGTGTTTTCTGCTATGTCCATGGTCAGCCCTCGACAGCCAAGCCATGCCAAAAAAGGCCACAGAGGATAAGAAAATGTCACATTATTTGTTTCTCAATTTATAGTTTGTTTTAATTGCCGATTAAAATATTATTTCAAACGTTTTCCACATAATGCTCTATAATTACGTACTATTCTGATTTGACTGGCCTTGGCTCAAGTTACAGTTTAGATCCCTGGCAGCCTTTTTCAAGGTTTAATCAATAAAGAACTAAACTATATTAAATCACTGAGCGAATATTATTTATTTATCATAATTTTGTTCACTTTGGGTTATTTTTAGATACAATTTCTGATTTGTGGTGTTGGCATAGTCTGTGATTATTTTAAAGTGAAAATCGATGATTACTTGAGTGTAGGACATGTTTGGTCTGGTTATTAGAATGAGACCGAATCTTAAGCCATTTATTAATAGCCCAATGAATAAAGGGGCAACTGGAAACTTCCTAAAGCTTTATGAGGAATCTGAACGCCTGTGGCTTTTTATCTTTTAGTAAATTATACCAAAGTTGCTGCGAAACAACATCCAAACGCATCAGGGTAAATCTAGTTGGACTTCCCGGGATCTGAACCCATGGCCACGTGCATTGAAGACAGGAGTGCTAAACACTAAGTTAGCAAGATGACCAAGTGATTGGTATTAAGTATTGGCGTGATGTTCGGCTCACTGACAAGCCTGGTAGCCTCTTACTCAGAAAATGTCTGAACCTTGGTCACCACGGGTGAAAATAATGGTGGAACAATAGTGGAACACGAACAACCCAGACTTCTTTAGGAGTGTCAACAACGATGGCAACCATTGAGCGGAAGCTCACAGAACAAAGGACGTATCGCTTATAATCTACACAACACTGCATAAAAACTACGATGAATTTTCATCACGAAACAATGGAGTACGATCCAATATTGGAGAAATAATGAAAGAAAAAATAAACACAAATCGGTACTAGTGGTGAAGTACTGTAACCCAGTTACTACTGTGGATATTGTAGGCAGAATGTCGTATGCTCGGTCCTCTGAATACCAACATGATGCCCACTCCATCGACGTTGCCATCGACGTTGATACCCCATACTTGAGAAGTATGGGGTGTCCGTGTTGGGTGTTAGTCAGGATTGAGATGTTGTGTAGGGGAGAAAACTGAGTGAAGGCTTCTCAATTAGCTGAAAATCAGACCAATACTTCGTGGTTCTGATTTCACGTAAAGCTGTCTAGGTAGATATCCGTGACAACAAGATTGGTTGCCCTGGATGTTGGGCTATTAATAAATGGTTTTTCCTGAGCTAATTCGAACTAAGTTAATAGCAATGACTACATTCGTTCAACTACACTCAGTCACCCCTTACATTCGTCCATATATCTACGATCGGCGTCTTTTCAATGAATGAAGGTAAGGTAGATATGCTATAAGCAACCAAAACAGTTTCAGTCGCAGATAAAAGAAACAATTAATCTCCGATAACAGAAAAACAAAACAGAAGCAACTCCCTTTCACTGGACAACCTCCAACACCACTTTGCCCGTAATGGCTAATCATAAATGGCTAAATAACCATTATATCTATGCAGTAAAAGTTAACGAAAGCTGGCGGTGACATTAGAAAGGGAGAAGAAAACAGTTCACGAACAATTAAACAGGCAAATGGTTATGGTAGAGCTACTAACGGTCCAGCTGAGTAGATAGCGGGTATCACAGTATCTGGCGCGGCGGCATTGTTGCGTGCCACATATGCGATGCATAATGCAGTTCCCTTATCAAATATCTGTAATTTATTGTTTGGCTGTCGTTTACGCAAGATTTTATCGAATCGCGGACAGCCCTCTGGTCGATGCAGGTTTTAACAGGTTGGCAGATAAAGTGCTAGTACTAAAGATGCGTGGGAATTTTGGTAGGGCTTAGTTCATTCAGGAGGAACTACTCGTATTTGAAAAGAAAATACGTCTAAAATTAATTATTTGATATAATTTCTGCGGTGATTTATTCTTATCTCGACATCAGAAAGTTTATAAACAATTTGTTCGAACAGTATGCTTACATCAGTTCTTTTTACTGATTTTCAATTGTTAAAGTAAGGTAAGTCCAAGACATTTCAAATTCAGTACCGTATAAAATTAAGTACAACATACTACAATGTTATGTTATATATTTATGCTATATCACAGAGAAGTAAGATACAGAGGTTGCATCCAATTATGCGCTGAATGTGTGTCGAGTATTTATTTATCCAGTTTACCGTGTGGACGACAAGGCCAACACCTTGTCAGTCCTTTATACCCCCCAAATCATCTAGGATAAACGTAGTAATTATTACTGCAGATGTATAAAGATGTACATCAGTTACAACTAGAGGGCACCCCTGCACGCTTCGCGTGCCAACCCCGTCTATCGATGCGCTCGACACACCTCGACCTCCGGCAAATTGAATTTTCACTGCAAATAATAGTAGGTTAACTGTATAACGCAAAATCACACTATTAAATTAATTTACACTATCTCACTCACATAACTTATGTTACTACTCGTTTATTGGTATAAACACCCAATTATATTACTTACCTTATTTCAAACGACTTCATTTCATTTGTTTGACAACTTAAGATTAATTAAATAAATAAAATAACTTGAACTCATCAAGTTCAGTAGAGCGGAGCCCTACAATTGAATGTGAATAAAGCATGCTTACATCCTTCCCTGGTTAACACTATGAAATATCTAACCTCCTCACTATTAAAATATTTCCAAGAACTGTTAAAACATTTTGGAAATGACTATTTACATTTGAACAGTTGTTTGGATCGGTTCATTTAAATCTGTCCCTATGTTATTTTTATGGCCGAAAAATGTACTTTGAGGGCACACCATTCAGGGTAAACATTTTAAAGAATTAAGACCTTTAAGTTATTGCACAACTACGAACACAGGCAACATTTTTCACACCTCAACCGTTTAAATTGGTCAAGAAATAAGGGAGGAGTTGCGTTGACATTATATATAAGGATGTATTTATGTAAACTATGTAATCTATGTGGACTATCAATGAAGCGTTCACTGCAGCCATAAGAAAGTGACTCCTGTTTCTTTTTCTCTGTGGCTAATTACGAGTTCATATTATTGTGAGATCGAGCTGTTACAAAAAATATCGTCCTATTTATATTTTTATTTATTCTTATACATACAAATTCATTTATGGAATTTTGTGGAATTTAAATGCAAATAACATTTTTTGAAATAATAACATAACAATTAGCCTACGTAAGTTAATTTATGTTTAAGTAAAACAAAATCTAAAATACTATTTTTAAAAGTGCTACCCCTGAAACATTTATATGATTTGGCAAAATTCCATAAGATATTTTAAAACATTAAACATGGCTTTAATTTCTCGTGATCGTATAAATACACGACTCCAAACGATATATCAGTAACAATCACAGCGCGTGTGCTTCTCGCATCATTGGCTACACGCACGCGCGTCGACTCCCACACACGCACAGCTTGCGGCCCCCTCCGGATCCATTCAGGGGACATCTGCCCTCCAGTCCATTATTGGAGAATAAAGGTTCGTCAGGAACAAAGTTACAAACAGTTTTATAAACTGCGGGGTGGGTCAGGTAGAATAGACAGCCCGTGGCGGGGTTAGCATTCTTGACTCTGAAAGTGCTTGTCTTTGTACGTCTTTGGTTGGTGCAAAGACACCCTTACAGAACTGGAGAGGTTCCTGTCTTATCTAAAACAAGCCACGTCCGGACAAATTTTTTTTGCTCCAAGGATTTTTAATTTTGTATTGTTTTTGGGGGTTTACTTACAATCACCAGAAATCGATTGGCACTGGTCTTAACCATGGGAAAACTCTAAACTCTGCCCTAGAGGCTCCAAGTCATCCAGTGTGGGAATTATTTAACAATTTATTGTTTAGAAAATAATCTGTGTTTTATTTACTTACTTGTCCATATGTGATGGAATTAACTAATATTTTTATTTTTTTTAACATATGTTTATTGGGTAATGTTAAATTAATACACCGAAGTAGGGTATCAAATTAAAGGTATTCTTCTCTTAATTACTAATATACTATCAGATTTTAGAAAAGACAATGTTTCTGGGGTCCTCTGCCACACAAACCAAAATTCATGGTCATACTGCTAAAAAATCAGGCGAGGCCGTACGCCGATCTTCCTCACCAGGTGACATGACGAGATTCAAAAAGGTGACTGTAGCAGAGTGCCTTGGTGAGGTCGCAGGCTGAACTTTCCCCCGCGAGGCGTAGGCGAGTTCTACAAAGGGGCCTGTAGGAGAGCGTCTTGGCGAGGCCGTAGGCCGAGCTCCTCCACGAGGCTCAGGCCGTTCCACAAAGGGTCTAAAGGTAAACGCAGGAGATCTCCGAATCGAAATCTTATTAATAATCTACAAGGTAGAGCAACAACAGAAGATTCTCAGGATCATCTGAGAAATGTGTAAGCTGTCTCTTCAGTTTGCAAAATTCAACTCAGCGAAGCTCGGTCTCGCAGTACGAATATTAAAAAGGAGACAAGCCTCCTTTATTACAAATAAATAAAAAAAATAACAATAATACCTATCAATAATGTTCACATTTTAGTTTTTTCTTTGTAACTTACTACAAGAAAATCCTCAACAGTAGAAACATACTCCATGAAGAATTTATGTAACGTATCAAACAAACCCAAGTGAAAATGAAAAAGGCCAAATGAAAAAGTAAAGTAATCTACATGGGTAGACCGGACAATAAAGTAATCTACATGGGTAGACTGGACAATAAAGTAATCTACATGGTAGACTGGACGATAAAGTAATCTACATGGGTAGACCGGACAATAAAGTAATCTACATGGGTAGACCGGACAATAAAGTAATCTATATGGGTCGACTGGACAATAAAGTAATCTACATGGGTAGACTGGACAATAAAGTAATCTACATGGGTAGACCGGACAATTTACGGAAAAAAACTGATGACTTCAGAGTACAATTTATCAGTTTTATAACTGATATTTTGAATTATTTTTGCTTTGTTTATTAAAATCTGTGCTAATTATTTATCAATACACAATTGCATTTATCAAAATGTGTCCACTTGTCTGATTAATAGATGTTATGATGGATGGACCTAAATAAAAAAAAAACCAAAAACAAAGAGCACACAGAAATAATTTATAATATTTAACAATCAATATTGATTTCTCGTGTGAAATTTAATTTAAAGTTAAGTAAATATTAAACTTCATGCAACCTAACCTAAGAATAAAGCAAGTAACCTAAAATCAAAAACGTTCTTTCCTATACAATTAAGATAATGAAAAGCTGAGTTGCTTTCATAAATAATAAACGTAATGAAAATTTAAGACCCAAGGAAGTACAAGATCCGGTGATTTGTAGGGTGGCTGCGGGTTGATGATGACGAAGATGATGGAGGGATGACAATACACTTGTAGCCAATCAGGGGCGAGGGTGTATGATGTG
Source organism: Stictocephala bisonia (assembly GCA_035578905.1). Classification (NCBI taxonomy): domain Eukaryota; kingdom Metazoa; phylum Arthropoda; class Insecta; order Hemiptera; family Membracidae; genus Stictocephala; species Stictocephala bisonia. The sequence goes on from JAQJVL010000002.1 coordinate 12,938,342, forward strand.
GGGACCCAGCGGGAAGTGGCGGTAGCTGCAAGTAGCCAGCGGCCCAAACATCCCCCGCAGAGATAATATACAACAGAGCACTCTGAACCCCACTCTATGATAAACTTGTTAGTGGCCAATCGGGCCCTTTCATGCTAAAATAATTACCCCAATATGTCTAGCCCTTGAGTGCCTACTCTATGGTCCCCGTTCTCAGGATTCATCATTTATTCAGGATTGTTGTAAGAGACGATACGTGTCGCTTACTGTTTTTATATAAATTTTATATAGGACTAAAAATTTTTATATAAATTTTAAGTTGAAATTCGGAAAATTTATTTACTGCAAAATCTGATCGGGTGAGGGATTGAAAGAAATTCTTCTCTACGACAATTTATGTAATAAAACCAAATATCATATAACAGATATGGTCCAAAATTGGTTATTTTCCCAAATAAGGCTTATTTATAGGATCTTTGTATCCTGGTATGTTGTAGTGTGCATCTTTAATTAGTGACTTCATGCTCATAATCCCTACTGTAGTAACGTATTTAACGTCTAAAAGACTGATCCGTGGGGTCTTAGTAACTATCCCTCCAATGTGATTTAATGCTACTTTAGTGTTACTAGATCGTAACAACGTTGGACAATCAATTTTACTATAAGAAACGTAGAACGAGAAATTGATTTACTCACAATATTGTAGCATACGATTGAAAGGATTTTAAAATAATTATAGTACGGTATTTTTAACAATTATGTTTTTTCGAATTAGATAAACCAGAATATTCTTGTTATATATATATATATTTATATATAAATATATATAACTAGGGGACACCCCTGCACGCTTCACGTGCCAACCCCGACGCTCGATACACCTCGGCCTTCGGCCTCGGCATGTAACTATTCAATACAAAAATCGGTATATTAACTATATAACGTAAAATTACAATATTACATTTCGGTACAGTATCTCACTCACACTAATTGCTTTGCCACCTATTTAGCCTATTTCAAGAGTGTTCATTTCATTTATTTTTGTTTAACAGCTGAAGATTAAACTCATAGTAAAATATTAAATAGTATAATGTCAAACATTCAAAATAGACATGTTTATTTATTTACAAAACAGCTGTTATTAATTTACTAAAATCAACCCAATGTTATCCTTATGGACCAATCTTTTAAGGGTGCTTTATACCCCTTAGGAGTACTTTATCAAGATGAAAATACTTTAGTTGTCCTATTTAAGTTCTAAAGAAACAGTTTACAAAATTTCAGCTCTCTACCTACGTGGGAAGTTGGAGAATTAGTGATGAGTGAGTGAGTCAATCAGTGAGGGCTTTGCCTTTTATATATATACTAGCTGTACCCGCCCGCTTCGCCGGTCATAATATTGAGTTTGATTTAGAACCTAATAGCTGAAAGAATTCGAGCATTTTTGCTTCTTCTACCAATATTAGATTTTTTAGGAGGCATGTCATAAAAAGTAAACTGCAAAACAAATAATTATTTATTTTTTATTTTCACGTTTCACCACATGTTTTAATTACCGAGGAAAAAAGGTTAACACCAAATATAGATCACCTGATCAAGTAAAAGTAGTGTGTGCTACACTCTCAAGATGAAATGTAGAACTACAATAAATCAAAACATATACAGTACTGTTGTTGTGAGAACTTCAATCTGCTTATGGCATGTGAAACTACATTAAACCACACAGTCATATGTTTTTTGTAAACAATTCAGATTCTCCATTTGAATAACATGGGATCTTTAGGAGCCCGTGGGGCGGAACCCTGTGGACGGATCTGCATCAAACTTCACAGAAACCATCTCGGGAATATACAGGACAACATCCTAAAGTTTCATGGCGATCGGTTGGATGGTTTGGTAGCGCATAAACTTCAAACATATATATATATATATATCTATATATATATATATATATATATATATATATATATATATATATACAAACATCCTCTTTTATAAATATAGATATAGATTTCTTTGAACCTAAACGTACCCATCTACACCGAATAAAAAATAAAAAAATAACTTCAGTGGAAAAATACTCTGTTAGTTTTATATCTCTCGATCAAGATAATTCGTCACGTATCCTTACTATTGTAAACTTTAAATAGTAATTTTAAATGTATTACGATATAGAAACACATTCTACTAAAACCTTGCAATAATTTCAAATTTACGAAAAGTGAAAATCATAAGTCTGCCGTCAAAGATGTTATGGCCATTACAGGTGATGCCGTCAACGTTTAGTTTACTGGTTGGTCAGTTTTTGGGTTCCTAAGATCTAATAAAAACCTTTTTTAATTAGTATACTAGAATTCTATACTTAAAGAAAGCAACATATTTATGATTCTTATAAATTTGGCATTGTTGAAATTAAACATATAATTAAAAATTAGCCTAAAAGCTTAGTCTAAAGTTACTGATAAATTTAATAAAATATAGTAATGTATTGAAACAAATTTAGAACATCATAATATAAATTTGAATCTTTTTACTTAGTCCAAATCTTTTTATTAACTCTTTCAAATTACTTTATTACTTATAATCATATTGTTTGTAATTATATACTACTCACACAACATTGGACATACGTACACGCACGAACACATCGTTTCGTCACGCACAAGAGTATATAGACAAGAGGTATCAGAATAATGGCAAGCAGCATTAGCATGTCCCCTCTCCCCTCGACAGGGTTAAAGGGGTAAACCACAATGAGATTAGTGTGATGGCGCGCCTCCACGTCACACCGGGCTAATGTACCTCACAAACCGCAGTCGCACCGAGTAGAACCCGATACCTTCCTTGGGAAATTAGAAAACGGTAGTTGGAATGAATTTTTATTTTGGAAAAAGTGTCAGTACTGAAATGGGTCTGTAATTGATTGAGTTGTGTTTTACCTTACTTTTCATTTAATACAAAACCAGTGAACGTTACAATAGACAAATGTATTATAAATAAATTTGAGTTGTATAAAATATCTACTTCCAACAACATGTAATATGCTGATTAATAAATTATTTTTAATTTAATTAGCAAAGTAAATTTGTATAATTGTTACAGTTATTGATGTGAAATTAAATTATTGGGCCATTTAAACTTTTAAATGTTGCATATTAACGTACTGATTACATTTTAATACGTTAACTAGACAAATAGTGCATGGGAACGAAGTAAACTTTTTGCAAAAGTATTATTATTGATATGGGTCCTGTAATTTATTGAATGATGTTGTACTTACGTCTTGTTAAGTTGTGAAATTTAATTCTTTGGTCACCCCAATATAAGAAATGTTATTTTAAAACTAAAATCAAATATAAAATATCTGTAGGCTATATCAAGAAATTGCAGTATATTGATTGTTAATTTGCTAGTTTTGTTTTTACATGGAAAAGAGAATAAAAGAACAACTTGTCATTATCTTTATGATAGTAAACTAAGTTACTATTTACTATGCACTGCCGTAATATTTAGGAATAGTCGTATATAAAGTAAAACGCATTTGCAAACTGTACGTATATGTAAGACCAACAAAAATGTACCATGAATTTTAAATTTGAATTTATCATGGGGTAAATTTTAAGTCGTAAATACTGAACCTAAAATATATTTAGAATTTTGTAAACCTAAAAAAACTTGAGTTTTTAAAAATAAAACCCCTGTCACTTGTAAAAGACTGTTTCATTAAATATTTTTTTCAGAAAGTAGCCGAAAAGAATTAATGAGCAAGTGAGTAATACAAGTCCCAAAATGAAACTAGGTACCAAATGTCACAAGAAGGACCCATTACCGGTCAATGCAGTTGTTAAATATTGATGTACCCTGCCTAGCCGTTTGAAGTGCAGACAACACAACACATGGCTCATAAAGGGTTGTTACCCCCTCCCTCAACCCTTACACCGTTATCGAGTTTGGCTAACGTGTCTGTTCTCCTTCTATCCCTTGGTATTCTCAATCCATGTACTTCCTTTGACCTAGAAGTTTATTATTATTTGCCCTTTCACTATTTCGGGAAATAAATAGAGAGAAAACGGGGTAGAAATACTATTTATTAAAATATACTGAAAAAGGGGGAAAAATAATGAAAAATAACTACGGACTGATATAGAACTTTGCAAATAATGATTACGTCATATTGATTGCGCAGGCAGAAATGTTACACCCATAAACAAAATCTGCCATTTTAACGTATTTAACAATATCTTCAAAACCTTGCTATCTGTATCTTGTTAAGTCTCGTATTTGGTTTACGAAAATTTGTATGCTTAAATTGTTACTTCCGTTTTTATCAAAAAATGGGACAGTAAATTTGATTTATGAACTTTATATTTAAAAATTGTGTAACGACTGGCATTTTCTTCTATTTAAATTGTTTATATATTCCATGCAGGACGTTTTTATAATAGTCAGGGACTACGTTCAACATAGCCAAATAGGGTTCAGTTAGCTATTAAATAATTCAATTGTTGGTTTAATAATTACAAACACTTTGCCCTAATCTTGGACACTTTGTTACATCGGTCAGTTGAAAGAATATTTATCATAATAAGTCTATCGACTACGAAATGAAGTAATTCCGCCTCTCAACATCTATCAGTCCTAGTGTTAAATCCAAAAAGAGATTATTGACTGCAGGGGAAGGGGCGCAATGACCATCCAACAATTGGGCTGGGTATATGGAGCGTAACACCCATTGAAATGGTAAAACAGTGCTTTAATGTTCCGTAAGGGTTGAAACGTAGAACTGGGCCGCGAACATCTGTTGACTAGTGTCCTACAATCACCCCTACCACTGAACCTAGACATTGCATTATCATAATTATTACAACTGCGATTGATTTATTTCAGTCCTCTCTGGCAGGGATTGTTATTCTCAAATGTATTCAGTGGAGTATGAAATTATAAAATTAATTGAATGACAGTCATTGCTGAAACGAAACTTTACAATATAACGCGCGAACAAACAACATTATATTTGATCTTGTAATTTTGTCTTATAATTTGGGGGGGGGTTTAGTTTATGTCAAACTAAGTAAATATATTACTAGACAGTATTTGTTAATTTGCACAACGTCTTGATACAGTTTACTGTATCAGTAGAATTATCTAAATCACCAATAATATTTACAAATGGAATTTTGGACAAAAACTTTGTCATACATTAAAAAAGACAAATATATAATATTGGACCATTTAAGTGGCAAAGACTGTTTACATATTTAGAAAATATTTAGTAAGCATCCGTCAGCATAAATTTAATAATCTGTCTATCTGAATTTATCGTGTATGCACTGAATCGTCAACAAAACTATATTTAACTAATTACAGACCCATTTCCTTCCTACCATTTTTGTAAAAAAATCACGAATTGACATTAAAATGGTCTTCAACAACGAATCTGATCACTCAATTCGATCCTTCCAAGTCTGTGCTAACCTAAGGGATGATCAGCTGAGGGTGAGGGAGAGAACTGCCCCAGAGGGTAAAGCAACAGACGGCGAGTTACTTCCACTACATTCGTTGTTGGTCCTATTTACATCTGCTGCTCGACACTCAATTTTAGGCCTGTTGACAATGCGACATAATCGAATGATCCCTGGAGAAGTGATGTGAGCTCATGTGAGAACAGCTGATTAATAGAGTTGACAAGTGTGAGGAGGGACGGTTCCACATAAAGGAAACTGCGATGGAATAGAGTGGTTATAATACAGGCACCACAGGGTGGAATTGTAGTTCTTTGTTAAATACAGATATTAATTTAAGTCTTAAAAGTTAACTATAATTTTTTAAACAGTACAATATATTTTTAGATTGCATCTTAACGACAGAATGTTGTCATATTAAATTAAAAGTGATTCCCAGAAAGCAAGGACAACAATAAATAGATTAAGTGGATCTTTCGTAGTAAAGGGTTACAGTACTTAAAATGTTTTCCATGAAATATTTGTTAATTTTGGGGAAAGTTAACTGAATGAAGTTAAATTAGGATGGGTTAGGTTATGTAGGGCAATATACATGTATGTGGCGGACCAAGGGTGTAAGGGTCGGACAACTGACCCCTAACTTGTGTATTCTAGTTGTACAGTATGCATAGTTTTCATTGCCTAATATTTGATGCACTGTACATATATAAAAGTAAAAACATTAAACGATTATGTTGGAAAATAAAAAAGAAAATAAAACTAAACGAGATAATTAAATATAAAATTTGGAAGAGAAAAAAGATATCAAATAGAGTACTTAATATGGGGAAATAGTGTTAAGAAAAATTCACAATTGAACTCCTTTTTATGTAAGTGAAACATAATGAGGAAATTTTTCCTAAGTTACTTTCGATATATTAGAGATTATTTAAATTTTTAGAGTTTAACTACTTTTAAATTGTACTTTTTACCATTTATTAGCTTTGTTGAATATTTTAAAGATTTTTGCATTTTCAAGTTAAGAAAACGAAAGTTATAAAAACAATATAGGCTTACGTGATGAGAGAAAATGGAGACGATACAAGAAGGAGAAAACAAATTTTGAGAAAATATTTTAAATTACGGAAGATAACAAAACCTAACTGGCATTCTATAATTGAAATATCACTGGAGTCTGCCCATACATTGTGTCCGAGTACAAGAGCCTCAGGCAACAAGATCACAAGCTTCCGGCGTCTCGGGTTCCGGTCCAGTTCCTTCATCCGCTCAAGCTCAACCGCTTGTTCTAATCCACAACTTGCTCCATGTCTTTTGTCTCCCTCCCCCGCAGAGTAATCAAATCAACTCTTGCAAGCCTCTCTGAACTGTTTGCATTAGCGAGTTGTAAACTTCTTGATTGTTTAATTGTCTTTGACGACGATCACCGCGATCGGTTTTGTTCTTAATTGTTTCAGATGTGTTGCCATCTTTCGTGTGGATTAAATGTATTATGTACAGTACTTAGTGTAATTTATAATATATTCAAAGGCTAAGCTTCTCTATCATCACTTATATTTATTGTGATTAGTAACAGTAGGCCTATTACACACGCCTAACAAGTAATAGCATTTATGACGTACTTAACTTTAATAAAACAACAAGTAATAGCATTTATGACGTACTTAACTTTAATAAAACAACAAGTAATAGCATTTATGACGTACTTAACTTTAATAAAACAACAAGTAATAGCATTTATGACGTACTTAACTTTAATAAAACAACAAGTACTAGCATTTATGACGTACTTAACTTTAATAAAACAACAAGTAATAGCATTTATGACGTACTTAACAAAACTAAAACGTTAAACTTACTTAACTTTAATAAAACAACAAGTAATAGCATTTATGACGTACTTAACTTTAATAAAACAACAAGTAATAGCATTTATGACATACTTAACTTTAATAAAACATCAAGTAATAGCATTTATGACGTACTTAACTTTAATAAAACAACAAGTAATAGCATTTATGACGTACTTAACTTTACTAAAACCACAAGTAATAGCATTTATGACGTACTTAACTTTAATAAAACAACAAGTAATAGCATTTATGACGTACTTAACTTTACTAAAACCACAAGTAATAGCATTTATGACGTACTTAACTAAACTAAAACGTTAAGTAAGTTTTAGTAGTAATATCATTTATGACGTACTTAACTTTACTAAAACAACAGTTTTCAGGATGAACAACTTTGGATGGAAACAAAACGAAACTTAACGGTTTTCTACATAAAGGAGCGAGGCAGAGGGGTGGAATTGGGCCGCCATTTTGTACGTGGTGGCTGGGGTGCTCATGTTTATGATGCGTTTTTGTACTGCTATTGATTCCCGTAGTTGCTCTGTTGATCGGTTTTCTGTCACACTCTGGTTTGACTTTTGTAGTAGGCTTACACACAATGAGGGCCCTTTGCATGCAAGGGACAATCTATCAGAGGAGATAGGGCAAGTGAAGTGTTTTTAGTTCCATTTACGATGTACAAAACTGTATAGTGTTGTTCTTTTAGTGTATATCAATTAAAGTTATAATATGGTTGTGACACAAGATCAACACTAACCAAGTGTGGCAAATAATAAGGGAAGCAAAGAAAATTAATGAAAATGAAAGAGGAACGATAAGAAATTGTTGGTCACGAAGCATTCCCGTTCAATGCATTTTTATGGTTTGATATCTTAAAGTAAATACTGAATTTACCGACATCACAAATAAAATCGTTTGCAATGCTAATAACTTAAGTGGAATTTTGAACTTCCGCCAATAATGTGACTGCTTAAATTTGTGAAGGGATGAGTATACCCTCACGAGGGCTGAGGCCAAGCTTCTTCAAGGCTAAGATCTTCAAGTGAGGCTACATGATGAGGTCATTGGTCAAGATACTCAAATAAATTCAATACGTTCAATGGTTAGGGCAGAACAAAAAACAGCAAAATAAACTCCAAAAAAAAGAAGAGCAGTTATATCGTTAAACGAAATGGTCAATGTAAAAAGATCAATAATCACAGAGAGATTAAATCCAACGGAATGGAACCAGTTATTGATTACTGATGAGTATACGTTCATAAAAAGTTAAGTGGCTACATTTATTGACAATTATACCAGTTAATGAGAGAAAACAAAGAAACTAAACCACCTTTTCGCCTGCACCAAACGTAAGTTCTTACCTGTTGATGGAGGATACAGAAGGAACATTATCTTGGCTGCAGATGCCCTCGGCGAGTAGTCGGTCGCGGATCTCCCAGGCGAACATGGTGGGGTTCTCCCTCTTGTAGTTGGCTATGGCGTCCACCACCGGCGCCGTAGCCACCTTGGGCTTGCTCCCACCTATCACCCCCGCCTTGAAGCTCCCTGTCTCGTAATACCTGTCGGGGGAATGTCAAAGTAGTAAACTTAAGCATTGGCTAAATAGACGGCTGTCGAGTCAAGCTCGTACAAGAATTTGACTCAGACAACATTTTTATCTTCAAGATTTTTCAATAAATATTGAGGCGTATTTTTTAACATAAAATGTAGTCTTATGAAATGCTTGGATATGCAAAAGAATATTTAGTCTTGTGGATATTTTTAGAAAATATGTGCTTTTCTTGACTATTTAAATTTAAAAAAATAAAAAAAAACAATATTTTCAAAGACACTAAGAAAGGTTAAAAAAAACTCTAAAAAACACTTAAAATTTAAAATAATTACTTACGAATACTGACCCATATTAATATGGTACAAAATGTAAAGTATTGCCACACAAAATCGCATAAAGCAATAAATGTTCTTACTTCTTCTTAAATAAACAACTAATTACATGATAAAACTTTAGTTATTCTTAAAGTTATTATTAATATAAATACTCTTAACCATTCTATTTAATACAAACAGTGCATTTTATTGTAATAGAAGTACCACAGAAAATAAATAAACAGAGGTCGGAACCAAGTGTGTCGAGTTGTTAGTTCTCAAAGCAAGGCCCCCTTATTCCCCCGCAAACCCTTAAGGAATATAGTTACTAGTAGTTATAATTAATATAGACGTATAAATATGTATATTAGTTGTAATCTATTTGTAACTGCCAATAAGGCATTCCTGGGGTTATAAGAAAGCGATCTCTGTACATTTGTTCTCTGTAGAAATACACTTTTAGGTAGTCAGTTAATAATACGTCAATAAATCAATAATAATTATCGGTGTGAAAAAAAATCGAGCAGAAATGTAGGAAACTATCTTTTCTATATATCTAATATCTAATCTGTTATATTTAAACGACCAAACAATTTATGTGGCTAAATAATTTAATGAATCATTCTCGGAAATAAAAATATTGGTGACAGTTCGTAAAACTCAGAACAATGCAGACATAATGTACAACACCAAGGTCAAAAACTCGTACACGGAGGTGCAAACACAATTGTATTTGAACAACCAAATACACCATTATCCCACACGGCAAACACAGGAATCACTGAAAAAACAGTAGCCAAAGGGAGAAATGTACAAAAGGCAGACTAATTAGTGAGATCTGGCCGTGGATTAGCTGGACGTTGTAGCCGAGCTTCCGTTGTCCTGTATGATAATGTATTTAAATACGGCCGGCGGGGACATTTTTGCATCCCCCAAGGACAAAAGGTACAATGAGACTTCCTTCCGGACATTATAAAATTGGGGATGTGTCGTGTATGTAAGAAAGACTCATGTAAATACGGGAGTTTGTGCCGGTACTAATGGCGCCACTCCGGCACCATGAATATTCCCACCACTTTGATCCCTCAACCCGCAACATTTAGGGGCTGCGCTTTCATCATCGAGAGTCATTAGTGGTTCAAAATAATGTTAAAAGCTCCATTATTTTATGACGAAAAATTATAAAATTATGGGAATTGATTGGAAATAAGATAAATAAATACATTTTATAAGTTAAATATGTTCACTTATGATTTTATTTTTCAGCAACAGCAAAAAATAATACAAAGTAAAAACATTATGTCCGTTTTCGATGACTTAATACCCGTTTATGGGCTCTTTTCAATATTTAAGAAAAAGGAAGTGTCATGTACTAGAATGGCGGAATGAAGAAATTAAAAAATAATACTAAAAGGTCTCCAATAAAATAATACTACCTTGCTTCGCTACGGGGTGGTTCTTTACGCTTTCTTACCATTCCCTTCGTGGTTCGCTTTAAGTCATCACATCAATATAAAAGTGGGGCCAGCTGCCGTTTTCTTAGATATAAAGTTTGTTAGTTTAGAAAACCACATAAGTCTACTTTAGGGAGATACAAAGTAGTGCAGAGTTAGTAGAAATTACCTTAAACATTTCAAAATGAAAGCCAAATCAGCCAAGCTTTTGTGTCACGTTTATGTTTTTTGTATCAGCTGTTTGAAATAAATTATTAATAAATGCCAAATTTACTCTTATGAAAAAAGGATACGTTGAGGGATTGTTTCTACACCATAGGAATAGAATTTTGAGAACTCCTTTCTTTGTGGGCCTCTATCATACAAAAGGAAACATTCCTCTAAATTTCATCTAAATCTATTCATCTAAATCTATTCATCTAAATCTATTCACATAATTTTTAGATTTTATATGATAAAGTTGTAAAAACGATCTTTTTCAGATCTACTCACTGCATCCTTAGATCAATTTTTTTATTTTTTAACTTCACCCGCCAGTTTACATGAGCCTGCAGGCCTCAGCGTGAAATGTATTCAACGAGTGAAGTACTGAGTTAGCTTGGTTGGTGATTCGAACCTTGAACCTTGCAGTTTACAATACGAAGCCTTAGCCACTGAGTCATCACGCCGGCAATAAAAATAATTAAAAAATGGACTGATTGTATACTATAATACTTTTGAAAATTGTTTATTTATAAGTTAATTTTTTTTAAATATATAATTTATCATATTGATCATGTAAATATCAACATATAAATAAATTTAAGTAGAAAACGCTGTTGTTCAGAAAACAGTATGAACAACTATAGAATGTTTTAAATTGTCTTAAGTATAGTTACTCAATCTATTTATTGAATTGCATAGTCTACATTTCAGTTATAGATGAATGAATGAAAAACAGAGTAATATTAGGACATTTATATGATAATAGGCTAATAATACGGATTCATGAAAACCTTATATTAAATGTAAACTAAGTTGTACTATACAAATAGTATAACCGTCATAAAACTGGGCTTTTGTTGTAAGATGTGTTTTTTTTATAAAGATTAATATTTTGGAGTAAAATTGCTACGGATTCGTGTTTGTGTGGTGGGACCCCTAATTTTTATATGCTATTTTAACATATATAAATAAAAAGCTAGCGATGGATCTTTATTTACAAACGACAGCACAATGACGTTACAAATGGTTCGCCCGGCAAGGGTCCAATATTTAGCTCTGAGTTATTGCCACGACAAGATGGGTACATAAAAAACACAACTTGCGGTCATTGTACGCTACTGCCGCTCTTTTCAAAACCATTTTTATTGGATTTCTGTTGAGTAGGACGTTTCCGCCACCGCCGCTAGGGGCGGGTCGAGCGGCTTAATGGCAAGGGGGAACAGTGATTGTATTAAAACGCACTGGAATATCTCTTACAAGCTTTCGGAAGCATTTTGTTTTTAAAAATATTTCAGAGTTACTGATCCGTTCCTCCGAAAAGAAGTGCGATTCATTTAAGTTTCAGTGATATTGGCTTCAATTGACGATTTAAAATGGGTTAGAGAAGACTTATTTGAAATTATTAGTTTTAAAATGTTCCAAATAGGTGCGTGCTTTCAAACGCATCTTGAGAAAAAGTTTTTCTTGAAAATAATGACAATTTTCATTTGTTACGAGCACGTATTTACATCAGTTCAAACCTATTAATTTACATGTCTTAATCCACTTGTTGTTTTTAAATCCATATCATAATAAATCAAATTGGAGCTATCTTACAGTATATTCAAATACCTCTTCTACCATCAACCTGTTTAATTTTGCAAATTTCGTTTACGAACTTAAAAGGAATGTTTAAGGAACATGTACAGGTATACGAAATTTCATCATTGCACAATTTTCTAAATGTTTAATCATAATTTTAATTACATATCAACTCAGTAACAGCAATCATATAAATTGCACTTTGAGTACACACCGCATAACCAACAGTATTTTATAACGTTTGCAAAAACTACTCATTGATATTCTTTCACTTTAAATCCACCTTGTATCGATAAAAAAATCAATTGGAAAGCGTTATAAGACCCAGATTTAACACAAAGTAATGGATAACTGATGATTATTTCCGCTAATCAGCCATTCCCGCCACGGTTACCTGTCTATCGGCACACGCTGTACGTAAAAAGTGAAAGCCCGCCAAAGTAATGTCTTAATGGACGTCAACCTCCGGTGGAATGGTTAATTATTGCTCGCGTTTCCGGCGCAAATATCATTGTTGCCAACTGTCACGAGACTTCGGCAAAAAAGTCAATGACGAGAAGATACTGTAAAAAGTGAGCACTTTGCGGCTAAACGTGACAAGCTATGAACTGTGTGGATGCAAAGTAGTCAAAAAAGGCAAATTTATATTTTAGAAACCATTCTGAATTTTTCTAATATAATCCTAACATTTTTTTAAATCTTTTAAGTTTTCATGCATCAGCCAATCGGTCTCCAATACATTGGCTAAATCGTCAATTCAAACTATATATCACTAAGAATTCTTGAAATATTAAAATATTTGGAGGTTCATAAAATTAGAATCCGTAATAAAGGAAATTAGATTGTAAAATGTGTGTACCATTTTAGAACCGTAAAACAATAAAAGCTGTTTTTTTCTGTAAATTATTTTTACAACTTCATACTTTCATTATCAAGAATGTTCTTGTTCAGTTAAGCTTAAAATGGACGGATAGTAGTTGGGTGTTTAAGTTATCATTTTATTACAATTTTATAAAATCTTATGGTGTGAATTTTACGTGTTACGAAAAAGCAAACTAAATAAAAAACCACCATTCATATTATTAATTTTTATAGCTATTTACTATTTTTATTGTCGATAGATCTATTTTCAAAACATGTTTGAATATAGATTACAAGTAAGAGATATTATTTTAAAAGGCCTAATCTAGTCTTTGTTACAAACAAACTAAACCCGCCATTTCTTTGTGAAGTCTCTTTAGCCTTCAATCACCCCACGTACAAACTGTAAACCAGAGTAACTTAAAAACATACGGATAAGATTTGTAACTGTTAGTAAATTTCAAATGTTCGCCTGTTAATTTCTGATCCACAAAAATGTCTTGGGTGTATTATAAAAATTGGAAGACTGCGCCAAATGCTTAAATTGCACTTCCCTCTTGGCTTTAAATGTTTAAAAGTTATACATTGTTACAAATATACAGCATAATTAATTTCACTTGTCTTCTATTTATTTCAAATTATGAAATTATTTTTTTAAGTGACCTTAAAACAAAAACGTAATCAATGTATAAAATTTTCTGGTGATTTAATCCATAGAGAAGAAAGAAACAGAGGTCGCGTCCAATAATATGCTGAATGGGTGTAGAGTGTTAGTTCTCCAAGCAAAGTCAACACCATTGCCCTCTTCTCATTTCCCTTCCAAATCCTGAAGGACAAACGTGGTAATTTTAAATACAAATTTGAAAATATCCATATTAAAGGTATCTGCCACTGAGGCGTTCACTGCTGCCACAAGACAGTGACAAGTTTTATTTTTCTTTGTGTTTGATCACAAACCTGCAAAATTTGAAGTTTTCAATGAAGCCTTACAACTCATCCAAGAATGTTTATTACAACATTTTTTTAACGAAAAAGTGAATACATTTGATTTTTTCTGGTTGTTTTATGTCCTGGCTGATCTCGCTAGTCTTCACAAGCTTTCAGTTTTACGGGACTTTATGACTTTTAATTTACTTTAATTGTTTTAATAACTTAATTACCGAATCATGGAATCATATATTTGCAATTATAAAACCTAAATTTCGATTATGTGTTGTACTACGGAAGATACTAGGGTAGTAATGAGGCACCCGAAAGCCTATCCTAGTACTGATTTTAATTGGCAGGGAGTTTAAAAATATCTTAGACAACAAAGCGTCATTGTAGTGTCCAAAATGCGCTGTGTACAATTCCCGGGACGCGCCGTTAACCGAACATCTTGACTTGCGTAGTGTTACTGATTATATGTGAGAGTCATTCATTTGTATGATTTAAAATTATTTATTTACAGTCTTTAATAGGAAAAATAACTGAAATCAATAATATTTTTTTTAAATACTTATTTATAATATAAGTTAACGCATGCTTATTTTAATATTATTAATTATTGTGTTTGTTTCAATTTAAAAACTAATCTAAGCGTAAAATTTTTCTTTAAACATTTTAAATAAGCTAAGGAAAACTTTAAATAGACTTGGAGTATATTTATTTATAGGTCTATATAAACTAAAAAAGCCCTCCAAAACTTAGAAAATGGTTTTCATGGTCATAAAGTTATAACGTATGAAGGAAATCTGTAAACTTAGGTCATAAGACGCTGTCCGTTTAACTCTAATAAGACATTTTTATTTCACCTAACTTTCTCTAGACATTCTGCATTTAATATCAACCTCAAAAATATTAAAGTAATATTAGTAGTTAACATGACAATATAATTGATTTAAAAATATCAGTCAATTAAAATTTTCAAAATATAAAAACTCTTAGTAAATAATGAACAAACTTGAAAACATTTGCTAGCAATTTGCAAAAAAATCCAACCATTACTGTCTAATGGCAGTTGCCGTTAGTCTAATACTCTTTATTTTGTCATTTATTTGAATAACGTTACTAGTTGGACTATCATTGTTTTATATATTTTAAGCATCTAACTATTCCATTAATTGCCACTACCTCAAATTGTATCAACAGCTCTGTTTTTGACAAAAACTGTGTTCGTTGATGATGATAATAATAATGAAAAAAATAAGACATTCAGGATACAAATAAATGATTTAAAAAATGTGAGAAGAGTTATCCTATCAACAATTATGATATAAATTTTATGAAGAAATTAAACATTTTTGCAACAAATCGTTCATAAATTGACTATATGCATTTATGCAGAAAAATAACATTTCATAATCGTTCTAAATTGTTATTCTTCATATATTATTCCACATTGTCGGCATTTTTTTCAACATAGTTCACAACCAATATAGGCATTTGAAAGTCAGGTTTAAATAAAGATTAAAAACTAATACATGAAGTATTTGACGTGGTTTCTTTAGGTCGTAACTTTGGTATTAAAAATATTTTATATTAATTAAAACTTCAGCATTTTGATCCCTGTATTTGAAGTTTTTAACGAGTTTCTAATATAGAAAATCGGATTTTAAAAATCCATTTTTAATGAATATTTCAATCATTCGATTCTGTAATTCGATTTTTTTGATATGGTGACTGAACGCTGGCCTCAGTGAAAGGTTGGCCAAGGGTGCTGTGTGGGTGAGGGGAGACGTTCGCGAGAAAGTGAGATCGGCGCTACGATGAGCGAACGCTCGACGCGAAGTGTGCTAGCCCGCGGACTGATGGGCACTGATTCTCTCGCTTCGCTCACCTCATTAAACAATCCGCTAGCTATGCGGCAGTCATAGTTACGTCGTATTTGGTTGTTTCTTGCAAATTAACTTCAATATATTTTAAAGGTTTCTTTAAACAATAAGTCGAACAAAATTACGTTATTGTTTTGGAGATAAATTTGAAATTTTTTATTGAAATCAAACTGGTAATTTTTGGCATCAGTGAGGGAACCGTAAATAAGTCAGTAATATCAAGGAATTTTGTTAATACTACTTTATCGAATGCAAGAAGATCTAAGACCTAGTTTGAAGTTAGATGGTTGAGAGGGCTTTGCAGCCTCATTTTCACCTTGTAGAAATGAAGTATTTTTTTACTTCAGTTTACCCACTGTAAATAGGCAAACATTCCTTGTTTATGTTTAGGTGGAAGAGAGGACTTTATAGTCCTAACTCTGCCCCTAACAAGGGTTTTTTTTTTATTTCAATTCATTCTGAACGATTAGATAATAAAATCAATTTGTTTTCTATTTATTACAAATACAAAATAATATGGAAAAACAAACGAAAACGTTGATTCATTTTAAAACGTTAACATAAGATAATATTCAATAGCTATTTTAAAAGCCATCATAATATTTTTATAATGGGACTGAAAGTAAACAGCCATTAGATGTTTCTATACCTTGGCGTTAGGTTAAAAAAATATATATAAACATAAATAACAAAAATTACTCTAAAACAGTTTATTCAGTGTATATTAAATTCAAGGAATGTCCAACGAGTTCACGAATGTGTGCTATTTAGAAAATACAGTGTTTTAACTAAAAAATATTTATATATTTAAACTCATTTGAAATAAAGTAAAAATATTTGTAATAAGTTATTATAAAACAAAACTATATATTATTACCTCTAAAATGTACCATACAACAAAAATTAACATATAACATAGTTTTTCATATTTAAAAACTTTAAAACTCAAATTAATTTTTAAACAATTCTGAGAATCAAAATCAGCTTTAGTAACTTTCCCTTGTGAATTAGTGAAGCAATAAGACCCCCAAACTCGTACAGAACCAAAATTGACTATTATGACCCTCAGCCGTCTTTTTTGTGGAGATCTGTCAGCGGGTGTCATTTGCGGGGGAGGGGAGGGTCGACCAACTGCCAGTTAAGTGCAAAATTGAGTTAACAACCACCCTAAGTGCCACCCCCAATAAAAATATGACATCACTTGATACAGACCACGGCCTACTTAGGGCTGCAGTGTATATCACTCGCTAATATTTATCGGGGCGAACTCTTCCAGCCAGACGCCGCGAAATTGCTATCAGATGCGAATATTACAGTAATTCCAGGGCGAGATCTAGCGGCTAAGTAATAACATTTACTAACTACTTATATAATAGTATTGCATATCCAATTTACTTTTATTAAATGATCGTGGAAAACACAAATATTAATAACAAATTAATGCGTGATTTGTACTATAGTTTGTTAGTCCTAGATCCGCTTACCTTGAAACACTGACTTTAGGTCATCCAACGATAGAAAAATAGAACGCTTTTAAACTTACACTCTCTAACCTAGCTTGCTTACACGAGTATCAAACGTAGCCGTTTTATACAAATCGAAAGACTTAAATTATTATTCTATATCTGGTAGAATATCACAGCCATGAAAAGGAACTATTAACATTTAAGTGTCATAAACCCAAACGACGACTTCGACGGAACTCTGCTCGCGTTACCGACAGTCGTAACGTAGCGTTTTACGGACGTACGGAGTCGAGCTTTTATTGTAACTGCTGTGAACGGAGCGTACGAAAATCAATTCTCAAAATAACGCTGCAATCGTGTTAAAAAACGACACTCACCATGTCAGCGAGTGTATAAAAATAATCACGTAAAATATACGACCCGGTTACATAAGAATGGCGCAATCAACGAGAAAGTCAGATCAACTCGTGAATGATGTTGAAAAAAAGAAAGATTCGAAAATATTCAAACCACAAAAAAGTTTGTGTACTAAAGTGCAATATATCAACGACGCAATGAAATTATTTTAACACTTACATTTCCTTGCGATACGGAAATTTGGAACAATATTGTGACAATTGTCAAGAAACTTTATTAGCGAATTTTGCTTGAGAATGAGTGTGATGTGTAGATGAACGAATGTACTGTTTGATACTTATTAATATATACTGATCCTTTGAAAGCAATTTATGCAGTACAAGTAAAAGTGGGATCCGAACCACGTAATATTGCTCTGACTTTTATCCACGCAATACACCTGACACTCGGTTCTCTCCCGTAAACAACATCCAGACCCTAGTCACAACACCTCCACAACAGACTTCTCAAGTAAATGGGAAGTATATGCTACGTCGATAGCAACCATCGAGCGGACGTCGAGGCCAATGCCCCTCCCCTCCCTCCCAAGTAAATGGAACATAACTACGTCACAGTGCCTTCAGTACGACGAACGTTACAGTTGTTCAACGTGGTATGTGTTTATAGGGTCACTGCAGGTCCTTTTATCCTTTTTAATGAGGACTTTTAGCTCCATGAAAAACGCCAAAACTTTGGTTTCTATTTCAATGATTTGGTCCGTAATAATGATCGTATAGACCTTACGAATTAGTATATTACAGACTAAAAGGATTGAAAAACTAAAATGGTGTAGTGATTTCTTTGCAAGCAGTACATGTTATATAGGATAAATGGAGCAATACACACAGACTTGCTGGCTCCGGCTGTAGTGGGGATTTCCCCCTTGGAATAATTTTACTTGGCAATTCACTCCCTAGGCAGCGCTAGACTAGAATCTATGTAGTCACTATTTACAAATAAAAAATACTTGATGGCCTAATCCAAGTTATAAGAAAGAACTTTGTAACTTGCTGGTCCAAATTAATATGAAACAAACCAGACCAGGATTTTCCGAAGGAAATAAGCCAAGGGTCAAGGCCCAAGGGCCAAGGGTGTTATTCACTTGAATTATTTTTGACAGGTGAATAACTGTTCTAGAGGACCCTAATTTGGTTGCTGTACAAAATGAAATATTTTAATAGTTTTTTTACTGTTAAATATGTGAACATTTAAATATAATTATTGACAATTTCATATTAACAAACGTTTAATATCAATATGGTCTACTAGATAGGACCTTAACTAATCATACAGTATTATTAGAATAATACACTCATTATAATAATACATACCAACCGTAAAGTTGAAATATAACAGCGTGTTTTAGCCCGCTGACGGTAAGGCTGTATTTCTACTACAGGGCTGTCGACTTCCCAGCGGTGACTTGGCAGTTGTGGAAACATTCACTTACATTTAAGCTACATTTAACTGCGTTTGGCCAAAGATATTTGCTGTTTATCGTTATGAGATATTTAGACACATA
The DNA here is from genome assembly GCA_035578905.1 of Stictocephala bisonia. Taxonomy (NCBI): domain Eukaryota; kingdom Metazoa; phylum Arthropoda; class Insecta; order Hemiptera; family Membracidae; genus Stictocephala; species Stictocephala bisonia. Next base: position 12,957,796 of record JAQJVL010000002.1, read on the forward strand.
CAAAACCTGTTTGACTAACTAACTGTAGTATAGGCTGATTAATCAACTACAGGCAACATGCCGATCTTTCCACCCATAATATATGTAGGTCTACCTAAGCAAATCGACTTATTCATATTAAAGCACGTTTCTACACTAATCCATGATTGAAGTAATTCCCCAACTTTCACGGAGCGACTGAGTACTCGATTGGATTCACGATAGGGTTCGCACCACGACACGCCGGGCCACGCGGGCCGGCGGTATCCACACCTGATCGCTTCCACATGAAATTGGCCATATTCAGCGCCGTGAAAATGGGTTCGCCGCGAATACGTACGATGCATATCGCCGAGACGGCCTGTTATTAATATATTATTAAATAATCGCCAATTCGGATCGTAAGAATAATATTAGTTTAGTGGGATCACGATTCACAGACGGAAGATTTCACGAAGAGTGAGTCACGACACCCCTCCCCCGCACTCTCTCTCTCGCTCTCCATCGCGTTGATATACCAGTAAGAATGCCAATAAAATAAGAGCTCGAACCAATTGTTTGACACGGTTTGTAATAAATGAGCTCGGCTAAGATCGCGGCGAGGCGGCCGTTCAAACAGCCCGGAGTTCGATGTTCGATACCATGTTTCCACGGGCGGTTTCCGTTCTACATTCCTCTGTACCGTGATTATCTCCGATGTTCTTCGCTGTAAGACTTATACAACTATTACACAAGACTTTGTTTACTCAAGATATAAACACATACATTATCGTGTACATCACTATTTATGGTTAAAATAGCTTAAGAGTCGCCATATTGGATTTATATACCAACGGAGCAACGCTAAATGTGGTACAGAGCTGTGACTCAACGATTTCTCGGAAAATTATAATTTATGCGTCGTTTTAAAGAGCGTAAAAATTACATTTTTCGAAATTGTTTATTTGTATTTTCATAAAAATCGTAAACTAATAAACGTTAACTACCTATTTTGATTTAATTGCAAATTAACGTTTTTAAAATTAAAAAGTAGATCTACAGGTGACCGTATCTTAAACTGCCAAGCCACCGGCGAGAAGTAGCAGCCCTTTAGTTAACATACAATCTCACCGTCAGCGGGCTAAAACATGCTGTTATATCTCAACTGAACGGTTCGTGTTTACTATTTTATAATGAGTTGTAGTGAACACTGTATGGTTATTAATCCATCAATTGTGAGTTTTTAACTATTAAATGATCAAACATAAACGTTGAAGCTTCACATATTAAACTGTAAATAAATATATGTAATACTCATTTTTCTACAGAAACCAACTTATGGTAAAAAAGAATAGTTATTATCCTATAAAAAGACACTTCAAGTGATGTTATCATTATCACGAACATAATCCTTAAAATAGAAAACCATGTTTTTGGCCTTTTTCGTTAAGCGAAACGGTGCCCTAATTAATTCTAGATTATATATAGGCCTAACGTAATAAAACAGCTAAGAATGTACATCCTATTTAATTTCAAACTGGTTAAAAAGACTTGCAAGAATATAATTATAACAATAAACAACATTGCTTAATTAAGAGTGAGAAACATAACTATTTTATTCGTGTTAATTTGTTGATATTATTATTTAGATATTATTACATTATTTTTATACATTCCAAATGAACATTTCCGATTGTTTTATATAAATTACAAAAAGGCGATATAGGTTATTAAACATTAGATCGATTTACAATGGAGAGTTACGTAAGCACGTAAAATATTGTAAGTCTGCGTATTATTTACTTTACTTACAGATTAATACTTAAGATTAATACAAAACTATAATTAACGAATAAAAACAATAAATATTCAACTAAAGTTTGAAATTTATATCATTTAGCAATCAATTATGGAATCCAGTTAACAAAAATATTTAAGATTATAAACAGTGACGTCGAACAAACCTTCCAATATGAAAAAGCATAAAATAAAACGTTTATAAAAATAAAAACAATTTGAATAATCCGAGATTAAAAAAAGATAAGAAAATCAAAGAAAGTTATTAAACTTTATTTCAAATATGTTTTGTTTATTTATCTACTTTATATGTTGATGTACATCAATAAAATCATTTCAGCGTATTTTAGAACAATTTGTCTACAGAAGATCGTAAAATATTGAGCATTATTGTGTTATTACATTTTAATTACCACCCGTTCGAAAGTGGTCAATAACTGTCTGTTTTCTCATTAGAGGAGGTTTTATAGTTTTCTTGGCCATATGAAGATTTTTATAGATCAGTTTAAGATATATTTTTTTGGAAATTTAATTGATTTCTGTGCGCTCTTAATAAACAAAGCTACCGTTTATGATTTAATAAAACTCTTCATAAAATAAGTATTACCAAAGAGAATAAACAAAAGAGGCTGCATCAAATAGTGCGCTAAATGTGTGTCGAGTAGTTATTTCTCCAGTTTACCTTGCGATAGTAACGCCAGAACTATGTCAGTCCCTCCTTTTATTCCCCAAAACCCTAAAACATAAACGCAGTAACTATACTAAATATGTATAAGGACGTACATTAGTTGTAGTCTCGCTGCGGCCATAAGAAGGTGACCTTTGTTTATTTTTTCTCTGTGCCTGTAATCAACAGAAAAAATGCTCCGTAAATTTAGCATTCTGCATCGTTAAGTATGGGCAATAGACGACATATTTTCGACAACATTTACGAAATTGGTGCTATATGTAATATTTTTATTCGTAAAGACAATTACATGAAGGTATATACTTAATTTGCACTCTCTGAAATATATTAACGTAAACTCAGACTCACTCATCGATCCATTACTAATTATCGAATTTCCCCAGAAGCAAGAGAGTAAAATTGAAAACAGCCACTCGTTATGTTTGAAAAAAATAAAATAGTAACTAGCATTTACATTTTTGACTTATTTTGAAACGGCTGTTATTGAACATTCTGTGGTTTTCGTAATTCCTTGCCTTTCATCCTAGAAGTATTGTTAAGAACAAGGTACGGTAGCGTTTCAATTTTGACAAGGTACAACCACTAGTAGAGTTCTAAAGTCAACTCTTTTGACTTCGATTGATAACAAAATATTCTAATAGTATAGTTCTAGACCAATGGCCCTTTTCTCAGAGTTTAAGTCTGGAATCGAATCGAGTTTGGAAGATTAATACTTAAAACGAAAAAAGTCCGCGTTTTGCCCTTGGTTTTGAGAATGGTGGTAGTTCAGGGGATGAAGTGAAAAGCCCAGGAGGAAATTTGAGCGAACCGAGTCCTTGTAGCGTTGTAGTGTCTTGTAGCTTTCAAATGTTTTTATACTAACACTACGGGACTACTTAGGTATCTTTTATACCTGTCGTTATATTGGATTTGATCCTACGTAAGGGTAATGTTCAATCCAGTTTTATCTATGAACGTAAAATTTTAAACTATACCATTTTTAAAAAGATCTATAATCCCTGAGATCAGATTTTAAATTCATCCCCCGATTTAAAAAAATACAAATAGAAAAAAAATACAAAAAAACAAATTTAATTTAATTTGTTTAAATAAACCAAAACCAGTTGGAAAAATCTAATCTCACGGGGCTCAAGTGACACTTATGTTACAAAGCATGTTAACATTTGAAATGCACATGTTACAAAATGTAATCATGAAAGGACTTCAGTAATGTTCAATTACCGATGCGGGCTTCACCTGATAATACGCGATGTCTCGTGAACTATCGGAGAAGAGAGAGAGTAAACTGCGACCTTTCTTCAACTCACATAATAGTTTGAGGACAGAGTGACAGACGACAACTGGTCTTCTGATAGTCGACGGAGTTACGAATAGTTCCAAAGTTAACACCAAGTACAGAGTCGGAGACTAGACCGCGAAAAAATTATTCACGAGAAGACTGAAATAAGCTTCTTACCTCGACAGGATCTTGGAGACACACCCATGGGAGACCCTCAGTTGACGAGAGATGTCGCAAGGTCTAACTCCGTTGTGGGCCAGCTCCACTATCCTCTGTCGGACGACGTCGGGCAAAGGCCTCCCGTTGACGAACACTCCGCCCAGTTGGTTGACCCCGCCGTGACCTGTTAGACAGACTGAGGTAAATATTTGGTGCGATATATAGGAATAATGGGAGGGCATCAATGATGAGTGTAGTCTTTTACTAATAGTCGTCAACTAATTCTCCGCAGGTCTAACCAACTATACTCTGCCCAAGCGTGGAAGGCTCATACATTCACACGCACTGACAGACTTGGGACAGTAGCTTGAGGCTGACTCACTTTTTTAGTCTGCAGAGCGCACAATATTCGATTTATATCCCATAAGAGTAATATTATATGTGGCACAACACTGAATGGTTTGTTGAAAAATTATGATTTGTCCGTCGTTTGGAAGCAATATTTAAAATTCTGCCAACCTGTGTATGTCACTTAATTTTTTAGACGTCTCCCTTGCTTGGGCAGAGTATACAATTGACTATATGCTGTTCAGGGAGAGTTGATAGTGATGCTCCGCCTAGAATGCGCCTCCGCCTGTGAGCGATGCTCAAGAGCGTTGGCCAATAAGAAAAGGATGTCCACGTGGGCCCTTGTTTTACAATTCATTTACTAATTTATTCGATTCCGCAGTCAGTCTGTTTGCTATTAAGATCTGCCTTGTATCATGAAATATTTGTCAGTTGGTGCTGTGTGTGGTGAAATTATTTTTGTAATGAAGCAATTATACTAGTTTATTTTTATGTAAGAATGGGTGTAAATATTATTCTGTAAATAGTGTAATTAGTGAGTTAATCTTTTCATTTTTAAACATGAATATCACATCTCTTGTGTCAAAGAACAAACGTGGACAAGTTGTTCATACTCAGGAAAAACGGCGTGTATAACAGTGTAGTAGCTGAACATCAAGGCACGCTGATTTATATAGTGATGCAAAAGGTTGCCAAAATGGTTGGTGTTGGGAAAAATAATGTATATAGAATTGTGTCTGCGTATAAAAAAACCACGGTAAGGGACTACTGTCTCCAGAACAAAAACTGTGTTTTTGAAAAAATATTTTTCTAACTGTGCAATAAGATAAACTTACAGCCCAGAAAAAAACAGTTCATCACTACAGTAACAGGTGAACAACAACACCTGTGAATCGGCCTAGCGCTACGCCACACAAGCAGAGAGTGGACCTTGACTCTCAACTCTCGCTGAATGGCATGTGAAGCAACTTAAAAGGGGGACATTTTTCTTAAATCTACAAAGATTCTGCTTAAGTTAAACACGTATGGTTTATAACGTAGATAATGTATTAACTATCAAAACATACATGTATATTGCTAACATAAAATATGATATATTCCTCATATCGACATATTTGGTTTTAAAAATAATTTAGAATGCAACAGAAATTTCATTAATATTACACAACTAAAAAAAAATATAAAGAATACAAATTACGATAAAACACAGAACTATTGTTACAGCAAGCTAAAGCGTTTACATTTACAGAGGTATGACCCTCCTACCCACCCACAGAAGTATAGTAATGATGACCCTCCCGCCCACCTAAACACGTACAGTAGTGATGACCCTCCTCTGCACGTACATTGGTGTTGATTAGAATGTTAAATATACCTTCAAGCTTTATAAAAAGTTTTTGACAATGGTTATACAATTTATATGCTAGGAAAAAAATTGAATATCGTCAAAAATAAATATACTGTAATTGATGTTTTGTAGTTGCTAATGTATACAATTCCTAATTTCAATCAGTCGAGACAAACTATAGAACAGAAAACTTGACCATGAAAAAAAATAATGAGGGCAGCACAATTTTGTTCTAAAAAGTTCGCAAATCAGCTGATCCAATTGTTGGAAGCTCTTTGGTCACTGGCAGAGACAAGAACAGACCGCCGTTTCCCGCACCGACTCACTCTACGTGCTGCGGTCGGCCACTGGAACCGGACACATTTTGCCGCCTCTTGGTCACAGCGCGTCCACAAGAATTCGAGCAGTACTGCCAATTTGGTCTACTTTCTTAAACTTTAAACCGACGTTCTTTGTATGTACGATCGATGACATTCAAGCAATTTTGATTGTAAAATGGTCAGAGGATGACAGAAAAAGAACCGGAACAACGTGGTATGCTGAAAGTAAGAGATATCATTCTGAAAGAACTAGACAAGTTTGGGCACAAACAATCCTAATTTTGCAATACGGCGTTGACTGTACTTTGCGTGATCTGAGGTAAAATTTACATGAACTAAAGTACAGTGATACAAAAATTCCGAAAGTCCCATAGTTTTGAGTATCACGAGTAAATGAAAAATGTTTTTCGACAATAATAATAATATTAAAAGTATATAATTAGTAACTAACAAGGGAAAATAAGAAAATATTTTTGAACATTAAAATCGAATATAGCAAAAAAATGTTAAAAATTATGGCCTTCCCTCTCAAATGAAATCATACAATTAATGACGCCGACCCAACAAGACACCCTCGATCATGTTCCGATGTTACATATCGTGCGTCATGTCAAGTTAATGAAGTGGCGAGGGTTGCTCATCAGCAGCAGTTGTTCATGCAGGGAATGTCCTCCCGGCTGAATTCATTAGCAGGGTGACGATAAGAGGAGCGCAGCGAACGACTGGAATTGCAGAAAACCTGGAGAGAAGTGGCAATTAAGGTAGATCCTATGAGGAGTCGTGTTCGATGTCATCGCTCAGAATTAACAAACACACTGTTGAATAGTCAATTGAACGAACTTGCCTCTGACACCTTCACATATGGTTGGGGAAGTACTCAACCACGAACTTGACTATGTACTTATTTGTGTATCACTTTCACTTGTTGTTGAAGCTCAAATGTAATGAGGACATATTAAAGTACTTTCCTATATACGTCTGTTACCACACAAAACACTAAATTTGAGGTTAGTACGCGCTCATCCCTGTCCACTCAGAACGGCCATACGGAATTAAAACGAACTCGAGTAAAGATCGTTTCACAACTATTTCATCGTAAAACATGTTATTTAAAACATCAAAGTTCTAAAAAAAAACGCACCAGTCAATATTATTGATTAAATGGATTTTTCTTACCGATTCATCATTTTGGCGCATTGGAATAATTCTGAGACATGGATACTGCTGATGCATTGTGGTACTATCGGTAAATCATGATATTTTCGAATAACCGGTATGTCGACTAGTTCAAGTAATCGAATCGCATATTTTGATGAATTTCGATGCAACGCACACCGAAAAAATAATTACAAATTTACACTCGTGTGTCTGTTACAATTTCACATATTATGAGTAGACGGATCAAGTCCGTGATCGTCTTTCTTCTCTGTGGTACAGTAACGGGATTATGATTTAACCACAAATTAACGTAGATATGTTACTTAGGGAGTCAAAATAGAATAAAGTCGTTAAATATATATATCTAGAATATACATACTGCAGTAAATGACTTTATTTTTACATATTTATATTTGTTTAACATAAATGCGTTTATATAAGTTTAGTCAAAGAGAATAAATTAACAGAGGTTGCATCCAGAAGTGCGCTAAATGTGTATCGAATAGTTAATTCTTCAGAATGCCATGCGATGGCAGGGGTACCACTTTGTCAGCCCCTTCCTTTATTATCTCAAATCCTTAAGGATAAACGTAGTAATTATAGAGATGTATAAAGATGTACCATCAGAAAACTACCTCTGTTTCTTTTTCTCAGTGTCGTAGCCTTCCAAACACATATTTGGATGGCTATTTGTTTATAAGACTGGCAATAAGGGTTGTTTCTTATCTGAGTGGCACATTATATATTTTTAATTTGTGTATGTCTAACAACCCATATTTTCGTTTTTGTGCGTATCGCAGGTTGTTGACAGAAATTCAATAATAACAATAAAGAAAACGCTCAGCAAATATTTACAACTTTAAAAAAACTAAATTCGTATTACCAGAACAGATTATGTTAAATTTATCGAAAATTTACGAGAGGGGGTAAAAGCGAATGGTCGGGTAGTGGAAGAAACAGTGATTTATCTTGGGTAGGCGTTAACACAGCCAATTACCGAGTGCGGACACATTCAATAAACCGACCGACCAGTTAATCAGCTGATTCAACTCGTATCGATTAGCAGCACTTACATAAACAGCTGTTATTATTCCATTATTGCACAATCGTCGTCGCCATTACGCAATCACCCGTTTTACGCCATTCGCGTTCCGCGGGTGATGCAAGGCGCGTTCGATACGCTGCCTGTTTTTCCCATTCTTCGCCGGCAGTATAAAGATCAACGGTGAATGAAAATTGGGAGAAAGAAAACGCGGATAATTTGACGGCAATTTAGCTGTGTGGGCGGCTGGACCGACTTCTGGTCGAACCTACTTGACTGTACAGACTTTGGTATGGGGGAGTTGTAGTAAGTTTTGACTTTTAGGGGACACCCCTGCACGCTTCACTTGAATACCAACCCCGTCACTCGCTACGCTTGTGTAACCTCGTTTGTGTAATTTTGTTATTTTTCATCTGTCTGTCGTACAGTATCAAAAAATAGCCTCGTATGTCAAGTTGCACTCCCCTAAGCTCTCTTATTAGTATAGTGAATTGTAACAAACACTCTTATTGGCTGGTATCGGGATTTTTATTGTCTATCTTATTTTAGCTTTATATAGAAACATGTCTTAAAATCTTTTTATATTACGCATGTAGAGCATGTAAAGAATATTTGTGCCAAGTTTCATGGTTGAAAGGCTTACAGGTTTTGAGAGACTGTGATTAGTCAGTTAATTGTATTAGGCTGTAATATTTATAGACATTTCAATTAATGTGACTTTTACTTTCAATAACTTAACATAAAAATCAATTAGAGAAACATTAAGCAAAAAAAGAATACAGAATGAAAGTACTTCTCTACAATGATAGTAATAAATATAGCGGGCAAGCATATTCCTAAATTTGAGTCTTGTAACGTGAATATTTTATCAACGTAAATCGTACACAAATTAAGTGTAAATTGTAATTCTATGTGAACGTTCAATTGAAAATCTTTACGGATCATCAAAACCACGGATCTTTACGGATGATCTGAGAAAAAATTTATATAAAATGTCATATTGAAAATATTTACTGAGAATTGTCTGAATAATACAATGTATAGGATAAAGCGATACATTGGTTGGATAGATGGTGATAGAACGTTCGCTATTTCATTTTAACTGCCCTAACCAGATAAGGCACCTTTAAATATGCATCTAGAAACGTTTTAAACCATAATCGCCAGTTCAAATGGGCCTCAGGCCTGTGCGTGAACTTCATTCGACGAGTAAAATACCGACCGTAAACTCACTTGGGAATTTAGCTCGCCATGGCTTTAGCCCGTAGTAAGGATGTTGAAACACTTATTTAGTTTTCCGATAGTAATTTTTTGTTTAATCTTAACACTTAACATTGACGGTCAACCTACATTTTTATAGACAGTTTACTTATTCAGGCGTCTTGGTACAAAAACCACGAAAAAGTTTTTTGAGTAAACGCTTTAAATACATAATCGCTGATTAACATGTTTTTTATTAAAGTGATCCTATTTGCTCATTGTAAATGACGTTCCCTTAATCCAATTAGTAAAAATCTACCAACCATTATTTTTACTGAATTATTTATAGACATTTCATTATTTTGTACATTCATTTTGACATTGTACACAAATTTTCGATGAAGAAACATTCATGTTCAATAGCACTGATAAAACATTACTGGAAAAAATAATTAAAACCCGTTTCTCAATTACAATTAAATGCCACTTGACAAAACGCACTTAACTTTGTAGTTGTATCTGGGCAAACTAAGCGAAAGGCAGAGGACGATCGAGCCAACTATTCCTGTATACAAAGGAGCCGTTGTTCGCCCTCAAGAGGGTGAGGGAGGATCGGCAGGGGATGGGGAAACATTAAATCCGATTGTGTAGAGTAGCACTCAGCATATTGTGGGACCACCGCGCGCGCCAACTCTTGACTCCCTTTCCACGCCCCCGAGTGTCAATCACGTCAGAATACAAGGAGCAAACTTGGGACCAACAACAACACATGGATTGATCAAGAAACCGCATAATAATCTTTATTTTTTATTTTGGTTGGAAGGTTAAAATTACAATCGTTTTCAAAAAGAAACAGAATTTCAATAGGTCTGTAATTTTCTATCATATTTTTACAGTGTAGTATAACAGACAGTTTTGTTAGTTGAAGAAGAAATATATTTATATTAACTAATAAATAATAACTAATTTATATTAAAATATAAAAAGGCACTTTCATTAAGCTATTATTTATGTCTTTAAAAAATCATATATAATTATGCCTTAAGAGCATTATTAATGCGTATTCGTACATCGGTTATAAGTCCTCTCTTCACTAATGCATTAATTTGATTTTATGCAATGCTCTGGAGGCTGTAATGTTAGTGTAAGGGATAAACTGTAAAAATATGATTAAATATCACATTTCTACACAATCTTTGTATAAAATATTAAGTAAACTTTTTTATTTTTTTAAAACACCCCTGTATTTTAAGAAAATCAAAGCATTTGTAAGACACGTTGTAAATTTTTGTTCCCAGTAATTTTTTAAGAAAGCAATGAATTGTCGTAACGAAAGGCCGTCAATAAAAAAAGACAGTGTTTATCAACTTTCATGGTATATTTTCCTTACTATTACATAAAACACTAAATTTCATTACAAACCATACAAAACATCACAAAATAATATTTTGTACAATTATTGTAACATTGTTAAAACTGTATAAATGCTAAAACCCGTGACTAATTTTACAGGCTTCCAGTGTCTCATAATGTAGATATCTCCAAGAGAATAGAACCTATAATGAGCCGAAATAAATAATTAACCTATAAAGTTCCAGAGTTGTTATTGCTATTCATGAAATGTTCTAAACTGGCAAACCAAGACTTTGGAACTGAAAGTATGCACTTCTTAACGGTCCAAGAATACAATTTTTAATTATTGTAGTTCATGTATGAATAACATCTATTGCTTGTTAATAAAGCTTGTTAAATCATACTAGGTGACATCCATGCACGCTTTGCGTGCCAATTACGTCAGTCGCTGCGCTCGTGATACCTCGGATTTCGGCCTCAGTACGTAACTGCGTCACCATTAGTAGGTCAACTGCACCATAGACCTATAAAAGCAACATAACTATTTACTATTGTTCTTGCTTATTAGCTCTGTGTGTTTTTATTTACTGTCGACGCTGTTCTTATGAGATAAAAGCGTTCTTTTATAGGTTATTACTGATGGATTTTCGTAAAGTTCTTTCTTAGTGAACATCTATGTAATAAAATCTATATTCCTTCACAATGTCGAGTCCTTTAAAGGAAATAAAACAAACATATATTTTTAATCTTGATTTTGTTTAACAGTTAGTTGTTTTTATGATATACAACATTCGGAAGGTTAAAAAAAACTCTTAAGTTACGCAATTTTTACTCAATCTTTCGTACTATAAACATTTTTAACTGTTATTCGTGTTAATAAAAACACTGTAGCGAGATAAAATCATACAATCTTTTTGATCCAGTGGGGTGGGGTGGGGGGAGAGCTCAGGTAATTTTTTTACATTTTTGATATATTTCTCACCGTCCTTGACACTCTAAAAGTAAGCTAATTTATCTTCTTCCTAGCTTAAGACATATCTTGGAGAGAGTTTCGCGTACGGAATTAATGCATAGATGATACTTGTGGCAAGCGATGCAGTGTCAAGAAGGCCCGCGGCACTCCACTGTGGAGAACATTCGCCACGGTACTCCCGGATGTGAATTGTCCTGCTTGGACCATGAATAGTGATCCTTCGTGGTCTACTAGTAGGCTGCCTCCCCCGCACCTGGAGAGTCTTTCGCCAAATATGACCTCTTTTAGGGAAACTATCTGTATTCGCTGGTATTTAAAAAAAATATCTATTAGGTTTTCGCCGATACGGAGAATATAGTATGTAAAAATTACTCTAGGCTTGTGTAATTTTAAGGGAAAATCGTAAATATTTACCTTTTCTAATAACATTGGACAAACAATTACGGAGGGCCAGCGGCCGAGTGTTCTAAGACGTCAGGACTTAGAGGCTGAGTTAGAGATAGCGTAGGTTCGTATCCTGTCTTGAACTGAAGTTTTTATCAGTATGTTCACCAAGTACTGTACTGGTTCTCCCCCTCACTCTCCCCCATTCTTATCTATAGTATATGGGGTATGATTGTATACATGGGGTATAAGATCTATAGTATATCTTATCTATAACGGAGTAAGGTTGATAAGGAGGTTGGAATATACTTAAAGTAAATAAATAAATATAGTTATGTTTTATGTTACAAATATATATTCTGCTCCAAGTTAGAACAAATATGTAAGTGAAAATATGTGTTTGGTCAATCTTATTCGTCTAAATTACAAAATAAACAACTATTACAAATTAATCTACCGTTAAAAATGGCAGTATTAAACAATAATATAACTATCATGCTTGGTCAAAAACAAGAAATTCGAAGCGAATTAAATAAAATATTTTGTGTGTGCATATTTTATGAAGTAATATTTTACATGCAGAATCGTAATCATCTGTTCAATGAGTTAAATTTGTATATTTATTTTTAATATATCAAATAGATAAATTGCCTACATTTTATAGATTATACACCACTTTCTTCCAAATTATTAGAAAATAACAGTTTTGTATTAATTGGAAATTAGGTAAGAAGTGAAATGGGATTACAATTTTATCTATCACATGCATGTTCATATTCATAATACGTAATGTGTAATATACGCCCGTAGCAAATTGAAAAGAATCAGAACTGAATATCGAGTTATAATTTGCATTTGCATGGAAATTTCTAATTAAGTGATTATCGTAATGTTTGGACATAAATCTCCCCTGAAACAAGAAACAATTTGCTCTGAAGAGATGCTCAGGCCACGTCACGCTGCTGGCTTTAGTACGGAGCTCTCTGTCATTTAACCGAGCCACGCGGCTGAAATGGTACGTTATAGGGGCGTGCCCGATAGCATTTACTGCATTTTTTCACCCCATTATAGCCTAGGGGGGGGATGACAACTCCGGTGATCTTCCAACTAGAATTAAAAGTTATGGCTTGCCGAAGCCTGGTCAGTTTTTCATCTCCAGATATTAATTGAACCATTAGAAATAGAGATCGTTACGGCCGTTTTTATTGCCCGTTGTGGTAGGTCTCGACCAACAATGCTATTGTAGTGTCAGATTGATAAGCTGAAATTATATATTTGTAAAAATTATCAGAAAGTTTGCCACCGAAAAGTTTCAAAACTGAACCAAAGTGAAAAAGTAAAAATAAAAGCTTAAACAGTGTAGATTTGTTCAGATTATCAATCCTGCAAAACTTGGTTTCATATACTAATTAATGTTTACAGTACATTATAATATTTTGTTTATGTACTTTTGTAGCATGCCTAAGAGTTATCACAAATACATAGCACCACTAAGCCGGCTTAGTCGAGAGTATCGCATATCTATGTGGCCAACGTTACGTTGCTAAAAACAGTACCTTCTTCCACGAAGGTGCTTTACGGAACAATGTTACATTATATCCATTGTCACATGGGCCACTATGCCGGCCTATTCCAGAATATCGCATATCTATGTGGCCAACGTTACATTGCTAAAATCTGTACCTTCTTTCACGAAGGTGCTTTACGGAACAATGTTACACTATAACCACCATCACATGGACCACTATGTCGGCCTAGTCCAGAGTATCGCATATCTATGTGGCTAACGTTACATTGCTAAAATCTGTACCTTCTTCCACGAAGGTGCTTTACGGAACAATGTTACATTATAACCACTGTCACATGGACCACTATGCCGGCCTAGTCCAGAGTATCACATATCCATGTGGCCAACGTTACATTGCTAAAATCTGTACCTTCTTCCACGAAGGTGCTTTAAGGAACAATGTTACATTATAACCATTGTCACATGGACCACTATGCCGGCCTATTCCAGAATATCGCATATCTATGTGGCCAACGTTACATTGCTAAAATCTGTACCTTCTTTCACGAAGGTGCTTTACGGAACAATGTTACACTATAACCACTATCACATGGACCACTATGTCGGCCTAGTCCAGAGTATCGCATATCTATGTGGCTAACGTTACATTGCTAAAATCTGTACCTTCTTCCACGAAGGTGCTTTACGGAACAATGTTACATTATAACCATTGTCACATGCACCACTATGCCAGCCTAGTCCAGAGTATCGCATATCTATGTGGCCAACGTTACATTGCTAAAATCTGTACCTTCTTCCAGGAAGGTGCTTTACGGAACAATGTTACACTATAACCACTGTCACATGGACCACTATGCCGGCCTAGTTCAGAATATCGCATATCTATGTGGCCAACGTTACATTGCTAAAAATCTGTACCTTCTTCCACGAAGGTGCTTTACGGAACAATGTTACATTATAACCATTGTCACATGGACCACTATGCCGGCCTAGTCCAGAGTATCGCATATCTATGTGGCTAACGTTACATTGCTAAAATCTGTACCTTCTTCCACGAAGGTGCTTTACGGAACAATGTTACATTATAAACATTGTCACATGGACCACTATGCTGGCCTATTCCAGAATATCGCATATCTATGTGGCCAACGTTACATTGCTAAAATCTGTACCTTCTTTCACGAAGGTGCTTTACGGAACAATGTTACACTATAACCACTATCACATGGACCACTATGTCGGCCTAGTCCAGAGTATCGCATATCTATGTGGCTAACGTTACATTGCTAAAATCTGTACCTTCTTCCACGAATGTGCTTTACGGAACAATGTTACATTATAACCATTGTCACATGGGCCTCTATGCCGGCCTAGTCCAGAGTATCGCACATCTATGTGGCCAACGTTACATTGCTAAAATCTGTACCTTCTTCAAGGAAGGTGCTTTACGGAACAATGTTACACTATAACCACTGTCACATGGACCACTATGCCGGCCTAGTCCAGAATATCGCATATCTATGTGGCCAACGTTACATTGCTAAAATCTGTACCTTCTTCCACGAAGGTGCTTTTCGGAACAATGTAACATTGTAACCATTGTCACATGGGCCTCTATGCCGGCCTAGTCCAGAGTATCGCATATCTATGTGGCTAACGTTACATTGCTAAAATCTGTACCTTCTTCCACGAAGGTGCTTTACGGAACAATGTTACACTATAACCACTGTCACATGGACCACTATGCCGGCCTAGTCCAGAATATCGCATATCTATGTGGCCAACGTTACATTGCTAAAATCTGTACCTTCTTCCACGAAGGTGCTTTACGGAACAATGTAACATTGTAACCATTGTCACATGGGCCTCTATGCCGGCCTAGTCCAGAGTATCGCATATCTATGTGGCAAACGTTACATTGCTAAAATCTGTACCTTCTTCCACGAAGGTGCTTTACGGAACAATGTTACATTATAACCACTGTCACATGGACCACTATGCCGGCCTAGTCCAGAGTATCGCATATCTATGTGGCCAACGTTACATTGCTAAAATCTGTACCTTCTTCCAGGAAGGTGCTTTACGGAACAATGTTACACTATAACCACTGTCACATGGACCACTATGCCGGCCTAGTCCAGAGTATCGCATATCTATGTGGCTAACGTTACATTGCTAAAAACTGTACCTTCTTCCACGAAGGTGCTTTACGGAACAATGTTACATTATAACCATTGTCACATGGACCACTATGCCGGCCTAGTCCAGAGTATCGCATATCTATGTGGCCAACGTTACATTGCTAAAATCTGTACCTTCTTCCAGGAAGGTGCTTTACGGAACAATGTTACATTATAACCACTATCACATGGACCACTATGCCGGCCTAGTCCAGAGTATCGCATATCTATGTGGCTAACGTTACATTGCTAAAATCTGTACCTTCTTCCACGAAGGTGCTTTACGGAACAATGTTACACTATAACCACTCACATGGACCACTATGCCGGCCTAGTCCAGAGTATCGCATATCTATGTGGCTAACGTTACATTGCTAAAATCTGTACCTTCTTCCACGAAGGTGCTTTACGGAACAATGTTACACTATAACCACTCACATGGGCCACAAGGACAGCCAAGTGTGAAGTATAGTACATCTCCGTAATCCATGACACATTGTCAGTCTGCCATAGTTTTGTTTTACGGAACAGACAATTTTACATTATCATATGGGTCACAATGACGACCCACTGTGATGTAGCGCACATGTCCGTGGTTCATGACACATTTTCAATCTACCATGGTGGTGTTTTACGGAACAAACAATGTTACATTGTCATATGGCCCACAGTGCTGGCCCACTGTGAAGTATCGCACATATCCGTGGTCCATGACACATTGTCTGTCTAGCACGGTGGTGCCTTACGCAACAAACAATGTTACATTATAACCATTATCACATGGGCCACTATGACGGCCCATTGTGAAGTATCGCACATGTCCGTGGTCCATGACACATTGCCAGTCTACCGGAGAGGTGTCATACTGGGATGAGGGATGTGATACGGGAGGCACTGAGGCAGGAGACCGTCGCGACGCTCCACCTCCCACAATCACTGCCGTCTTTGTGAGTCGCGACGTCTTGGTATTGCTAATTGGCCCACATTCACAGGCCCTGATGATGGTATCACTCCACGACAGCTGACCGTCTGTCGTCTCCGTGGATCCATGATTTGTGACTGTAAACACCATATATCTGTCGGATGTAGTCTCCGCATTACAAATAAGTCTATATGAAATTCCTAATTTTTAATTTAACATTATTTGGACAAACATTGACAATTAACTCTAGCTTTACATCATGCTAAAGGTTTTACACCTTAGACCACTTGATAATGTCTCCGACAAGTAAATATTCTATAAATGATATTCTTAGATTGTTAAGAGTCTGCTGAGGCTGTAATTGATTTTAATCCCATAAAATCAATGTTATTTTCGAAACAGACACGATCACGCGTAACCAAACTATACAGTTATTTTTAAACGTATCTTTAAAAAAAATTGCATCAAGATCAAGAATGAAATTTCGTTGGAATTACTTTGCAAGTTCCTAATTAGTGTTATAGAACAAATATAAAAATATGTTTAATTTTCACCTATTTTTCAAAACTAGGGCTATGCATTAAAAATGTCAAGAGCATTGCGAAATATGATAAGGTTTAAAATGCCACGTCATACAATGTTTTGTCAATAAATAACGAAAAAATCGTCGCCCATCTTGCACACTATCGTATCTGCAAAAAGTCGGATTTTGAGATATTTCACCCAGCTGTTCATTGTGGTGAGGCGCATAATCTGACAAAGTATCGTATCTCTATCTCAAACCGTTTTCAAGTTATAACACGTTGAATTTTTATCGTAACTGCCAAAAGTCAGTTTTTAATTCTGACAAACTAACGTAAGTGATGATACGATAGTGTGCAAGATTTTGATTTCATATTTTGAAGGTAGAAAATCATGCATACTATCGTAAGTGGCCGATACGTTAGTTTGCAAGATTTTATTAATGAAAACCTCGTATGAATTTTGGTAGCGTATCTTATTTTTATTTCATAAAGTTCTATGAAATGAAAATAATATACCTTTTAACACTCAACACTTAAAGTGCAGAAATGGAAAACTTATCTATATAGTTTTCTTTTTTGTTCCATATTTGAATATGCATTAATTTGAAGATAATAAATCAATATGGCGAGCTCTGAAAAAAATGAAAATAATGATGTTCGGATCAATAATTGTGAATCATCTTCGGAAGATGAAAAGCCTCTACTACATTTAAAAAAGCTATGTGCAAAGACTCAGAACATTACAGACACAATTAACATCGGTTTTAGCGATGATTTAGATGAAAACTTACTCGTGCAGTCTGGAATTTGCAAAGCTAAATATTGCAATGAAGATGTTTTTGCAGCTTGTGTTTGGTGTAATATTTTGGTATATTTTCACCACTTTATGTATGAAGGGGATACTTGTAACCACGACGATGAAGCAAGTTTTATAGAAGAAAAAATCGTACAAGAAGATGAATGTAATACTACAGAGAAAGACAAAACCACCATTGAAGAAATAAGTTGCTTAAGAAAGTCTAAGAGAAAGATTAATAAATGTTTAACAGCAAAAGAATCCACAGATCTTGACGATTTCTCAGACAAAAGCAGCAGTTCAGAATATGATTCGGATGCCGATCCGTCATTTAGTGTGGGGCAATGTGAAGTATACGCATGCAATAAAAAGGTTCACGGAGTTTGCGAGATGTGCGATATCCATGTATGCAAAAGGCATTTTAAGTGGGGAAAAAATGACTGCAACCACAATAAGAAGAAATTAAAAAAAGATAAGCAAATAGTAAAAAAGGAAATTGGTCAAAACAATGGTGACATTGAGGCTGTGAACCAATATAATGTTGCAAAGCAAACCAACAGAAGCAAAAAGCCCAACAATAATTACACTATTATTACAGATGACACAAGAACGCCTGAAGACTATCGTGTTGAAGGTGCGGAAAAAGAAGTTGAAAGAGTTAAACTAAAAAGAATCAACAAAAGGAAGGATGCAAAAGAAAAGAGAAACAAAGGCTTAGAATACACATCAAACAAAAGCAAAAAGATCATGCCAGAAAAGAAGATAGGAGAAAGATGCAATGAAGAATTTTGTAAAAAAATAAATAAAGAATGCTACTCCATAAATGACGAAGAACGCAAATCAATTTTCTGCTCATTCTATGAACTCGGTGATCTAAGGCTACAACGGGAATGTATAGTTCGCCATGTAAAAAATACTAATACAAAAAGAACTACTACTAATGTTCAATCTCGTAGGTCAAAAACAAATACCTATTACTTAACTGTTAATGGGGAACAAATTCAAGTTTGTAAACGCGTTTTTTTACAAACACTAGCAATATCAGAGCAAACAGTTCGTACTGCTTTCCTAAAAAATACTGGAAATGGAACGGTAGAAAGTGAAAAAAGAGGTGGAAGAAAGTCTCAAGCTGTAATTGATAATGACGAGAGGAAGAGAAAACTTGCAGAAGACCATATTGACAGATTTGAAAGGGTCGAATCGCACTACTGCAGAGCAAGTTCGACTAAACAGTACCTCAGTGAAGAGTTAAATATTCAAAAAATGTATAGAATGTTCTTAAGGGATGTTCAATGTGATGAAAAAGAAATACCTAGCTTTGCCACTTACTCAAGAGTTTTTCATTCTAAAAACCTCGCATTCCACAGACCTAAAAAGGATCAGTGCTCGTTATGCCTTAGCTATAGACAAGGTAATGAAGAACAAAAAAATAAGTTAAGTGAAAGGTATAATAGACACATTGCAGAAAAGGAAGAAGTAAGGAAGATTAAAGCAAAAATTAAAGAAGAATCTGAAAGTGACAGTCGAATTCTTTGTGGAAATTTTGACCTGCAACAAGTTATAAGTCTCCAAATTTGTAAGGAAAGTGCTCTTTTCTATAAAAGACGATTATCGAATTACAACCTTACCTTTTATAATATCGGAAACAAAGAATGCCACTGTTTCACGAGGCATGAGGGTCAAAGCAAGAGAGGGAGTTAGTTGTAAAATCAGTAGTGCAATTCATAAAGTTTTAAAGTACTACGATGAACATGGTGTTACAGTAGCGAACCTGTTTTCAGATGGATGCACAGATCAAAATAAGAATTCCATTATACCTACCATGTTGCTGTACACAATTAATAGAGCTACTAATTTGAAAGAGATCTCCCTGAGGTATTTTGAACCTTACCATGGCCAGAGCGAGGGCGACTCAGCTCAAAGCACTATCAACACAGCGTTGTCAAGAGCTGGTAATGTGTACATTCCCTCTCAACTTATACCGATATTTCGTCTTGCAAGGCCAAAAAACCCCTACATTGTCCACGAAATGCAGTACAATGACTTTCTGGATTTTAAAGCTCTGTCAAAAGAAAGAAACACGTTGAATACCATGATGGACGGCACCGAAGACAGCCGAGTTCCTTGGCTTGAAATATCGGAAGTCCATGTAAAAAAAACCGATCCAGACAAGATTTTTTTAAAGACTAGTCATCTACAAGAGGAGTACAAATCAATAACATTAAAAACAAAAAGAAATCAAAATAAGCTAAAAGATGTCACTGTTGGCCAGCTCAACGAATCACTGGTGCCACTCCCAAAAGGAAAGTACGATGATTTAGTTACCAATTTCAAGGTAAGCCTGACTAAGTTTTGTTGAAATGTGTTTACATTTTCTTTAGAACAATAAACATTAACACACACAAATATTTCTTTGCGTTTTTCTTTTTAGTTACCCTTCATTAGGCCTACTTAAAACAGATACGATATGTATGATGTGAATTTTTTGTTGTTGATTTTTAAAAATATAATCTCACATACTATCGTATCTGCGAAAAACGCCATTTTTACAAAAAAATAATGAAATAATTTTTTATTCTCTTTAGTATAATTAAGAACAGGTCTTTGTACATATAATGTGTAAACATGGCACTCGTAAAGTAAACCGTTTTTCAGCAGTCAACCAGTGAATAAGTGCAAAATCCTTCTTTTGGCTCTCCTGAAAAGTAGCAAAAAAGCAGTTACGATAGTATGCAAGATGGGCGACGAAATATGAATTCGCAAATAACAATGTTATTACGGGATTAATACCAACATTACCGACAGCCTCTGCAGACTGTCGGCAATGTTAAAACTATTCACGAATACACCAAAGCAGTTGTAGCACATTGTACAAATAGGCAGGCCCAACACTATTTGTGAATACTTTTTTGAAATGCATTCGATTTGTTAACTTGGTTATTGAATAACGAATCATTCGATTCGCTAACTCACTTCATGGTTATGAAACTTGCAGTGCTATTTATCAGCCTGTTCAAAAATCATAGGGGTAAGACAAATGTGCACACTAACAGATGGCAGATTGAAAGATAACTTGCCGACAACTGTCGGGCCAACCTCAACCGTACTGTAAGCCGACGGGATAACACCACTAAGGCGATTACCGGGGGGTGGGGGTTGAACTGATGGCGTGTTTATCTGTTATCATTGCCCCCTGTTTTAATTTGCCAGTTCCCCAGGGCCCTGGCCGTTTCCTATCTCTCCTGGTCGAGCCGACTCTCTTGTAATTGATTGTTGTCTAATCGGCCCCAGCTTGCTGCCCCTCGGGTCCTCAGGCTAGCCCCTTGGGGCCACTACAGTGTCTGTACTGATTATATGTAGTGACAGCTTGTGAGACCTTTTATTCTCAGATTACTCAATGGCCTGAAAGGATAATTGTGTTATTTCTCTTATTGGATACGACGAGATAGAGGTCCGAATAGAATCGATGAAGATTTGTCAACTAAACTCGATAAAATTTAACAATGTTGGTGCTTAGTGGCACAGTTCTGTAACCCAACTACTTGGGGACAAGGTGTTGCGGAGATTGTCGGCGATAGTATTGTGGCACTAGTGGCACAGTGCTGTAACCCAACTACTTGGGGACAAGGTGTTGTGGAGATTGTAGGCGATAGTATTGTGGCACTAGTAGCACAGTTCTGTAACCCAACTACTTAGGTACAAGGTGTTGTGGAGATTGTAGGCGATAGATTCTGTACTCAGTTCTCTTAATACCAAAACGGCTCCACTAATGCCATGGTAAGCTATGGCTAAGTAGGCCTACATGCTAATGGATGCCATCGAAATTGACACTACTCGAGAAGACTGGGGTATCCATATTGGTTGGATAGGGTTCGGATGTTGTGTGGGGAAGAGAACTGAGTATCAGGCTATTGTCAGTTAGCTGAAAATCAGCTGGTTTAGATTCCACGTACAGATGTAAATTCCTTAACTGCCCTGGCTATTGATAAATAGCTCTAAGGAAGAGTTGACGTTAGTAACAACGACTACACTCGTTCATTTACACTCATTCACCCCTCACATTGGCCCATATCTCTACGATAGGTGTCTTACTGATGAATAATGAACGAATTAGAACGGTAGTTAATTTACTGTTAACTTTGGTTCGTCAGATAATGAATAGTATTTGTAAATGTTAACTATATTTATAAAAACATTTCAATTAGTATATTTTGGATTTAATATCCTAAATCGATATTCAACTAGACTTTGAATTATATTGTTTTATTATAATTACAAACATGTTTTACAATCTGAACTTTTCTACTACGATTGTTGCAAATTTCTAAGGATGCTGAAAGCCGTATATTGGACTTAGGTTGCGTGTTTGGGTCTAACGGTTGACTTGGACACTCGAGAATGCAACTGGTCAGTGCCAATGACCAGATCGAGAATTGGTGATATGTGGTGCAAGTCAGAGTCCTCCTAAAAAAACTATAAACCTTTTTAATATATAAATGTTGTACTACATACTGATCTTACAAAATATATAACACTCTAAAAAAATAATGTCATCACAAAATATTCGTCAGCAGTTTTTTTAACTGCTCGAAATCTTCTACTTTCAAAATGATGGTAATAATACGGACATGCCATATTCTTATCGTAAGCTTCTCTTGAATCATAATTTGTAAATTTAACATAACTTACTGTACTTCTTTAATGGTTATTATGATATTAACATTCAAAACATGTAATTTATTTACTGAAATCAATTGCAGGAGGATACTAAGGTTGGATTGAAGATAATAGAATTCACTTAGTTTTTTCTTACTCAAAAGATCAAACAAAATATTCTTTTCTTCAACAATACATAGTAGAGCCAGTTGACTACAAACTCCGTGAGGACCTAAACTCCATTGCATTTGAATACTGTCTCTTACTGAAATCCCGAGGTACGTCTCAAATCTCCATAACACAATGTGATTTTGTGAAAGAAGAAATCGCACGCCAGGAACGGAGCGGTTGACACAATCGCACCGCAGGCGGTCTGGGCTGCCGATTTTGGGCAGTTCTCGCCGGCCCATATCTCACGCGGCGATCGGAGATACCGCTGTTCCACCACACCGCCACTGAGAAGACCCATCTGGCATGGGTAATGCTACTAGTCGCCGGCTATCTCGGACAGATCACGCCACCGGTCTCCGACAATTAGTCAACATCTGATCGGACTTTCACACTTGCACCTCCCCCCCACCACTTGCCTCACCCACTTACTAAGCGTACGCCAATACATTCTGTGATGTCGTAGTTATGGGTTCACTCAACCGCTCTTGCAAACTAAGTGTTTGGAGGGAGGGCAACTTGCATTACAGTTGTGCACAGGAGACCGCAATTGAGAGTACTTGTTAATCCTAATCTGTATATTTTTTACAACTACTTATGCTATTCGCCGAGAGTTGAGAGTGAGGCTCCGCCTAGACTGTCGTTGTCACAAGGCCGTCGGCCAATCAAAATAAGGTATCCACGTGAACCCTTGATTTACAAGAAGACTGATTCATTGAATGCATGAAAATCGCGCCCTGTGTAAATCACGCCCCATCAAAAATCTGGGTAAATCGCACCCTGTCTACCTGAACCTCTGAGTCACGGGCTGCGAGCGTCACTTGACAGCCGTTTCAAAAGGGGAATGACCGGGAATGGCCCACCTCCCTAACCTAACCTAACGTAACCTAATCTAACTTAACCTAACCTAACCTAACCTAACCTAACCTATTTGTCTTATAAATGGATAAAGTGCGAAGGGTTAATATTGTGCTAATTGACGTTGACGAGGGTTGACGTGACGACGCATGAGGCGCGATTTTCACAGGGCGCGATTTACAGGTTACCGATTCATTGGCATTCCCAGTCGGCAGTCAGGCTCAGGAAAAAAGGACAGTTCATCACTACAGTAAAATGTAAACGCCTGTGAATCGTCTTACCGCCTACATCACGCCAGCATTGGGTGGAGCTTTACTATCAACTCTCACTGAATGGAATATAGCAGTAAATACAGACAGTTCGACTTATTGCAAGTGCAGTGCATATCACTGTTCAAGTGCAGGGCGACTTAAATTGAGAAAATCAACTCTTCTACTAGTTTCACAGTTAATCTCAAACGAATGTTCACCGAAACCAACTGAGTGTTAACTTGCGATATGTTTGTCGATCGAACAAAATTTCTGTTATTTGACCCTATGTCTTCGGTGGATTGAACCTTCCTCGTAAGGAGTGGACTATGTTGATTCGTTTTCGTACGGGGATGGGAGATGCAACTACTGCACATATAAGTTGGGAGTGGCAAATCGTTAATCATGTGAAACTATAATATAGGCTATGTATAAAGGCATGAAACCTTTACACATAGCCTATATTAAACTAATAGATTCCGATTTATTTATATTATTTAAAAATTTTCCAAAATTTCAATTTTAAATACATTTGGAATCCATACAATAATTGTATAACATTCAGTTCAATTGTCACCCGAAATGCATCAAGATGTTGAAATGCACTTTACTAATTTTTAACATTTTTAATATTAATTTAATTTTTAGAACATTCTACGTTTTATACTGTATCCTAGTACAAATAAATATAGCCTTATATTCACGGAACCCAATGTGAAACTGCCATCCTTTACCTAACATCCTTTACCTACTCACATATTAGGCCTGATATACATTATAAAGTTAAAGAAGAACTTATTTTACCATATAAGGTGAAGTTAGGTCTAAGTAGCTCTCTCTAACACTTAACCTGGGAATAAACAGGGCAAGCGGGCTAAAGGAGAGTCACCCATGCAAGGAACAGCCACGCTTGATGTTGCTTGACGCCATTATCTTGTAATAACTTTGGAACCTCCGGTCGAGGCCACTGGTAATTATATTGTATTATTATTATAAATATAAATTATTATATACCTTTATTGAACTTAGATTTTTCATATAGGCTAGATGTTATGTAATTTATATAAAAATAGTGATACAATCGTTAAAACATTAATCTCTTAATTGGCCTACTACCAAACAAACCAAAGTTTAACTAATCACGTCAATATTTTAGTACAAGATTAAATAACATTAATAAAAATGCATCACATGTTTATTAAAATTGTAAATTAATGTTTCTGATCACTGACAACTGCTAACACTCGGGTGGCCGTGAACTCTATCTTTGAGACTTCCTCGCAAATTTACAACCAATACAATCAAGTTACTACTATATATTTGGATTACCACTATTAAGTATTTTATCAATGTATGAGAAAATTTGATTGTGTACAATTAAGCAATGTATTTCAATAACATGTCAAATTCATTTTCATGCAGCCTATTTGTTTTGTGAGTTTCAACGGTAAGATACCGAAAAAATAAAAAAAATAATAATAATAATAATAAAGCCCTAATGTGTTAAATCTTCATTTTTTCGTAAAATGATTGACGTACACATTTATTTATAACGTAATTGAATACATCCAAAAAAGCAAAGATCCTTGTTTTCGATCTTCATTCAAGTTAAAATTTAAATTAATTTTTTTATTGATGGATTGTATCGAATTTTTTTTTAATTCCAATCTGGTTTCCGGTCTGCACGAATATATTCTTTGTAAGACCCATGTTAAAACGATTTAGGACGATTTTTAGTATGTGCTTCTCAAAATAAAAAAAAAAATTTCATAATGAATAAACATGCTCCACTACAGTACCTACAAAAGACACACAAAACATCATTTTATTATAAAAAATACCTAAAATATCAGTATACCTTTTAACATTAAATATTCTGTAGAGAGGGTTAATGAACCTAAAATCGTTAACCTCACTACCATTTGGGTGAGCCGGTGGCCGAGCGGTCTAAGGCGCCAGGACTTTGAGCTTGGATTAGAGATAGCGCTGGTTCGAATCTGGCCTAGACTGGAAGATTTATCAGCAATATTTACCTTCACTGTACTGGTTCTCCCCCGTACTTTGTCTGATTAAGTTCCTCGCACAGGCAGAGAAATGTTAAGGAGATCAGCCTCTCCTTGAAAAAAATCAAAGATGGCCGATTACTCAAGCCCTTCGCTTAAATGTTTATTGTTATTTTGAAAATTAAAGGGGTTTGTAGTAATTTAAATTTATTATTCAAATTCAACTAACAAAAATAAATTAGTTCATAGCACGCCTATTCAACGACACGTTTGTTTATTTATATTTATTAATTGTACTAGGTGGAAACTTCGCTTTAACCTTGCTGTTTCTAATGCACACTTACCCTACAAACTAAACATTAAAGCATCATTCTCTTTTGACTTATACACAATTAAATAGACTTATCAATGTCATTCGGAAATATATTTATGTCAGTTGTAGTTTAATTTGAGACATATTAAGGGCAATTCAAATAATAATATTTAAATTTATATAAATATTTATAAAAATTTTATGAAATGTATAAGACTATTTTACATAGAAACCTGACTAAATAACCATATCAAATGGCATTTCCAATACATTTTCATCAGTGTCTTGTTGATTAAATTATTTTAAATATTTTGTTTCTATTCTATTATTCATAATTGTGGTTATTCAAATATTTATTTGGTTACTATAAAATAATTTGAGATATTTTGTTATTTGGCTATTTGTAAAATTGTCATTTTTGAAAGAGATTGCAACATAAAGTATATAATGAAATTTTATTGTTGTGTGCATAAAGACAATATTTAATAAGAATAACACGAATTTCAAGTTTAATGTTACATATACACGAATTAATGCTACACTATAAATGGATGCAAGAGCTGATTTGTAGTATTGTTTATAAATAAATAAAGAAAACTGGTTAGATAATAGTCAATATCAAGAGTAAAATGTATAAAAAATAAAATATAAAGAATAAAAGAACAAAATGCAAGGGCAGCTTCAGCGAGATCGACTCGGTGTAGGTCCTGGAGGACTAGGAGCAAGCTTCAGGGTGTTTTAAAGTAATAGAATTACAGCGAGCCACTCACCCCAGGCTGCCTTAAAAACTCCCCCTCCCCGCTTCACGTCCTGGCGGAGGCCAACCCACCGGCTAAGGAAAGTCTGAAACGTTTTCTTACAATCCACAAGTTTTACGGCTGCGATAAAACTTATGGTATTTTTTAACCATTAAAAGTGAATACAAGTAATCTGTGAAACTGAACTTAACAAAATTTAGAATTGAATATTTATATAGCATCATATTAGAATATTTATATAGTGTCACGTTAGGACATTTATATAGCGTTACATTAGAACATTTATATAGCGTCACGTCAGGACATTTATATAGCATCACATTAGGATATTTATGTAGCGTCACATTAGGATATTTATATAGCGTCACATTAGGACATTTATATAGCGTCATTAGGACATTTATATAGCGTCACATTAGGACATTTATATAGCGTCACGTTAGGACATTTATATAGCGTCACATTAGGACATTTATATAGCGTCACGTTAGGACATTTATATAGCGTCACATTAGGGTATTTATATAGCGTCACATTAGGATATTTATATAGCGTCACATTAAGACATTTATGTAGAGTAACATTAGAACATTTATATAGCCTCACGTCAGGACATTTATATAGCATCACATTAGGATATTTATGTAGCGTCACATTAGGATATTTATATAGCGTCACATTAAGACATTTATGTAGAGTAACATTAGAACATTTATATAGCCTCACATTAGGACATTTATATAGCATCACATTAGGGCATTTATACTATTTATTAATAAGCTTAACGTTCAGTAATTAGGGTAACTTAAGCCTACTAAAACTGCTGTTCATTATATAAACATATTTTGCACATTTGTGAAAACAGAAAAATAAACAGTAGACTATTAATTCATTTCTTGTTAGATTTTCTTATTGGCGAATTATTAAAGTTGAAATAATTTAAACATTTTAAAAATTCCCAACAATTTTTTATTAATTTTACTATTGATATATGATGATTGCTACTATAGACAAAAAGCCTTATTTGAACACGAAAATAACAGATCTTATTTGAAATGTTATGAGTTTTTAAATTATTTAAATTAAACTATTGGACAATTTCCGTTACTTCACTGCCACTACCTTTTTATCGTAATTACGGTTAGGTTGGGTTGCTACTAAAGTTGATCACAAACTGATAAAGGTAAATCCAATGATTGACTTACCGCCGAATGCGCTCTCCGTGTGTTAGTTCTTGGAAAGCGATAAGATAAGGCCAGAGATGTCGGATTCCTAGCGGATAAGGAATACCATAGTGGACGTAAAAATTATTGGTGAACGGTTTTTAGAGCAAAAGAATACTTGACTTGTCAAGTGGTAGTGAATTAAAGGAAAAGGTCTGAACTATTTTATTTATTATTTAATTTGATATTACCGTTCAGCAAAATAACTTTTCCGGTCTAAAAAATATAAATGCCTTACTAGATTAATATGGCAAAATGTTTTTTATAAACGTGTTTTATAGTCACGTATTGGATAATTTATGATTTGTAGAGATAAAAATATCCTTAACACAATAATAATGTATAACCAAGGTCTTATAAATGTACAAATATGCGAAAACAAGTTTTTTATTGTCAAAAACAACTAGCAACTAGATCTATATAAACCAAAATCCCATATGTTTGTGAACACAGAAGTCAGAAATAGCGAATGGTTTCACTTGACATTTTTACACATTATTGCATTTCTAGAAGTGTTTTTATGTCTTAAGTTGCTAAAATTGTTAACGAGTACAGGGAATTTCAAGCATTTTGGACTCATCTATATTTTAAAAATAAATGTAAATGCTGAAAAGGTGATATTGTGACCGGCAGATGTGTATATTATATCCAAATCAAATCCTATAAGTTTATTACTGTGACCAGATGATTTTTAATCTTGAAACAACTGAAAGTTACTTTGTTTAAGATAAAATCAAGTAAACAGTAGACAGTTGTTCATTTTCTAACAACTAAAGTCAATACATCCCTAATAGTCAATATCAGACTAAGTCTGGGCTAAGCGTGGCGAGTTTAGCTAAGGTGAACATAATATACTGTATAAATTGTTGGGTTTAGCTAGTAGTATTAAATAAAAGCACAGTAGCCTATAAGTTAAATTGGCTTATATTAATTAAATATTAATTGATTAGGATCAAAATAGATCAAATCAGCTATAACTAAACACCGTTAGAACTAAAACATTCTTTAACAGTTTATTAGAAGAAATCAATAAACCAAATTATATTTATACATATGAAACGTACCATAAAAATTATCATATAAATTATTTAGTAAATAACGAAATTTAAAATTTTCATATTCTTTCGTAAATTATTTTTTTTTATATAAGTTGATTTATTTTATACTGTTGTTTCATTTAGTACAAATCAAGTTCTGGTTACTTGTTGCTTTAGACAACGAAAAAATTGTTTTCGAAAGGCCTCAAGTATACATTTGAAATATTAGATCATGTATGTTTTTATTTCTAAAACTTTTTATACCTACTTTTTACTTTTTATAGCCAATATTATCATAACA
Source organism: Stictocephala bisonia (assembly GCA_035578905.1). Taxonomy (NCBI): domain Eukaryota; kingdom Metazoa; phylum Arthropoda; class Insecta; order Hemiptera; family Membracidae; genus Stictocephala; species Stictocephala bisonia. The sequence goes on from JAQJVL010000002.1 coordinate 12,987,318, forward strand.
GCAGATCTGATTTATGTTAAACTATCTCATTATTATGATCAATCCCGTTAATCGCAAATATTTTCACATAAGTACAGAAAGTTAAATAATAAATAACAACCAAGTCTCTGAATAGAAGAATACTATTATAAAAATAAAGTAAACTTAGAGAACATACATTCTGTTAAGTTCCACCACTAAGTAAGCAATAGTATTTCATTTTATTAGATATCATTTCGTTTAATAATTCCTGAATTCAGCTGGTGTTTTTAATTTCAAACTATTATATATGTATTAAATTTATATCTAAGTATACCATTTATTTTATCAATTAAGTAAGTAAATTATGTAACAATTTGTAAAAAAAAATATCTTATATGTGGAAATCTTTGAACTATTTAAATATGAAAATTATTGACTCGTGCTAATTTGAAAAAATAATTAGCACATTTACTTATAAGATTGAATTAAAATAATAATAAATAACTCAAAACCAATTTAAACTTATTATAAAATCAAGGGTGTCTGTTATTATACAAACACGCTTTTTATACCTTTCAAAAATACAGGCTTATTAGTCATGAAGAAGGTAGGTCTATGTAGGCAATGAAATAAAATCCATTTTGCTAAGTTTGTAAAAAACTTAAAATAAAATATTATAATTTAATTTAATTGGTCGAAGGAATATTTTTATTTGATTTAGGCCTATTCTTAATAAACTGAAATACAAAAAACTATATATATATATATATATATATATATATATATATATATATAAACCATTGCGGGTAATAGTTAGTTAGTATTTCGTTTTTATCAACATTTCTGTGAGGTTTTATTTAATTTTTTCACAATACGAAATACTTTTCTCCATTTTAGCTTAGAATTTTACAAACTTTAACGTAAAGTAACAAATCAATTAGCATGTTATTTAAGTTTGTTTATGAGTTCGTATCCTTCAAAAAATTATCAATTCTATAGAAACTACATAATCTTTGATAGTAATAAATTAAATGTACAAAATAAAGTTTTGTAATTGTTTGACAAAAAAACAGCTAAAACACAAAATTCTCTTTTATAAATGACATAACGTCTGAAAAAATTAATAATAATGTATGTTAAATTTGCGGATACATTTTTATTTTTTAAAAATAAACTGAATGTATTGTTAGAGTATAAAAAGGTTAATTTAATTAATATTTCGTTAAATAAATTACAAAAGCAACTGTAAAATTCTTGATATTAATTCTAATCATTTTTAACTGATTAGAATTTAATAATTTTTATAAATAATAAATTTTTATAAATAATATTTATAAAATACTCAAGTTATAATGTACGAACATAACAAAATAATAGTAATAAAAAACAGCTGTCTTAAATACAACAATCTGTTTAATACAATTATAACGTTTAGTAAAATATAAAATTTTCGTTAAATTTAAAGAAATAAGTAATAACGATATAGGTCTATAATTTTATAGTAAAAGTAACTTTAAATCTTTAGAATAAATATTTCTATCAGCAGTATATAGATTAGTTTAACTGATAAATAAAAGAAAAGCTCAAGTTTACATTGAATTAATATACGGTCGCCAAAATGTATTTCTTTTAATGTTAATAGAACATAACATTCATATTAGTTTCAATAAAATAATCCTGTAAGGATTCCTTTACTTGTAATGAAACTAGGATTAATGATTCAGATTTAGGCCTACGCACATGTTTAGGTAAATAAAAAAAGTAATATCTGTAATATCTGTTCATCGCTGTACATAATAAAAACATGGTTATTGAAGTTTGATTTAACGAATTATTTAGGAATTCTACGTCGTCACATTGAAGGATTTAGGTACAAACTAATTTTAAAGTTATTTATTTGAACTTCTGAATTGATCATTGACATTTTAGTTAAAATTAAATTGAGCGCACATTTTTATATAGGACACTGCTAATCTATTTGATTAGGAGACTATTTATAATATACAATCTTATTTAAAATGTAATACATTTACGTGAGTTAAAAAAATGCAGACAAATTCGGATTTTTGTATCATTAACAATTTTTAAAATACAGAGATACTTAGGCTATTATTTACTCTCAGGTATTTTACATAGGTTAATTAAAACAGGATATTAACTAAAAAATAACTCCTCTAAGTGGGAATTTGGAATTAAAATATAATAATTACCGTTCATAATCATTATATAAAACATGATGCAGAAATTGCTCAAATATAAATATAATTATTCTGAACATAATATAATTACTATGATTACTAATCCAACATTTTATTTGTAAAAGACTATTGTAATGAAGATGTTAGGCTTAAGAAATTTTAGTTACTGAGATAAAGTTCAAATAATTAGTACATATCCTAATATCAGGACATTTATCCGACTAACATTGAAGGGCCTAATTTACAAATATATTTCAAGATCAGCGTAAGACTCAGTTGAAGGATAATTTATGTGCATTGTTTATTTAATTTTAAATTATATGAAATTAAGTTTATTTATGACGGTGATTTTTTTTATAAATTGGTGTTACTGTTAAAAATTAATTAACGCATGAAATCATATTTATTTGTAACTATATTTGTTTTGGTATGGTAGATTGTTAAAAACAAACACTATTTTGTTTAGAATAGTTTTGAATCATTTTAATAGATTAATTTTCAAAGTAAAATTCTCAGTAGGCCTACTCAAGATTTCCATAAAGCAAAATTTAAAAGCAAAACGTTAGATTTTAATCTTGGTAAAATTGAAATTTAATCATACGCTTTTATGTTGAAAAATTTAATGAATCTAAAAACTAACACATATATTTTATTTGTAATAATACATACGCGTTTAACAATCTGACTTAAAAGCTTCAAGTTCATCTTAATAAATATAATAGTAATTCAACAACAATTAGATTTATGTTATGTAGATAATATTTGGAGATTTCCAATGCTTTGAGTGTTTAAGAAACAAACATTACGTTTCGACAGGTATAACAAAGTCCTGCCGTCTTCAGGTGTACTTAATAATTTAGCTTACATCTATTTTTTTTATCCTTAACCCATACTATGTAAAAAAAATTAGATGTAGGCTAAGTTAGTAAGTACACCTGAAGACGGCAGGAGTTTATTTTACCTGTCGAAACGTTGAGTTTGTTTCCTAAACACTCAAAGCATTGGAAATCTCCAAATATTATCTACATATCAAGAACAATCCAATGCTAATAAATAACTTTCAAACAACAATTAGATTTAATTAATACGTATCTATTTATGTAAAACTCCTCCTAATTTACAGATACAATTAATTATGCTGAAAATATTGTTATGTTATTTAATATCTGAAGATAAAAAGATTGTATATATAAATTATATTAAAAACAAATATCATTAATTATTTGTATTTATCAATAAGGCCCTACGTCAAAATACTTGTAAGGATATTAATTATTCTTTTATTTTCAACAACTAAAATTAATTAGGTCTATCATCCATTGCGTATATGCAAATATCATTTGGTTAAAAAACATCATTTATTTTTTATAAACATCCTTCATTTGTGCAATAAACGCACAAACAATATCAACAACTGATAAACATCACTATTTAAAAATCAGCTGATTTAAAGAATAACAGCTGACTTACATGTATAATACTCCATCATGTTTTGGTTGTAGCGGTAGGCGGTGGACAAATCCATGGCCGGCGAGCGTAGAGAGAACAGCCCAAAATTTGCTGGATCCAGCTTGCTTTGGTTAGGGTACTTCACAAGTTTTTCACATCACTACCGGCTAATAACTTCATTTTAGTAGGAACCGTGTGCGGTTAAAAAAATTACTAACAAAATTTTGTTAAAAAGTTTTTATTTTCATTTTGTCCTCAGGTTGGAGATAAATTTAAACGAAAACAGCACAATTTTTAGTTAATTACACATAGCAAGTGCTTTAAAAATATTTTGGCTGTTATTACAAAAAATATGAGTATTTATAAAAATATTTTAAAACCCTTTTCCTTCAAAAAACAATTTAAAATTGAGAAAAATATAACTTGGGTGGATACCGATTTAGATAATATCACAGTCTGTTTTGGCGGAAACCATTGTGCGAGCGCGGAAATATTTCGATCCTCATTAGACGCCACGTCGTCAGGGGCACCGACCGTGATTCCGAATTTGACAATTACCGTCCACGCTTAGCAGAGCGTTGTCGCGGAACGACCCGCAGAGAGCGACTGTAGGTAGTGTGAGTAGGGGTGGGCCGGGGCGGTGTGGAGGGGGTCGGGCGGGGTGGAAAATAGACCGCGGGCCGAGACGGCAGGGGAGTACGGATGTGAAAAGCAAGGATTCAACCAGCATATAAGCAGTAACCGCAAAAGAAGATGAACCGAAAAATCTTGAGTGGCTTGGCGAGCCTCTCCCACGTGAAACTTGCCCCCCCCCCCCAGGTTCCCCTTAACCCGACCACAACTTCCCCGAGTGTCCCCTGGTATACAATACTGTGCCACAGCCTTGCCCGATAACATGCGTTGTGTCAATAATCATTAATGATAAACTTTTAACCGTCATAGTTTGTAGTTAAACGTTGCTTTGTTTATAACTATTAAGTACACACTCAAATACACTTTAATGCATTTCATTTCGTAGGACCAATAATTTATTAATATGTTTTGTTTTATTTTGATCAAGCAATTCATTATTCACAAGAGTTTTTAGCTAAAAGTCATTTTCACTTTTATTACAATACATTTATTAATTAATTGTTAACTATCCCTACTAAATTTATATTCAAATACAAAATATTAATTAGGTACAAATGCTTTGTTTCATAGCTATGTGGGGGGGGGGGGTACTTTATAAAGGATATCATTTCAATGGGAATGAATAAATATTTATGAAATTTGGCAGTATTAAATCGTATACAAATAAATAACAATAACGATGATATAAAGTAATAGACTTCCTGAAGGTCACAGCAACGTCTACACAAAACAGACGTATAACATATATTTAAATTATATGTTTACATACTATTAAACAAGAACTTATATATTTTAATGTTAAACGTTCTTACGATGAAACTAAAATTCAATTCCCTAAACAAGAGAGGAGCGAAAAACTCGCGCAATCAATGTCACACACGACCACTTATAGTTAATAGTTAACATAAATTAAACAAGCATAAAAAAGGAAGAAAATGAAAATCATAACTCTGGAAACAAAAGGCCGTTACGTGACAACCCCTCGACTGTGATTGGTCGGTGGAGGGGGGCGGAGTCACCCCTCGATGGCCTGGGGGAGGCAGACTCTCGCAGTCTGACACCCTTACCACTCGAGTTCGTGCACACCCTTGATACAGGAGGGTCAGTCATTGATGTGCCGGGTCTGTAGGACAGTAGCTTCAGCATAATTGTAGTCTACATTATTCGGTGATTTGGGAAAGGTATAAAAAGTCCAAAGCTGCAAACTTTGAAATGGGTCTTAATTTAGCAACTTAGAAAACACGATGAAAAGATGTTTACATATTGATATTTAAAAGTGAAAGCTATAACTCGTTACTTATTTCTTCTGATTGTTTAGAAAGCAAAAATTTTTCTCAGGAAAAAGGCTATTCAGATCCCTAATATTCAACCCCCCCCCACACCTTTTTAATACGGTAGTCATTAGAAATTTTGCAGACTTGAAAAATTGTTATAATATGATCGTTATGATATTATCACATTATCAAAATTGTCAGTCGGAATAGTCAAGGAAAATTAAGTTTCATGACTAGCTTTACATCCGACGTATGTTTACTACTTGCTAAAAATTGAACATTTTAAGCTGTACGATAACAGACCGATAACTAGCGTGGTCTTACACACTGCTTTATGATGTTACAGCTGATAATTAATTCACAACATTGATTTGTGTTTAAACAACTGGGTTAGAATTTAAATTTCTACGGGGCTTCAATTATAAAATGTAGGTTACTTGTTACACAGGTTAATGCTATATATTAAAGCTGTGGTATACCTATCAATTTTGTATGTATTTTAGAAAATTTTATTAACTTAGGTTTGGGACATACAAGGAATGGTTATTGAGACTCACTAAATCTTAAATAAATATATTCTAATTCTAATGTATGCCATCATACATTTTTATAATACATAGAAATATTATATAGGCCTTCTATTAATTATTAATAACGTGCCTTTACGAAAGGCCTCATTTTAATCTGAGGTTCATATCAGCCACAGTATATATATATATATATCTGATGTTATCAAACATTTAAAAAAAATTATAATATACAGCCGTGTTGAAAATAGTGTATACATACTTTGTGAAACTGGCGAATTACTTTATTATTCATATTACAAAAAATAACATTAATAACAATGTATCAGTATTATTATGATTTTCCCTCAATTTACTCTAAGCTAGAGGGACAACTATTTACACTTTAATTATGATTTTGTAACTTTATTTGAATTAATGAATAAAAAAAGAATAAATATTTTTCCATTTTCAAATGAAAATCCTTGTTTTTAGCTCTTCCGAAGAATTCATGTTTTTCAAACAATGTTGAGTACTTGCCATAATCTAACATACTTGGGTGGTTAAATTAAGCTACATAGTTTACCTCCCCCCCCCCCCGAGTCAATAAAATTCTATAACCATAAATAGATCTGGACTATTTCTAAGACGATTTTTGTAGGAATGTCCGTAAGGTGACGGGAAGGTGCTCCAGGCGGTCTCCCAGAACCTGACACCTCCTGACATAACTACCTCACCTGGGATTGTATGACTGTTCACATAGCTCACCTCACTCAACCGGCTGTCAATGGCTCAGAACCAGTTTCCTCGGGCACAAAAACCATGTTTGTGATGGGAAAATAATTCCACTGACAAACCCAAGATGGTTATTATGAATATCTCATTGTTCTTATGAAAAATGCGATTTTTAAAATCAGGTCATTTTAGCCCCAGACCGATGATCAACTGTAACTTACATGTTTCAGTTAATCTGACCAAGATAAAAAACCAGAGGACGCGTTTATGATCGAGTAACCCATTTTCAGATCCTTTTTGTCTCTTACATTAAACAGAAATGACACTTTAACATCAACGTTCACATACGTCATGATGATATTAAAATGAAAATAACTTGCAGGGACGCACCGATACCAATCCTGTGAACGAGCGACTTGGGTTTTCAAGTGGATGAATTTTGGGCTTGATATGAAGAATTTGTTTTGTAAATATGAATAAATTTTTATGACTAAATAAATGGGACCATTTCCGTTAATTCGTTACCAATACTTTCTACGTCACTTTACTACCACCACTATTTTATCGCAACTGCGGTTAGGGTAGGTGGCTACACAGTTGATCACAAGCTGGTAAATCCAATGATTGACTTACCGCCGAATGCGCTCTCCGTGTGTAAGTTATTGGAAAGCGATAAGATAAGGCCAGCAATATTGGATTCCTAGTGGATAAGGAATACAACAGTGGACGAGAAATAATTGGGGAACAGTTTTAGAGCAATAGAATATTTATAAATCGGTAGTGAAATAACGGGAAAAAGTAGTGGTAGTGAATTAACGGAAAATATACAATAAATGATGTATTCAGAGAAAATAAAATAGTATGAATAATAAAGTTAAGCTAATTCTAATAATTTTTTTAAATTCTAATAAGCCCTTCAAAATAGTTTAACTTGGAAAACACAATAAATAATTAAAGGATCCTGGTTTCAGAAGATACGCTGATTACCTCCGGAGCCTGGAATCCCATGTTTAATTCCTGTGGATCGGTTCGACGATAATCACCCCAATTTTCTGGGTGTAATCTTATAGCTTTATGAGGCAATTAGTGTTTCGGTAGCGTATTCTGGTAGCGAACGCTGGATCTAACGCCATAGGGACCTGATGCATTACACTGATGTACACTATATTACTGTTCACGGGAAAATAATTAGCGAATTATTATTATTATTAAATAATCAAAATAAATTCTACCTCTTTACTCTGCTCTGACTGTCAAACCACAGCCCTACGATATCGGTAGTTGTCTTCAGCCACTCCGGAACTTATGCCACAGCTTCCTCCAGCGCTGAGAGTGCGGGCCCGCGGAGTCTCTCAGATCGGCCTGTGGTCAGGAGACACCCGACACCCACCCTACACCCACACCACTCTCACACTTGGCCGGCTGCTCTATTCATTCTCACGGGGAAAACCACGTGGTACAAACACTCATCTCATTACACTTGTGAATGAGTGATAGGACAATCCTAGGTTATTTAATAAGGCAGGCACTTAGCACGCTTAGGCGTAGTTCCCATGTATACTGTATTAATGACAACGTGTATTTTGATGACCTTTGATCCCAAATATTAAGAAATTGCGGGATCAACATAAAATTTGATTGGCAATATTGGCGCAGTGCTGTAACCTAGCTGCTTGGGGACAAAGTGTTTGGGAGATTGTAGGCGATAGGTTGGATGCTCGGTCCTCTTAATACCGACATGGCGTCCGCTCAGTGGTTGCTATCGGCGTGGACACTACTTCTCTAGTCTGGGGTATCCATGTTCGGTGGTAATCATTGTGTGGATGTTGTGTGGGGGAGATAACTGAGTATCATGCTTGTCAATTAGCTGAAAATCAGACCAGCACTACGTGGTTCGGATTCCATGTAAAGCTGTAGGTCCCTTAGTTGCCCTGGCTGTTGGGCTATTAATAAATTGCCCTTTTTGAGGAACAGTTGAACTTAGTTAGTAACCAGACTACACTCATCCTACACTCATATAATCATTCATATTCGCCTTAAAATACCAACAACGTTGTGTCGGCGTCTCATTTGTAGGAATATAAGAATTTGTTTTACTCTGATTGAGATCGAGTATGAAGCTAGGGGCTTTAACCTACCAACCTATCCTAAAAAGTTCTAATTTGTTCTAATAATGTATTGAACTTTAATACATTATTAAAGTTCAATAATGTATTATTCTAATTCAACCGTAAAATACTTTGACGAATTTAATTTGATAGATAGCTGGCCTTTTTAGGTTTTGGAATATCTATTCTTGAAGACATGTAACTTAAAGTTGAAATTATTTCATTACCACACACGATTACTTTAAACATAATAATTGCCCCAGAATCAATTATATAACGTTACCCTCAAAGTGCATAAGCCACAATCAACTGAGGAATCCCGATATCAGAAGACTCCTGAGCCGTGTTTGCTTTATCTTCATTCAATCCCCATCCAGGCCGAACCATCCCCTTTGGAGTAAATCCTTCAAAGCTCTTCCAAATTGGTTATAAACGGCGGAGCAGATCGGTGTAAATCCAGAGCATTAAAGGGAGCTTAGCTATTGTCGTGGAGTCAACAAGCCGGACCGGGTGGGGATGTCGAAGGTGTGAAGAGTGGAGAGAGGGTCCCAGAGAGCCTTTGTCAATGATACCTCCTTTTGATGAACTGAACGATGGTACAATGGCCCCACTCAACTATGTCATGAGACGGGAGAGTTTACTGCCTAGCACACCTGCCTACCCCTCACCCCTGGAGTCAACCCTCCTCACTGTTTATGTTCCGCTAAACAAACATCTCTGATGAGGGAAGTAGTTCCATGCGAAATAAATAAATGTTTGCATCTCCATTCTCCAAAAGACCATACCATCTTGATGTCGTCCTATATATAAAACGAGAATCAAGATGTCTCTGTTTCATCCAACATATATCTGATACCATAATTCCTCCTTCAAACCAACACATACCATCTTGACGTTCTCCTCTTTCTAACCCAAGACTATCCCCTTCCTAATTCAGTGCTAAACTATCAGCTGTTTTGGGACCTCTATTGGAGTGTTATTACATTCCCATGTAATATAATGTAATCCAGTTTAAACCAGAATCAGCAGCATACCACATTAACTTATCAGATTAGTGGCACAAATATAACAATTAAAGGAGAAATCTATTTGTAACCATTTTGATCGATGTTAGTAGTTAACATGTATTAACACATAAAATACTTCTTGCCCCGGAAAATGACATGTGTTATGAAAAAAAAAACAATATATATGAAAAAATGATAAAAGTTAACTCTATGAAGCAAGGTGATATTTTACATTTTAACTAAACCGTTAAGAATAGTTTAAAAAGAGTAGATTACGACCTTCAAATTCAACGAGTATTTATTGATTTGTAATTATTCCTTTCGAACTCTATATTTTTCGTTTGTTGGTTGCTTAGAAATTTTGATTTTTTTTTGTAATGTGATCAGTTTGTGAATTTTTTTGTATTTAGTTTTTATCTGTTGTTTTCAAAATGCGCACAAAATTAAAAGAGTATTAATTTTAAAAATGATACTCTCCATCTATAGACCCTGAGCAAATAGATGGAGAGTCTACCGTATAAATATAGGGCAAAGATCTATAAAAAGGTATAAAAACATATTTTTATTTATTCAGCTGATGTACGTGTTAGTTACATTTTTTGTTTGTTTATGCATGATGTGAACTATGTTTAACTCAAGTATATTTAACCAGCTTGTAATGCTAAATAAAGCTTTAGTCATTAAACATGTAACGTTTTCAAACATTCAATTTAAGGACTACGAGGTTTAATATATTTTGACGATTCCTAGAAATTATATTCTACATAGTGAAACCTTGCTGTAAACTACTTCATTGTTGCCAACTTAATCATTTCCCAGAGAAACATTCCCCTCGTCTCCCTCTAATCACGAACGGCTATGAGCATGTGTGAACTGCCTGTAGTTGGCAAGAGTCGTAAATCTTTAACATGGCGGCCACCCACGCGTCCTTTGATGACTTCCAGTGAAACCCACAAATCTACACCACATTTGTAACGTGCGTGCGAGGGGGTGGGGGAGGTCGTTAAAGATAGGGGTCTAATGGGTAGGCGGTAATAAGTCAATTTACTCTACATTGTTGCACATTTCTGCATGTGCACTACGGGTTTCTAGGATGTGTAAAACTGCAACGAGAAAGGAAGTAGTAATAAAGAAACATAATTGGGGTTATTAAAGAAGACGTTGCTGCAGGGAGAAACGAATGATTCCAACAATTATATACCCATGTCTATAAAACAAACGTTTTGAAAAGTTCCTTTATTCTTAAAAATTATTTTTGCTAAACAAATTAATGTATCCTAAAACTCGAGAATTTAAATAACTTAATAAAACTTCTAGACTTTGTCTTATTTTAATCTTATATATTTAGATAAAAATATCATAATAAATACAACAGAATTTCTAAAAATGTTGAAATAAATTAAAGCCTAAATTTAAAAATATTTAAAATTCAGTACATAAACACAAATTTTCAGAATGAAAGATCCTAAATTCGAAAAAATTATATGTCCTTACTTATCACGTTACCCAACATGTTTAATGTAAATTTACATAAAATTCATGCTAGAGTGTGCAAATCAGGTAAATAACTTGAACTGAACATATAGAGATAGTGGTGACAAATAATTAATGTTTTGGGTGATGAATTTTTTGAAGAGATTATTTTTAAGTTTGATAATACCTAATAACTTAAAAATAATAAATTTAATGTTGTTTGAAATATCTTGTAATATAATTATAGTTCGTGTTTTAAACAGAATAACTGCCAATTAATATGATACGGCAATCTTGACTTTAAATAAATTATATTCTTATTTTAAATCCTTAACTTTAGGTAAATGAAAGTTGAATTACCTGATCCGTCGCTGAATTCTGAAATAAAAAGAAGGAGTTAATAATTGAAAATTCACCATACAAGCACAAAATGAAACTTTATGAATTCATAAATGAATAAATGTAAACACTGAACAAAAAAACAAACAGATGAAAAACTTGTACAGCTTGCGAATCTGAACTTATTTTATCAGCTCCATAGTATCGATTTTTTATGCTTCTTACAATCAATGTTTGAATCGATTTTTTCCGTTTCTTACTATTGGAGTTTTAATTTTAATTATTTTTTCTGCTTCTTATAATCAGTTTCTTAATAGTTTTTCATCTAAATAATATATATATTAATGTGTTCATATCCACAGTATCAGCCTTCAAATTGTATTTTCCGTTCCCTTTTATCGATGTTTGAATTTATCTTTTCACCGTCGGTCCCTGAATCATATTTTTCAGTTCAACACCCATACAATGTCGTCTAATTGAAATCCTATTCATATAATATTAAAAATCCTCATTGAGTGGTTTAAATTATTTGTTTACTTTAGCTATGTAAAATGAAATTAAGTAAAATTTAAAACACTGCCTATTTTACTAAAGTTCAAACTTTTCGTAGGTAAAATAAAATACAGTATTTGACTGTATATAGGCTCTTATAACTAATTAAAACAAAGTGCCGGTGTATGGGTTACCCTAATTAACGACGACAAACGTAAAGTGGTTATAATGACTCTAAAGGGCTGAAAGAAGTGTTCTTTAAGGTGTTATGTAGTTACCAGTAGTCAGAAACAGACAAAAAACAATGTTTTGTTAGTTCTACAATCAGACGTGTGGATGGGCACATGCCGTGTAGTATCAGTATACAGCAGTATATAGCTTTGATTACAATATTAAGTCGTCTAGCCTTGCATTACAATAGGGGACTATGCTTGCCCATCTGACGTATTGAACAACTCTACTGAACCATTCAACGCACTTAGGCCAAAATTACACCTTACAGTTATCAAAACGACATCCAAGATGGCGCCGCCCCAGCATGGGGTGAAGTATTGACTTGAGGCGTTTAGACGAGTGACAACGTCAACAGCGCGCTGGCAATTACTATAAATGGTGCCCGGCTCATTGCTCGCAATCACGTTGCCAATGGCAATGTAGGCATTTCAATACATCGACGGAGTTTCAGGAATAATCGGTGCACTTTAATCCACCGGGGTGATCGTCAGGGGCGGAGTTTGGTGTTTTTCATCGCCCCAAACCAATGGTGCTAATGCTCAGACATCGAAAGTTGTTTTGAATTGTCAACATTATTTTTTATGTAACCTGATTTAGTTTCAAATCCTGGAGCAATATCTACATTTTATTGGCTAATAAAAAGTTGGACATTCTTCAATTTTGTATTGTATGTCTACTGATGGTAAAAATTATAATACAGTAATATGTTTAATTGTAGCTTTTAATTTTTTCTCCATTTTTTTAAATTGTGATCATTATTAAAGTTATGGACATTATTTTTGTGACTAAACGTTTATGAATATCCACATCAGATATGTTTAATACATTTTCTTTGGACACAGTATTTATTGGATTTGTTAAATAAGTAAACAATTAATGATAAGTTTTTAAAATAATGATGTAGTATAGAAGCTACGCCTACGGCAGATTATAGACGCTATACCTTTTGGACGGTTGATTGTATCATGAATCATTTCCAAAAGGCATTAAAGAGAAGCACAAATCATGACTGCTAAACATCTACTAACAAAAAAACAATTGTCATTTAGCTTAAGTTAAGAAGACTCATAATTAGATTTTTTTGTTTTTTGTTTTTTTTTGTTTTTTTTTGTAAGGAGGCTGATCTCATTTTTAACCTTTTCAATCCAGTTTTAATATACTATTGATCTGTGCGAGGACCTTATCAGACGTAGTAAGGGAGAACCAGTACAGTACTAGGTGAATATTAGTTATAAAACTAACAGTCGTCCAGGATTCGAACCTGTGTCATCACTAAGGTACCTGACGCCTTAGATCGCTCTACCATCCTCTCTCTAAAACAAGTTACTTTACAACAGCCGTTGACTACGCGCAACAATCGATCGCATAACACATGATCACAGTAAGTTTTTACCTACCTCCTAAATGTTAAATACGCGCCAAGTAACTACTCAAACAACTTGAAACAATAAATAAACAATTCTATCACTAAAACCATACACTGATTTACGTATTGCGTACATTTTGTTAGTTACTGACCACTTCTCACTAGCCTACTAGAAACAATAAATAAACAATTCTATCACTAAAACCGTACACTGATTTACGTATTGCGTACATTTTGTTAGTTACTGACCACTTCTCACTAGCCTACTAGAAACTAATTTAAAAAACGACGGTTTTCTATAAAGATGTCAGTATTGAAAGGGATTTTATTGCTAGCATATACTTCAGTTGATAAGCCTTTCAATTGCTCAGTTTAAGGAACTTCATTAGTTAATAAGTTTATGCACAGGGCTGCTACCCTATATGAACTTGTCAGTGTTCCCCAATGGGTTTTTTGGGTCAATGGGGGTTGACACTAGATCAGTCATGTGAATGTGGGGAGTCTATACAAACAATGGATCACATAGTTACAGAGTACCCCCTGCGCTCTTTTACGGAGGGATTAGCCAGCATAGACAGAATCAGTGAGGCAGGTGTTAGATGGCTCGATGGATTGGACTTAGCTTTGTGACAGGAGATCACACAAACTTTTTAATCAATGAATATATAATCATGACTTTTCGATATTTATCTAAATATACATCACAGCTTTAAAATGAACAAATGGCTGACAAAAAACCATACGATATTTACTGTATATAGTGATATCCAGATATGTAACAATATACTATTATAAGTCCTTTACAGTTTCATTAAATCCAATCAAATGAGTTTTTTAACTTTAATCTCTTATTTACTATAAGAAATTTTAAAACACCTATACATATCGTATTTTATACAACCAAATGGGCTTTCAGTACAGCATATAACTTAGTTCCAGAGGAAGCTGGTTTGTATGACGAATAGGGTGCGTAGTGGCGTGTCGGCGTGTGCGGGGATGTTGACGGCTAATCAAGCCACTGGGCCGCGTGGTCCCTGGCCTCATCCCCCGTCACGATGATGGATGCACACCCCCTGCACCTCCCTCCAGAACCAACGACGAGGTCAGGCGACTGTGAAATATGCAGGAGGTAATTTCTCGCCAGCGGCTCATCTGCATGGCTTGTCGGAACGGGAGGTGTATCGCGGCTTTACCATGGCTAGGGGTAGGGGTGGAGGATGACTTCATGACTGGGCTGACAGCGACACTTCTTAAGGGCGATTGAGGAAGTTTGTGGTTTGTTCCAAACAAAGTGATAGTGTATTAAAATTTTAACGTGTGATAACAAATGGTAAATATCATTATGATAAACGAAAGTAGTCTTGTAACTACACAAATATAACTACTTCATTGGCCTATACACACTCTTGAAAGCAAAATTGTAATGTTGTGTTTACAATTATTGCCCTAGCAGATATATCATGAAAAAACCAGCATTTATATTTCCTCTAATTTTTTTAATTAATTTGTTCAAACAAATCCCTGTAGAGGTAGCCACCATATTAGATTTATATCCAATTTGATATATTTGACAACCTCAATCTGACTTACGATCTGTCGGAAAATTGTAATTTTAACATAATTTGAAAGAGCATAAAAGTTACAAGTGGATCTGCTTTAAACAATTTCATTATTTATTCATTCTATTCATTATTCATCTCTAAGACACCGATCGTAGATAGATGTGCGAATATGAGGAGTGAATGAGTGTGATGAGTGTATATGAACGACTGTAGTCATTGTTACAATCTGCCTTCGACTTAGCTCAGAAAGGACTATTTATTAATAGCCCAATAGCCAGGGCTACTATGTGACCTACAGATTTATGTGGAATCCGAACCACGTAGTGTTGGTCTGATTTACAGCTAACTGACAAGTCTGACACTAAGCTCTCTCCCCTACACAACATCGAACCTTGACTACCATTCATGACGGACACTCCAGACTTCTCTAGTAGTGTCAACGTTGATGGCAACCATTGAGCTGACGCCATGGTTGTAGTTTCAATTGTATTGTACAAATGTGATTGTTCGTTTGTATTTTCACAAAAATGATTAACTATTAAACTAAACATCAATAAACGATTTTCTATTTTATCACAAATCAATAATGTATGAAAATTAATAACTTTCCCTTTGTAACTTTTAAGCTCTTTCAAATTATGTTAAAATTACAATGTTCAGACAAATCGTTAAGTCAAATTATGTACTACATTCAACATTACTCTTATACATTTCATAAAGCAACTAACTCTGTATGCAGACTTTAAGTTTAAATTAATTCATATTTAATATATAGATTCAGACGGCTTCACGTAGGAATCAAACTATTCAAAAGTTGTAGCATTTACACTTAGGCCTACTCCTACTGTCCATATAACTGTTAATTTTTTGTCATGACCATTGGCAATAAATATTATTTTTACCAACATTTATTACAAAGTATTACGTCTTAAAAACATAATTAATTAATATTGTGATTAAAAAATGAGTTTACCATAGTAAAGTCGTCTGAGCGCCCTGTAAACTGTTCAGGCGCTGGTATGCAATTACAGCCCTTGGCAGTGTCAGAATTGCCTATCCCTGCGCCGTTACATTTCTCTGATTAGATTCACTGGTGCGGTGGTAGTTCTATATGGATATGTTACATACAGTCTAATAAAAGTTGTAATTGTTCGTGTAATAACACAGACGAGGAATACTGGGCAGATTAAATAATCACACATCACAAATATTAACAACAAATACCAATAACATGCCAAATAATAATATGAATCTATTCTTGCAATTGGTTATTAGTGCACTAGATTAAAGTCTTCATTAGCAAAAGGTTCTCAAATCAGTATCAATAGAATGAAAACAAATTTTGATATTAATATTGAAATTTGATATAATTTATATGATAAATTAAATAAATATTTTTATATTATCTTGAGTACAAAAAATTAAATCGTAGAGATTACTCATATATAACTATTTTTTTTCTAACTGGACATGCTATAATGACAGTAAATTTAATAAAATATATTGTATGGTTACAATTTGTGAAACATATAAATTGTATGTAAAGTAGTTGAAAAGTAATTAATAGTACGTTACAGTGTAAATACATTGATATTAAGTAATATTAAATAAATAATTCAGTATAATATTAATCCCAAATAAATCGTCAAATATAATTTTTTTGAATAAAACAAATTATCACCATTATAAAATGTAATTCAGCATAAATTGTTATACAGGATGTATATTATGTCAGGAAACAATCAAACATTTTCTTCGCTAATCGAAATATAAATTCGAAACTTTTACAATCTTAATAGTTCTTGGCCACCTTTTTGGAACATTGTTTAGTCATTACACACTAACGGGAGACTTCCTGTCGAAGGTATCGTCAATATTTTTTATAGAAACATTTAACTTGTGATGCACCACTTTAAAGGTTATAGTGAACTGAACTGAATTCTACAAACCGCATATCTAAGAAATCATTATATCATAAAATAGAGCACTTTGAATATTGAAAATTGATAATGTTAAACAATTTAATTTTAACTGCATTGTCAAACTGAAAAAGAGAGAGAGTTCAAACATTAACTTTATCACAAAATGGTGCTAAAGGTTTAGTTTTAAGCCCATTATAACATAATACATTAGTTTTTAATTTTTATAAGAAATTAATAAAATAAATCATTATTTACACACATTTACTGTAATAAAAATGCATCAAAATTGTGCCAATAAAACCAGTTTAAAATAAAAATTTAGTTTACATAAATTTAACCTTTTTAAAAATGTTAGCAAATTTACTGTAATACATTACTATGCAAGAACTAAGTTAAAATAAAATTGTTCAATATCACTAATTTTCAATACTCAAAGTGGTCTCTTTTCTGATAGAGTGATTCCTTAGAGATGCCGCTTGTGGCATTTAATTCAGTTTACTATAACCTTTAAAGTGATGTATCGCAAGGTATAGGCTTCCGTAAAGAATATTGAAGATACCCTCGAAAGGACATCCCTCGTTAGTATGACATGACTAAACAATGTTCCAAAAAGTAGGTGCCCGATCCCTATCACGATTGTAAAAAGTTCCGACTTTGTATTCTTTCTATTAAGAATATATTTAGGTGTTTCTAGACACAATATACACCCTTGATATAAGAAGTTAACACAATAAACTTTATAATAGGGGTTTTTTACGACAGATAATAAATCATGCTACAAGAACATTTAAAACGTTTCGAAACGGATGGAATGAAAGAGATCGGGCTAAAGTTGAAGGTGTTAGGTCGGTGACAGTGTGGTGCGAGGGAGTTTATTTCCGTAATGACTTAGTGCACAAGCTGGCCGGCAAATTGGTCACAGATCGTTTGGGCCCTGGACTCGAACCAGCGACCACACGCGCTCTACAAGGTCTACTCACACACAACACTGTTCCGTTGTGTACTAACATTCTGGTATTCGGCAAAACGTGGTGGCTCCTTGATCGCTGTTTTGAGAGTGGGGGTTAAATCCTAATAGTCCGCTCTAGTTAATTTTTTTATTTAATAGGGGACTTTTCCCTAATCTTACGTAAGAGAGTATATGATTAGTAACTCAACTTTTTTAACTATCTAACTCTTAAATAAAGATATTCACGAGAAGACGTTTTTCGTTCATCTTGGTTCTTACGGTCTCATTTACATATTCATCGTAAAATTAACCCTCACAATTCATAAATTATATTGTCGAATTGTTAAATATATTTTCAAATACAACCGTGATTGCAAAAATTTTATATAGAGAGGAAGATAGATGAAAAAATGATTTTAATATTATACTATATATCAACAATAAGTGATGTCATTAAGAAGTAAAAAGTGGAAATATTGATTTTGATTAGTGTTTTCTTAATAAATGGGCCCATTTTAGTAACCATATAAAAGGTGCATTATTAGTTATATGCCCATTATATTTATATTTTTATAATATTTGGAATATTTTTGAAAGGTAAAAAGATTAACTAATAGCACTTATATATTTGTGTTTAAATTTCGTTTAACTTTAGTGAAGCTTACAATTATAAACAAAAATGACAACATAAGAGTAAAAGTCGATGGTATTACAATCCTTCATCGACTATTTTGCACAAAAACAAGAGATCACTGCTAAAAACGATAAATTATTGTACCTTGATGAAACAAGTGGAAGCCACACAACACAAATATATTAAAATATATAACCTTTCTTCGTATTTCGCTCTGGTCTTAGGATGGTAAACGTGTTTTACAGAAATCGATCATCAAAATATTTTTAAATTTTAATATATATATATATATATTTGATTCAAAAAAATTGAACAAATTATTAAACCTAATTGTCTGAGAGTAGATAAAGCAATAATCTTTTTTAAATAAAACTCATAATTAGCACAAAATGAAGAAAAAATCATAGTAAATAAACCAAAATAAATATATATAGATGAATGTATGTGTACCTATCTGTATGCCTATCTGTTTGTCCTTTATGCGTTACTTTATCAGTCGTCCGATCGTTATGCCACTGTGGCAGGTTGTTGACTATACTACTGGGTGGGTTTTTGGTATGTTTTAGTTCACAACTCTACTCTACGGCTCCAACTTAGTGGCATTTAAAATTTCAATGTTAACAATGTGAAGTTATTCTATTCGTTTAATTAATTATCAACTGCTAAAAAAATAAATGAACACTTTTGAAATAAAAACATTACTGTTTATATATTAAACCCGCAGCAAGGCGCGCGGAAACATCTAGTTTTGTAGGCTTGATAAGTAATTCTGTGTGAAGATACAAGAAGTTGCTCCGATGTTCTAATATATTTATTGTTCAATACACCTTCTCTACTTGTACTCCAACAGTTACCGCCCCCTGGGGGACGTGTGTCGTCTTGTCACCCTGCCCCGCCCCCAGGCACCCACCAGAACGAAACCCAACAACTCCGCGCCAACTTACGACCTGGACTGTCCGGGATTTATGGAGGACCACCTGGCAACCAGGACGTCTCGTGGTAGTTTGTCTTACTTTCAACTAAATTAGCGGGTTAAATATCTTGTAATTAGGTGTGGAAGTGATATTCTCGTTTGAAGTTGTGTTTAAAGTAAAACAACTAAGCACGGATATTATAGTAAAGGACTTTGTAACATTTATTATTTTTTAAAAAGAACAATTAAGATAGATTCTTAAGGGTGTTCGGTCGAAAATTATTTTTCAAATTGTTTTGAATAAAATTGTTTGTCTTGTTATAAGAAATAAGTGTGTCGAGGGAAAGAATTCAAAACATTTTTCTACGGACATGTAGCTAAATAAAGTGACTAATTTGGCCTTTCTTGGTTCCCAACTCAATAACAAACCGTGCGATTTTATTCAAATTTTGAGAATATAGCGGACAAATGGTACTAAACAACCTAGAGGAAATTAAAACTAATAATAAAAAAATTGTGTTGAAAAGTGTAACCAATTATTATTTTATAACTGACGTCTGAACAAATTTCCAGTTGATATTTGTGCAATTATCTTTGGCCGGAAAAGTGAATTAATAATATATAACATATTTATTGATCAAGTTTATAATAAATGAGGGAGACATTCTCCACTGTGCTCGGGACATGCATTAAGAGTGCTGTTATTCTCCTATGCTCCCAGCAAGGCATTCACTCTGCTACTCGTGGTGACAGTGGTGGCGAAACGTTGAACTAAACTCCATCCAACGCCGAGCTGAGCCGGTCGTACGAACCCTTAAGAGTCTGCGGAGGTTGTTGCCCTCGAAAGGAGCGTTAAATGTGGTACAGCATTGTGACTTGATGATTTATCGTCAATATTTAATGTAAGTAAATGTATGAAAGAGCGTTAGAGTTACTAGTGGATGGAATCTAAACAATATTATTTCATGATTTGTATTTGCATAAAAATCTCAAACAAATATACTAAAAGTCATATTATATCTTTAGGTAAAAAGTAGATCCACTAGTAACTTTTATGTTATTAAAAACTAAAGCTTTCGGTAACTACCGCGTTAAGGTGTTATTTACAATAATTACATCACCAAAAGTTTCGTCCATGCTGTAATGTGGCATCCTCAGTGGTATCTCTGAGACTCCACTCTCTCTAGTCTCGGAGATATCACTGAGATAACACACCACAGCATGGAGGAAACGTTTGGTGGTGTAAACAATGTAAATAACTTCTTGACCCGGTCGTTACCGGAAGCTTTAGTTTTTAGTAATGACACCGGTCGTTGAGCATATGAGTTAAGATAAAATAATTGTAATTTACCAACCGTGTAATACGTTCCATTACTACTCGCAATAGGGAGTTTCTAACAAAATACATTCGTACTTGATGTTATTGTGATAAAGAATCATTTGTTAAAAACATCACAATTTATTGGTACTGTAATAAGTATTGTTTCATTGTAAATAATGCTTTGTTAATAAAACAAAAACATTGAAATTGTATTATATTAAAGCTTTTCTCAATTAATAAATTTTCTATTATGAGGTGATAATTATTTCGATTAAATATAAGGAAAATGGATTAGTGAAAGTAGTATTTTTTACTATATAAAGCCTACTGTTTCTTTACACAATGAAACTAATTAATATTCCAACTGTAACTGACCAACTGGGACAACCTGATGACAGCTTTCAAAATTTGTTTACACTGATCGGGTTCTAACTGACTATATCCAGAATAGAAACCTGGTCTTTAACAGAAAATGTTTGAAAAGAAAAAAACACATTTTGTCCCCATTCACAAACAATATGATATTTAAAATAATAAAAATAAACTATAAACATAGCATACAAACTTAAATAATACTTAAGAACATTTTCAAATATAAACACAAATTATTTAAATATATGGAGATTGACGATAAATTCAAATGGAATAAATTTTGCTGTCTGAAGCAAATGACGCATTGTTTTATAAATACGTCTACATTAAATTTATATACTCTGTTATGTGATTTATAATGTTCATAGTACTGATCGAAACATTTACTGAAAAACAATGAATTATTCTCCCCGTTTAGGACATACATTTTTATAAAAATTATTACTAATAGCCTACATTAAAACTATTGTGATTTTTTTAACACCACACCATATTATGACAGCTGATTTGAGATTCATATTTCTATAAATATATCCCCTTAAATAGGTTCTGCAAATAAAATAGACAAATTGACTGAAAGTAACTTAATTCAAATTAAAAATTGCTTTCTGAAAAGCACTTAATTCTGTTAACGAGTTTTACATTAACACTTACACGATTAAATAATAATAATATTTGTGTTAACTCTATTTGTGTTAAATCCTAATTATTTTTCATAATAAAAATTTCATATTACGAAACTTAAAAGTTCTACCTTATTCCCTACAAATGACAAATTAACATACTACATGCGGCCAATGTAGATGTGTCGTTCATAAACATGCACATTGGTTGACGGGCAAACTTAAATCACCGCAGAGAGCAAAGTGGAGTGGAGAGGTGGGGGGTGAGATGTATGAATAAACAAGAAGGTAGCTAAAAGCCCCTGCCACAACCACTACTGTTATAACACCATTTGAATACATTGCGGAGCCGGGCCGCGGTTGTTTCTGCTAAAACGATCAGAGCCGAGAGATTTATGAAATCACATTCTGGTGCCGGTGTTTTTTCTGGTGCCAGTCTTCCCCCCTTCCGGCCGGCCGCCTGCCGGGGGAAGGGGGGGGGGGTTCCGCGTCGTGATCAAGGGGCGCACTTAGGCACTGCCACAATGTCATAATAGTTATTATGAATGTACGTCTCTCCTCCTCCGTACGATTGCGACCCCCTCCCCGCCTGGCAGAACTTTTGTGGATGTTGAATTTGTATTATTCCACTACCACCTGTGTGTTTGACGTTGTAAAATGCTTTTTATACGAATAGTATTCGTGTACATCACACCAGAGCCAGTTTATCTCGTGAGACAAAATGACTGTGGATATATTAACGGTTACTCAAAAGAGTAATAACATTGTAACAAAACTGGATTTTAAGAACACGTTTTCAGTTATTTTTTGTCCAGTAATAGAACAATTGTAGTAAAATATGTGAAATTTTTTTATGTAACTGATTGATTTGTAAGAGTAGCACTTTCCAGAATTTTAATTAAAAGCGCTGTGTACACTGATCTTTTGGACGTGCATTAAAGACATGGCTTGATAGGTACGAGTATATGAAAAACCACATCATTCTAAAATGACGTTGGTTTCGTAGTTTCAATTAACAATATAGTTAATTACTCGTATTAGTAATTAACTATTAATAAAAATTAACAAATTTAAACTGTACCCTCAAACCTTGTTAGCGTAACCTTTATAAAAGTATGGATGGACTTTTCGTCCTGCCGAGATAGCTAAAAGAAGTCCTGAATTTAGGTGATTAATGGAGTGATTAATGATGAATGCCTAATATAAAACTTAGCTTAATTACCTAAATTGGTTTACCTTAAGTAGGCATATATAAAAAGTGTTGCTGATGCAGGAATAAAGCCTCCCCCTCTTGAAATTGGCAAAGTATTAAACTAACATAATAGCAATCATGCATTCATTTCTAAAATTACAATAATTTAAAGGCATTTTGACTTCAGAGGGTCAAACCAGCCCTTATTTAATCTAACTGTTAACTCCACATTTCGAGATTTTACGAAATATACTATCTTCCCAGAATGGTTTCTTCCAGTATGGTATATCTTATGTAAAAAAGTCGTTCCTATCTTTGTAGTTTTTTTCGGGGTTAGTTTAGTCACTTGATTGTGTATTCTTAATGATTGTGATAGGTTCTTTTTATAATGTGTATTATACTATCGATTGCTTATTAATTTGTCGTATATACATTCATGTTTCGTGCTTTTTAGGTTAAATGTTTGATTTTTGTTGTATTATTTTGTTTTATCTACATTCCAATAAATTATTATGCATATCTTTTTGTTGGTTCAGTGTAGATTTTACTGATATGAATAAATTTCCCTAGATGAAACGTATTTTTTGACAGTGTCAATAACCTCATGAATATTCCATAAATAAAATTTAAAAAAAACCTTACAACGCGTTAGGTTTAAGGAATAATGAGCTTGTCAGCATTTTAATTTTTTCACCGAAATGAAATGCCAAAAACTAACTTTACATCCGTCTATTACAAATCAAGATTTGCTGCAGTTAAGAAATTCTCAAAGTAGACAAAGAAAACACACGTTTAAAGCCAACAAGCGCTCATTAACAGGTTTCCACCGTGTAAAATTCGCGGTTAATGACGCATTCATTATTCCTACACTCATGGGCAGTTCCGGTCCATTACAATTCCTTCTGTTTACGGCCAATGGTTATTGGCACAGCCATTATTGTCCATTGTCGCTCATTATAAACTGAGTAACACAGTTCTAGTTGGTACTTGGTTTTCGTTCGGCTTCTTCCTATTGGTTTCCCTGGTTTTTCACCGTTTTGTGGGTCAATCCGCGACTGTTTTTACTGTTTTGTTTCACTTTCTAGTGTTGATTAAGTTTCTAATTGTGTGTCGACACGATGATCGGCGCTGCAACGTCACGGGTTCGGGAAATACCGAATTAAGAGATTCGTTGGTGGATGTTAATGAAGTTTATTTAAAATTAAAGATACAAGAACGAGGAATTGAGAGTTTGAGTTAATCAGATAATAAACGTCGTGGAATCAGTATTATAAATCGAGATGGACTAGTTGTTAGTCCGAAGATCTTAGTAGTGGAGTAAGTATATAGAACGTTGAGATTATTCTCCGTCATCCACTCTAATGGAACTGTATGTCAATGATTGCTTCAAGAAAATGAAGACAATTATATGACATCAACTCAGTTCGCTGTAGTGTAATGGTGAGTAAGAAAACTCTCACCTATTTACACCTGATGAGACGAAACAACGTCGAAACAGCACACATGGATTGGCCACACCGAAAGGATGTTGGTACGTGGACCAGATGGTTTCCATGTGTGCTGTTTAGACGTTGTTTCGTCTCATCAGGTGTAAATAGGTGAGAGTTTTCTTACTCACCATTACACTACAGCGAACTGAGTTGATGTCATATAATTGTCTTCATTTTCTTGAAGCAACCATTGACATACAGTTCCATTAGAGTGGATGACGGAGAATAATCTCAACGTTCTATCAGTATTATACTTTGACCAAACGTAAGAAAAATATTCAAAAAAGAGTCTATAAATGCCAACGTATTCTTCCATACGTTCTTTTATCAAACGCTGTCATATTTTATAAATGTAGTGTACTGTCTATTTTATCCCATCCGTAAACTCAGGTTTCCGGATAGCACCAGATGAAATGAACCGCTAAAAATCTCTTATTTAAAATCAGTGTTTATTGTCGTTTATAAAACAAATAGGCTACGTGTACTCACAAACCATTTCTAAACGTTCATTTTCATACTTAGGACCTAAATATTATAATTTTATTCCATTTCATGTTAAGAGTTTAAATAATTTAAAAAGATTCTGTAAAAAATCAAACACAGCTTTCACTGCAACAGGACATAAGTTCAATTAATAATAATATCTTATAAAACATTTAAGTTAGTAATGAATCTTCCTATGAACATTCCATTCAGCATTTACGATATTTTCCTAATGAACATTCGTTTCTAGAAGTTATAAGGAAAAAAATATAGGTACAATTCCTTAATGTTTTGTCACTTTCCGCAATTGCTTCTTTATTTAAATAAGCAGTAAAATTTTTATTTTTAGTAATGTAAACATTGTAAATGGCGATGTTTTTTGCTAGACTTAAAAAACGCTAGACTCAAGGTTTTCAATGTACTAAAATAGTTATTTTTCATTTCACACACTGAACACACAGGTTGATATAGTGAGCAGTTAATTTACAAAAAAAGTATGTAATAATATTGTAATTATTGATTGGAAATAAATCTATTTATTCATTCGTCCGTCAAATTTCATCGTATAAAATTGAAACTTTAAAATGCACGTGTCATTTTTAATATCACAAACTAAATCACTAAAATTGAAGATTGCTTAAGTCATACTTTGCAAATACATTTCATATAAGTAGTAAAATAAATTTTTTAAATCATTTACTGGAGTTATAATATGTTAAAATTTTGTTATATTATAACACATATTTTAAATGAATGAATAAAAAGTAAAGAAGATGCGTCGTGCCTTAGATGCAATTAATTAGCTGATCAGGTGATCTTAATTTTGAACGATTTAATTTGCAATATTAACAATCATACGTCTACCCTACCTCAGAGTTAGGATTAACATTATTTCTTACACAACTAAATAACTTGTTAATGTAACACGATTATTTATAGTTAATGTAACACTAACTATATATATAACCTATAGGCCTGTACAAATGTTTTATATACCTGTAATTACCATTGAACATAAAATTACATGGAAATATACAAAAAAATTAAAATAAAAAGTCAAAAAATACATTTTGAAAAAGCTCTTTAGTCAATTGAGAAGTACCTCGAGCAAAAAATTAAAACAAAAAAAAATATATACACAGGGTGTTCTGAAAAAAGGTGCCCATAAGGCAGGGCGTGATTCCTCACATCAAAAGAAGAAAAAAAGTTCTAATTAACATAGGTCCGAAAATGTTTCGTTAGAGAGTTACGGCTAGCGAAAGATTTCGCCTGAATTTCAGTTCCCCTGCTGAAACGAAGCCCTACGGGTATTTGTTGGCTGTTAATTAAGATGTACAATTTAGCGTTCTTTATGTAAAATGAACTGAAAAATTGAATAAAACCGTTTCCAGACATGTAGCTACAGTAGTTTTTAAGATATGTGACGAAATACGCGAAACTTGGTCCCGAAAAACAAGTTCCTTTTAGGTTTGAAGCAGATTTACTATGTTAAATGTACAATAAACCCAATTTTTTTTTACAGAACTTTTAGAAAATTTAATTTCGAAGAGAAAAATGTAAAATAAGTCTATAATAGACAAACGCAACCTTTAAAAAATAATCCTTAATTAGCCTACATACAAAACGCATGAAAAATAGACAAAATCTGTTAAGCTCTCTACAAATGTAATATTGAAATTAAAACAGCTGTTGTAATAAAACAAATTAATGAGTTACTAATATTTTTTATCAAGTAAACATTTTTAACAATCATAAATTATCATACATGAAAAAGTTATCTGAATTATCATTCAACAAAAAAGTTACACTTGTCCTAAAAAACTAACCACGTCACAGTAGATTTTCAAAATGTTTCCCCTCATTCAAAATACAAGCATCCAGCCGTCTTCTCATAGACTGCCGAACTCTTTCTAAGATCCCAGGTGTCTCACGTATCCTTTGAATCCCATTAATAATCCTTGTGCGCAACTCTTCTATGGTATCCACAGGCGAGTCGTAGACAAGCGACTTTAAATGTCCCCATAAGAAAAAGTCAAGAGGATTGAGGTCAGGTGACCTTGCAGGCCATGCTACTGGGGCTCCTCGACCAATCCATCTGTTTGGATATGCTTAATTTAAAAATTATCTTACTTGTAATGTGTAATGAGCTGGAGCTCCATCCTGCATGAACCACATTTTGTTGCGTGTGTATAGTGGCACATCTTCGAGTAACTCATTCAGATCAGTCGTTAAGAAATGTAAATAATTTTCACAATTGAGCCTATCAGGTAAAAAACGAATAAAAATTTTATCACCCAGAATAGCAGCCCATACGTTTATAGAAAACTGATATTGGTGACGGTTCTCTGAAATAGCATGTGGATTTTCAATTGCCCAAATGTGAGTATTGTGGGTGTTAAGAATAGCCATTCTTGAAAATTTTGCTTCATCAGTAAAGATAATGTTATTTAAAAAATGTGGATTTCTGCACCTTTGGATAAGCCATTGGCATAGCTGAACACGAGGAAAGTAATCTCGAGGCAAAAGAGCCTGGACCCTTTGATAGTGATAAGAATGCAACTGCTGCTCATGTAAAATCTTCCAGACAATTGAATTACTAACACCGAAATCCAAGGCTAGTTCTCTAGTACTTCTTCCAGGATGATTCTCTATTTCGTCCAACACGCCCTCCTCCAATTCAGCTGTACACATTGTACGTGGCCGTCCTGATCTACCAACTTTTCCAGGTTTAAAAATTCCCGTCTCGCTTAGCCTTCTATGAATGGAAGAAAACATTTTATGAGTCGGTAACTGTCTACGAGGAAAGTGTTCCTGATAGAGTCGTCTAGCCTCACAACTGTCGCAATGTGCAAGACCGTACATTAAATGCATGTCTGCCATTTCACCATTAGTGTACATAATATTCATATTACCTGCCATGATGAATAAGATATTATTAGCTATCAAAAATTAACTGCAACGGCACTCGCACTAACTTGTATTAAAGTACAGATCAACACACGCACATAATGAGCAATGGAAAAATAGCTGCTTGTCATGTTTATTTAAATTATTATAAACAATGTTACATTGTTTAAACATATGTTTTAAATAGAAATTATTGTGTTCCTTAAATCATATGTTTTAATACAACAGCTGTTTTAATTTCAATATTACATTTGTAGAGAGCTTAACAGATTTTGTCTATTTTTCATGCGTTTTGTATGTAGGCTAATTAAGGATTATTTTTTAAAGGTTGCGTTTGTCTATTATAGACTTATTTTACATCTTTCTCTTCGAAATTAAATTTTCTAAAAGTTCTGTAAAAAAAATTTGGGTTTATTGTACATTTAACATAGTAAATCTGCTTCAAACCTAAAAGGAACTTGTTTTTCGGGACCAAGTTTCGCGTATTTCGTCACATATCTTAAAAACTACTGTAGCTACATGTCTGGAAACGGTTTTATTCAATTTTCCAGTTCATTTTACATAAAGAACACTAAATTGTACATCTTAATTAACAGCCAACAAATACCCGTAGGGCTTCGTTTCAGCAGGGGAACTGAAATTCAGACGAAATCTTTCGCTAGCCGTAACTCTCTAACGAAACATTTTCGGACCTATGTTAATTAGAACTTTTTTTTTTTTTTTTTTTTTTTTGATGTGAGGAATCACGCCCTGCCTTATGGGCACCTTTTTTCAGAACACCCTGTATACAGTATATATACTGATAATTTTCTATTTACATGTTCATGATAATATTGTTAGTATACGGTGACTTACAATTAGTACACTCTTGTATGGTGTTGAACATTAAAATGAAAGTAAATAAAATGGCGAAAAATAATAACTGTCATATTATTTTATTGTTCAGAGACTTTGTTTTAAGAATAGTTTATTAGAAACTTTGTTGTAAAATGCTTACTATGAAGTATACGAGGATATAATAGTTTATTAACTAACTGAACTGACTAAACTTATTCAGTAAGGTCCCATTGACGGTGAGCATTATGTGGTCGTTAAATTAACATAATGTCCTGGCCTTTTTCTAAACTGCATTTGCGACGGATGTTTTATATAGACTACAAAACAATAAACAAGAAAGGATTTTTTCATTTACTTTATTTTAGTGTAATCAATTATAATCCATAACTGATTACGTAAAAATAAAAGTTGACGTGGTACATATTTAAAAAGCTTGGAAGAAAGCCGCTAAAGGCAAGGTCTTCCATGATAATTTTGAAAGCTTGGTATGGCTGAATTATTTTTGCAAATTTTCAAACCCCTAACAAAGATATCGGTTTGTAACTTCTTTTTTTTTAATTGAAATAAACCGTTCAGTTCCGAAATTTCAAAACATCAAAGCAAATTCTATCTTTGAGATAATATGTCCTTTGTCTTCAAAAAGGACAAAACATGGTTTCATATTTCATGGATCCGGCCTTTAAAAATAATCGAAAACCTTTAAGTGTCATTTCATTGAAAAAGAACTGTTATAGTGGACCACGACTTAATTTTTGTAAAAATATGAGTATTTTATATTTTGTTGACAGTGAAATATGTGAAACTTTAATGTACATTCTTTACTAATTTAAATTTAAAAAAAATCATAATATCAACTTAATATAGTCCTCTAGACTCTAGAATGGAAATTTAATAATCGTACAGTGTTCAGTATAACCCATTATAATAATGATCACGAACTGTAGCCTACAGTAGAAATAAAACGGCATGTTTTTTGGGCTGCCGACGGTAAGATTGTATGTCTACTACAGGGCTGTCTGTCTACGTCCCAGCGATGGCTTGGAATTTTGCGAGATTGTTATTGGTTGTTGCATTCATAAAAAAAAAAATATATGTATGTGATGAAAATTGTAGTTAAATCTGTTTTATTTATTTATTATTTTATTCATTCGCCAATCAATAAGATAAGGGCGAATACGGATTTCGAATGAGTGTGATGAGTGTAGATAAGCGAATGTAGTCATTGTCACTTACTAAGGCCGACTGTTCCTTAGAAAGTGTCATTAATTAATAGCCCAATGACAAATGAGCAGGTGATATTTTTAAAGTTTATTTTGACTGTGATTAGGGTCGAACTGAGAACTTGTAGCTTATGAAGCTGATCTTTAACCGACTACGCTACCGATCAGTTGGCCTGTAAGCTATTGCTATAGAACAATTAATGCACTCTTCAAATCCATCTTTCCAGAAAGTTTCCTAAGAGTCACCATAATCATTCCATAATAAATGTCTCGTCTAACATCCGTGAAGTTGAACCAGTTACATAAGCGACCAAGCCACCAGCTGGGGACTCGGCCCATTCATTGATACTCCAAATTGTGGGTAATTTGTGGCGTACATATCGCTTCACGGTCGCCGCGACAAGACGTCGTGGGAACGCGGTCCCTCAGAGCCCCCCCCCCCCACTACGACTGCACTCTTTCTTCATTCACAAAAACTCCCGGGATCCACAAGGTCACACTCTGGTCTCTGCTGTCACCTCGTCTCCACCGCCCATCTTAGGAGAGGGTGGTACCTTCGACAACTTTACGTGCTGTGAAGAAACTTGTAGGACACACCTATTCACCATCCGACGTTGCATTCATTGTTGGTACATGGACGTAGTTCTTTAGAACCTACTCCACCAATATGCTCGACTTATCAAGGAACTACAGTATTAAGATTCCCAAAGCCATTTAATGACCTTACGGATAGAATGCCCGGTCCAAGTAGATTCATACCGATCTGCTACTTTCGCTCCACCAAAAACGCAAACAATGCATTTCTATTTCAACGATTTGGTCCATAATTATGTACATATCGTAACACAGGTGTCATTTGATAAGTTAAAAGAACATTTTTATAATGGGCCATATGTTGGTGTATGGTATGTAAAAAATTGACTATTTTATAATTTTTTTACAGAAATATATGACACTTCAAATGTTATTCTTGATGATGTTATGTAAATATTTATGTATTTATTCTTAAGACGCCGATCGTCAAGATATGGGCGAATATATATATATATATCGAATGAGTGTGATGAGCGAATGTAGTCTTTGTTACAAACTAAGACCGACTATTCCTTAGAAAGTGTCATTAATAGTAGCCCAATGACAAATGAACAGCTGGTGGTTATCAGCTGATCCCTTTCAAAACGTGTTATGGTTATGATTGGGATCGAACTGAGAACCGCCCACTTATAAATCTGGGATTTAACCAACTACTTTACCGACCAATTAAACAAACTACTGTTAGGTTACGAATACAGTATGAATAATGGTAACCTGTTATTTGCTTATATCCAAATGTATCTTATCCTACTATTTCCTTTGACAACAAGTCACTTGCTAGAAAAATGTGTCACATTCCGAAAAATAAAAAAAATCCCTCCTCCTCACTAATTATGAGGTTTAGGTTGAAATTTATATTATTATTTCATTCAATAACATGTGTTAATGGAATAACCATAATAATTGATAGTAATTGATTATGACAGAACAAACTCAATAGAACATCTCAATTAGAGAACCATTCAAAAACATAGCTGTATTGACATTTATTTGTAATTTCTTCTATCCCTTTCAAAAACAAATGCTATATTAAAATTCCAACGAGTACTATTTAGCATCGATCTTTTCCGTTAAATCACTACCACTACTTTTTTTTTGTTTCCATTAATTCGCTACAGCTTGATAAATATTCCATTGCCATAAAAACTGATCCCCAATCATTTTTACTTCCACTGTGATATTCCTTATCCGCTAGGAATCCGATATCGCTGGCCTTATCTTCTCGCTTTCCAAGAACTTACATACGGAGAGCACATTCCGCGGTAAGTCAATCATTGGATTAACTAGTTTGTGATCAACTTTAGTAGCCACCTAACCTAACATAACCTAACCTAACCGTTATTGCGATAAAAAAGTAATGTTAGTGAAGTAACGGTAAAAATAGTGTTAGTGAATACCAAGGTTCTTTGGCGTTTTATAAAAACCTATACAAAACACGAACGTGTTTTTGACCAATTATGATTTAATTTATAACTAACTCCACGTCTTCCTGAATTGATAGCGTAAAGAGATAATTTCTGCTGTTCACACGCACAGATATCAACACACTTGCACTTCTCTGTTCACACCAAATATAACAGGGAAATTATTAAAAACAATTACACTCTAAATACTGGTTTATGTGTTTAAAATATTTGTAGGTTGAATATAACATTCTAATAATGATTTGTTTGATTTCATTATAAGTTTGATTATGTTTCAACTGTGTTACAAACTCGTCACAAATACACAAAAAATGCCATATCTACAGATACCAACACAAACAGTCCTGTACACTTGGCCTATATGTATGTATAGGATTGATACATTTGTACATTTGTTATGTTTAAATATAATTATTAAAATTCTAAAACATTTGTGCAAAATTATACGAACAGGCATAAAATTGTGTGCGAAATATTACAATAAAACTGTCTTGTACATTTTATAATACTTCTGACAAATACTACGTTTGTTTAAGTATGTTACGGTTTAACCCTACTTTTCCAATATAAACTATTATCATCACATTGTCAGTGATGAAAGATGTGCGTGGATGGTGTTTGTCGCGCGGGCCGCTAGGTAGCAGCATCTACAGTGTCACCAGTTCCCTGGTGGCCGAACGCTAAACTTCGTGTGCGGTGACTCATTCTTATCATGAGAAAATCTACTAGTACAATGGTAGTGTATTCTCTCAAGGCAAAATTAACGATAAACTCTGTTTAAATATTTTACGTAGAAATTACTATTTTGTAAAAATGAATGCTTCTGAACGAAAGTAACAAAATTAATATGCTATATTTGATCAAATAAATGACAAAATTGAGCTTTAGTAGTATGTAACCATTTTTTTTATTTTTTTTAACTGTCAGTTCAGTTAAAACAAAAAGTGTATATCATAAAAAATATTGAAAATAACGATTTAAACAATTGGATTCTTTATTGTCCTTTAAAAATTAGTTCTTGGGTTTCCTTTAGAAAAACTACAACAGCTAAATAAATTATAAGCTTATCCCCCTCCCTTTTACAAAAATTTCATGGTTTCATTGGTGTCTGGAAGAGCTTAATTACTTGGAAAAAATATTCCAATCATTGGATTAACTAAAGGAAACGCTTTCATGGCAAAGTTATTTTTTCCCATGGATGATTTGCTAGTTTAATTTTTCTAAAGTAATAGAGTTCCATAAATTATAATTTTTAATCAACCAATCAAACCATTAATTTGCGGAGAAATAATACTGTTCAAATTAGTTACTTTGAACTTCAAATGACCTCTTCTCTGGAAAGGATAAACATTTCGAAGTCCGGTTTGCGACAATTAATTTCTCCTGAATAGACCTTTCTTTTGAAACAAACTTGACAGGCTTACATTATTGAAGATTTTCGTTCAGCCCCTCGAGGGCCGTCCCCCCTGAAAAATGAAATGTCACTAATGACGTCAAAGAGTAGGTTCATGTAACCATGATGATGTTCAAGTTATTACTTTTACAAGTGAAACTTATACAAAAGTTGTGAAAGCGTTCCCATATATTTCCACCTTGTCACAAGAAACGTTCAATTATTTATTTTTAATAAATAAAAATATTGGATTAAATCTTAGATAAATTTAGTTTTTAAAATAGTTGAAACCTATTACAATTATGTTTAAAAAATTAATTATATTCATACTACAACATAACACTTATACAACATACGTTTGCAACATAAGTCGATACTGAAAAATCGACATAAATGTGGCGGATTTCCAGTCGATTAACACACTGAGTTGTGATTGGTCAACCAATTAGACGCACCGGTGAGTCGATCACCAGTCAGCTGACTGAGGTGGAGCAACAGGTGATTGTGACATGATCATATCTGCAATTAACAACAGCTGTCACGGTGCCTGGTGCCTCCCGACCTTCACGGTGAGGCGGTACAACGGTTGGGTCCACACCACCCCACGTGCTACTGACAAGCCTGACTCAGTTCTCTTCCCTACACGACATACAGGGTCATCTCTAGTAGAGGTCTGAGTTTTACCTACAATCTCCACAGTACTCTCCTCAAGTAGCTGGGTTACAGTACAGCGCCACAAGTGCCGACTGTATAATATAACTGGAAACCCCCTCCTCACTTATCGCCCATCAATGTTGTCAAGTATTTAAGTTTATTGAACATTATAAGTGATCTGTCTAAACATCTGTTGCAGTAAACAAACATCATCATTTGTTATCATAAGCAAATAAAATGCACGTGTTTTGGTTATGTATATTTTGTGGAAGACATTGTTGATATTAGTTATTGACGTTTAATGCTTTCTTTATATTTATTTATTAATATTTTTTAATTTGTTTTAATACTTTGTTATAATACTCAATATTTAAAACTAACATCTATCATGAATGATTGAAAACGGTTGTATGGAATGCGTCCACTGCATAATTACAGATAAAAACAACTATTTCACTTGTTACATTCTTACATATGAGACGCCGACACAACGTTGTTGGTATTTTAAGGTGAATATGAATGATTATATGAGTGAAAGACGAGTGTAGTCTGGTTACTAACTGAGTTCAACTGTTCCTCAGAAAGGGCAATTTATTAATAGCCCAACAGCCAGGGCAACTGAGGGACCTACAGCTTTACGTGGAATCCGAACCACGTAGTGCTGGTCTGATTTTCAGCTAATTGACAAGCCTGATACTCAGTTATCTCCCCCACACAACATCCGCACAATGATTACCACCCAACATGTCATCCCAGACTTCTCTAGTAGTGTCCACGCCGATAGCAACCATTGAGCGGACGCCATGTCGGTATTAAGAGGACCTAGGATGGAACCTATCGCCTACAATCTCCCAAACACTTTGTCCCCAAGTAGCTGAGTTACAACACTGCGCCACCAGTGCTGACACAGTATTAAACGTTATTTCATAGTACCTGTTACAAATAGAAAACATTGACAGAAGACAGAAATATAACGTTTTAGAAAAAATTTCAGTATTAACACATACCAGTAGTAGTACAATAATTTTACCAGTCACTTTTCAGAGATCTTAACAGTATTAGGGGAAAGTTGGCTAAGTCGTACCAATTTTCAGTTTTCGGTTTTTGTAATTTTCAATTTCTTGAACTAAAAGCCTATGTTGATATATTATAAAGGTATACCTAATAACCTATCTATAAAAGCACCCTCAGTCACAGACGGATTTAAGAGATTATATAATTTGGGTTTTAGGAAGGTTTGCTTGTGGTACGACTTAGGGTACCAGTTGCCTAAGTTGAATGTACAATTTTTATAACCGTAGACTCGGCCGTGCGCTACTAATCTAAACCAATGAGTGGAGTCTGATGAGTCATTCCTGCATCGAGTGGCCTAATTTGAGTGAATGTTTGTAAAACGCCCTTTACAATGATACTCTTCCTCGCCCCTCACCTACCGCCGCCCGAGTCTACCATTATAAATATTCAACTATACCACATAGTTTCCTAAGTCATACCATCTATATTTAAATCACTGTCATGAAAAATAATAGTTGTTATAGGAAAGGAACACGTAAGTAACAGTACGCATTATTCAATTAGTATTTTTTATAACTAAGAAGTTGATAAAGTCACAAAACAAATAACCGTTTAATTAATTTTTACATTCTGTACAAATAAAGATTTTTATTCCTGATTTTACACCAGCACATGTCTCATGTACCCAAGCTTTACACTCCAAACATTGTTTCATGTCTTCGACTGACGGTTCTTCACAAACATTGCAAAACCATTAATCTGCTTTAACCTCAATCACATTGTCACATTGGTTTTGAAGATTT
Organism: Stictocephala bisonia; assembly: GCA_035578905.1. Lineage (NCBI taxonomy): Eukaryota > Metazoa > Arthropoda > Insecta > Hemiptera > Membracidae > Stictocephala > Stictocephala bisonia. The sequence continues at coordinate 13,023,400 of JAQJVL010000002.1, forward strand.
AGAAAAACATAATGTTACTAAATCTTTACCTAACTTTCTTTTTACCCGTAACTTTGTAATTGATTTTTTTTCTGTAACTTGTGTCTAAGTTTTTGTTACATTTTCTTTTGTAATAACAAACAAAACTTATAAATATGGACCTTGACATCAAAGTATCCTAACTCGTACCGGTACGACTCAGAATACCCTGAGAGGTACGACTTAGACAACTGGTTACTATTAACTAAACATGGATCTTTCTAACCTAAATGTACTGTAGGAAAAAAACGTGCTCGTCTATAGATACTACATTAAAGAGTTCTAACGTTTGAAATTTAAGAAATACTTTATACTTATTTATTTAGGCAGTAATAACTTCCAATTAGGAGTAAAAACTGAAGTCTAGAAGTAAGAAATCAGGAAATTGGTTGTTAATACTTTTTGGATGAACACAGCGCAACAAAACTTGTCACGTTTACTTGGGGCACTGAATGTTACACCGGATTCCGGAGGAGCGCTGCTTTCTTGCTTTACTGCAGCAAAACTCAAGAGGTACGACTTAGGAAGCAACTTTGCCCTACAGTTGTATTGTAAACAAAATGCTAATCTAATTGACAGTATATACGCATACTTATAATAGATAAAACATGTGGTTGGGTGGTTCTCAGCAACGATATGGCAACACCGCCTAAAATGCCATCGGACTATTTTGATGTGGTTTACATTAGTTACGAGTACTTTCACAGTTATTTAAGATTTATCTGTATGTATGTAAACCACAGTTAAAACATTTAGACAAGTTTAGGACCTTCAAAAATATAAAAAAACACAGTTATGGCCGTGCCTCATCCATCGTGATTTAAAACATCGGCTGGCTGAACTCGATTTATGTTTTTTTTTTTTTTAATTTTATTTTACAAGACTGATTGTTTTATCTCTGGTGTTGTTTACCAACGTGTGGGAGGAAATAGGCCCTATGTTAAAATTATAATTTTTTATGATGTCAATCATGTTTGGTGTTCAGAAGAATTCTTGTACCTAAATAATATGTGAAAGTGATTCACGAAATTGCAAACGTATTCTAAAGCAATTCACTATTTGAACTAAAGAAGTATATATGAGGTATTTAACCTTTATATTAAAACCATTTGAAACCTGTCATTGGAATACAAATCAATACGGACGTTTTTTACAATGTTTGACGCATTGTTCTGTCAAGTACAAATCTCCCTGTTTCGCAGACGCAGCAGACTGAAAGCACATCCTTCACGTCTTATTGAAAATGTCGCGTTCGTATTCAACCGAGCTCGGAATTCACCGGCGCAATAGGCCGTATATTTTCCGAACGGCTAGTACAGAGGAAATGGAGTGTGAGAAAGATTGAGGCAAAAGAGGAAGATAGTCCCACATTTATCACAATTACGTCGCTCCCACTTCACAGTGGCCGGTTTTACTTTCAGTTGGGTCCCACAGTTCCAAGGGCACATTCTTGAGGCGGGAGCTTCATGCACGTACTTGCGTGTCGTAGTAATCCATAGGACTCCTTAAATATATGATTCTGTACCGCGGAAGGATATCAATCAGTTAAATGGGGGGGGGGGGGATTCGAAATTTTGGTCACTTCCGGCTTGGTTTCTGGCCAACATAATATTTTTTCATTTTAAGCCGCGCTTACACCAAATGTTACCAACAGATTGTTGACAACTTTTGTTGACAACAAATGTTGGCAAATCATCAATAATTGTTGACAACATTTAGGTCATCTCTCTTTTAGCCAGTTTCCTTTTGCATTGAGAGAAGTCAAAACTGGAGGAACTTGCGTTGGTAGCAGCAGCGTGCATTTTAATAGGTAAAAATAGAAGGCCGAGGAGAGTTTGGCTAAGGCCTTCTCTTAGGGCCAGGTCTATGCATACTGGAAATATCTACTTTCTGATTTAAATCAAGATGATGTCGATCCATTGTCAAGAGAGTTGAAGTGTGACGGAATTGTTAAAAACTTGTTACTTGCTTACTTGCTAAAAACAAATAGTGACTTTGAAAACTTACTCACAGCTGTTGGACCTAAAATTCTGAAACGTGACACCAATAATTACTGGTTGCAATTTCTGCGCGAAAAAGACTTGCAGTGACCTTGAGATTTTTTGCTAGCGGAGACTCTTACTCTAGTTTCAGTTACTGGTTTAAAGAGTGAAAACCAACAATTGATATAATTATACCTGAAGTTTGTGCAGCTTTGACTGTCGAGTTGAAGGATAACATAAAGGTTAGTTAGCACCAGTTAATAATATAGTTGAACTGTGATGCTATTTATGGTTCATTGTTCAAAATCGTACTGTAAAACCACACTAATTCATTACAACTCCCCGTTATCACTATTGTTTATAATCCCCTACACTAATACAATCATCAACTGTTTATATTTGTGGGGAAGTGTTGGCAACATTCTTGCGGTTGGCTTAAGTCCCGTCAACATTGTTGTCAAGAAATGTTGACAACATTCTTTGATCTTTACCGACTACTGGTAGGTAATGTTGCCAACACTGTTTCGGTGTTGACAACATTGTAGGCAACAAATGTTGGCGAAAATTTTAGTACGGTTTGTGTAAATGTTGTCAACATTTGTTGACTCCAGGTAGGCTACATCTAACAATTGAAAGGAAAGCTTGCTAAAAAATGACACTGAGAATTCAGGCCGACTGACGCTCGGTTTCAACTCAGTAACATTTTGACAAGAGAGGAATAGGCCTACCTGGTCTATGTGCATCTATATTTGTCAAAAACTATACACAATATAGATGTGTCTATCTCTTCTGGCGGCCTAACACTTCAACAGCCGAGCTCTAGGGCTAGGAGTGCGTCTCGATCTGGTATCTCTCGTATAACATTGCTAGGTAATGTGGTAGCCTAATACTAGAGGTAGGTCAATGTAGGCCTATGTTTTTACCGGTGATCACCTCTGTCAGCCTATCACTTCAACAGCCAAGGTGTAGAGCCAGGAGTTCGTCTCGGTCTGGTATCTGTCGTATGTCATCGTCATGTCTCGGCATTCAATCAGCCATGCGGTAGCCAAATACTAGAGGTAGGCCTCTGTCTGATGTTACCGGCGATCACCTCTGGCGGCCTCAGCGTTCCATCAATCACACACCGGAAGTGGGGTAATTTGTAGCGCGTCGTTGTCCATTGTTGCCAGATCTCGTGCAATACATCCGCGACACTAGCGCTCTCGACGGTACAGTGGTAGCAGCGCGAGCTATGGCGTCGCTGCCACTGTTATATTGATATAACCAAAGCCATTGTTAAGATCAATAATTCATTAGTATGTCTATAACAAAGCTTCTTTTTTTAGTTTATATGAATACATTATAAATTTTAATATATTATAGACCATATTTATTCTTTTACATAAATTTCATATTTAAAATAATTATTTCAAATTTTCAGCTCATAATATTTGTAAAAAAGGCAACATAGTAGCAATTATGTACATGCTATAATCATCTGAGATTTTTAAAATTCTATACCCTAGGGAAGTTTGTATTTACTATAGAACAGTTTTGTAATATTAAAATATTTGTCAGTAAAATTCCACTTTAATATTATTAGTCCTGATTTGTGAGTTAGGATATTCCTTTTGTTTGTATACAAGTAGCTTTATAAACTATGTTCATGGCATCAACAAAATATGCTTCTCAAAATGTTCAATCAAGAATCCTCCCTACTTTAGATAATATCAGTATTTATTTGTGATTTAGCTCAAATAAATCTGTCAATACATAACTATAATTATTATGAGATGAAAGTGCCTATCTCTTGGGTAGAATATTCTCCTTCCCAACATTTTAAACACGCCTGTATAAACTTGAGCAAATTCACAAAATGGACTCTACGCAAATAGGAAAACAACCAGCAAATATCAGAAATGGCGTCATTTTCACTAACAACTGTTAATAAAGTTGTAATGCATTAGAAAAGCATCTTAAAGATAGACTTTATTTGACTATATGTACTAATAGTATAAAGAGGTACGTCTGACCATCTTATCTCAGATTTTAAAATCTTCAAATTCAAGTTAACAATTAGCACTTCTTTTGCTTCTCAGCTCCAGATACAATACCACAGAAAAACTATTGTGACCCATAATCGTTCTCGGAAGAATGGAGAAAATTGAATGTCCTAAGTACCAGGTGAACAGAATTGTTCACCACCCACGTCGCCAGACCAGCACCGCCTTCTAATCCAGTTTACAGCTTCAATGTTCTTTAGAGTATTACATTGACCACATTGATTAATTCCGAAAATAATGAATAAATACTCTCCAAAAATCTCTATGCAGTTGAAATAGAAATAAGCCATTTTTTTTTTTTTTTTTTTTTTTTTTTTTTTTTTTTTTTTTTTTTTTTTTACTGCGGTTTGTAGTTGGGCACCAAAACACTAGGCTTTACCGGTGATCATCTCTGGTGACCTAGGACTTCAACAGTCCAGCTCTAGTTGGGGTAGTTCTTTTTCCTCACCCTAGATTGAGTAGATTGAGTGGGAAGGCTGGAGTATCTCCGTATCTTTCGTTGCCCCATCATATCAACCATCTCTCTTCCTCTAACACAGACGGGGAGGGAAATGTCAATAGTACCTTATATCGTTTTTACGGATCACGGTTGACGTTTTTGACTAAAAGTTTTAAACAAATTGTGTTCATCGACAGAGAATAAATAAACAGATACCAATTTCTTCTCTTGGCCGCATTGAACAACTCAGTGTCAATTATAAATAGATTACAACTAATTTACATCTTATAAATCTGAAGTAATAATTACTACGTTTATCTTTGAGGGATTGGGGGAAGAAAGAAGGGAACTGACAAGGCGCTGGAACACTGGAGAAATAACTACTGGAACACATTTTGAGCACTGTTGGACGCAACCTTTATTTCTTTCTTCACTGTAGCTTTGTACTGAATTCACTACCGAAAGTGCCTGGAGTCAGTGGTACTAGCAGCCAAAGAGATCTATGGCTGCCTCCCGCGCCGTCCCGGTGGCTTTGAGGAATTCTGGGCAGAAAGCGTTAGCATTCTCGACACGGGTTGCAATTAAACACATATTAATGACCGCTTTCAAACGAGCGATGGTTTCTCTCGATGAAATATGCCCTCAGCTGCTCGGTACGGTAGGTTTGCGTGGAAATATAGATCTGTTTAATGCCTCGGTTAGTTTCAAATGATGATTGTCGTGTTGGAAGAAGCTTTCTTTTTCTATGGAGTCTAGTTCTGCTTGCGTGTTTTACCACGCACATAATCTACTAGGTTAGATTAAAGGTTTTGTATAATGATGTTTATTTCTATGTAAGGGAAGGGTTATTTAGGTATATGGGGAATATATCACTATCTTAATAGTTTACAGTCCACCCTAATTTGTATATGCCATCCTATTTGGCATGATTATGGAGTTTTGCAGGGTAGTACGCTGGGCCCTCTACTTTTTTTTATACTTGTGAATAACCTGGGCCGACTAAATTTAGACGGGGGGCAAATCTTTCTTTACGCAGATGATACTGCTTTGCTTTTTGAAGGCAGTGGCTGGGAGGAGGCTGTCCGTCTGGCGGAGATGGGCTTACTCGCTATCAAGCGTTGGTTTGATCAAAGACGGTTATCTGTTAATTTATCGAAAACAAAATGTATACCAATTTCTATTAGAGCCGACTGTGATCCGGGCAATGTGGAACTGCGCTTGCATTCATGTGGTGGTCAGCAGGGGTGTGTGGTGTGTGAATCTTCAAATTGTATTTAGGGGTCGTTTTTGACAACGGCTTGAAATGGAATGTTCATACTTAAATGGCAGACTTCGAAAATTTATTTATATTTTTTCTTCACTTAGTAAAGTACTTTCACCTGATTTGATAAAAATAGTTTATTATGCTTATATTTAATCGTTGTTGCAATACGGTAATCTGGCATGGGGCGGGTGTTACCGAAGCATTCTCTGCGCATTAGAAATTACTCAGAAGTCAATAATTAAAGCTGCTTTGCAGAAAAACTTACGTTTCCCCACAGACTTACTATTTGAAGAATTTAAAGTGCTCAATATCTCTCAACTTTATCTAAGAACAATTATTTCATACATTTTAAAAAAATAAAGAAAACTTATTTAACGAAATAACACATCCGTACCCAACGAGAGCCGTGTTAAATATTGGTTTCCACCCACCTAGATTGTTCAAAACTATTACGTCAACCTCAACACATTACATTGTCAACACTGTTTATTCCAAACTACCTCCGCATATAAAAAATCCTCACCCTTGCAGTTATAATACATATAAAAAATGTATTAATCATTGGTTGTTAGAACTGGGAAGAGATCATTAATTCATTTTTTTATTCACAGTACAGGTAATAGAACGCCCTGTTGCGTGGCTGCTGATTAATGTATGTACCCTTTTTTTCTTTTTTTTCTCTTGTCGTAAAGTGTGAGTGAGTAGAGTGTACGTGCGTATATAAGGCTTGGATGTGTGTGTGTATATGGGAGTGAATATAAGAATAAGAATGTAAGAATATCCAAATCTCTGTGATATGGATTTTTTTTCACAATCAAACATAAGATTCCTCTAACTTATAAACATATGTTTAATGTTGACACTTAACGATGATTTTTATTATATAAATATTATTATTGTTTTTAAATAGATACTTATAAACTGAATATCCTTTTCAAATCATTATAATTTAATTAAAAATTTATTAGCTGATATAGAGCTCATTCCCCACCTACAGGCTGTAGCCCATGTGGGGAATTTTTAAAGTTATTTTTTTCATATGTATTCTTTATTGTATTAGTAATTTTTATTGAAATAAACGGATTTTCATTTCATTTCATTTTCAATTTAAATTAATTTTACCATCGATTTAATAAGTCGTAAGTGCAGTTAGCTCTATCTACTTCATAAACTGAAGGTCCTCATTTCAAACCCTCTCACAGTCAACAAATTTTGAAAGGAATCGGCTCATAACCACCTGTTCATTTGTCATCCGAATATTAATTAATGAGTATTTTAAGTCGGCCTTTTTGTAACAAAGATATCATTCGATCATCACTCATCACACTTTTCGAAATCCACACTCGCCCATATCTTGATGATCGACATCTTAGTAATTAATAAATAAATATATTTTTATATATACACTATTTTAAATTTCACTCCCTGATAGTAGGCAAAGTGTTATTTCTAACTACTCTCTAAGTTTTCCTCTCGCAGAAGTAAAAATCTACAAACATTCTTTCCTTTTCTATTAAATATCCTAATGGAAGGCTCTTATAGGCTATTTAGCCTACATTCAAGCGTCGCAAATTCAATTAATCAAATGAATCAACCACAGTCAGTAATGTGGTGTAGTGCTGTATTCCAGCTTCTTGGAGGCTAAATGTTGTGGATATAACTTGGTACCCGATAGGCTATATTCCAGTCCTCTTAGCACTTAACGTACAAGGCGTCCGCTCAATAATTACCATCAGGGTGGACACTACTAGAGAAGTTCGGGGTGTGGTGCAAGTGAGTTAACTGGGTATTCAGAAAATCAGACTAATACTGTACAATGTGGTTTGGATTCCACTGTAAACCATAGGGACCTTGTCTGAATATGAGGTTATTCAGACTTTTAGACTTTTATTTAGATTGAGATGCAGACACAACCTTGTATGTATTTTAAGGAGAATATGATTGGTTACATAAGTGTAGTACGAGTGAGGATTATTTGTGTTCCATACTACAAGCAATTTATTAATAGCCCAACAGCCAGGGCAACTAAGTGACGTACAGATTTACTTGGAATCTGAACCACGTAGTACTGGTCTGATTTTCGGCTAATGACAAGCCTCATACTCAGTTCTCTTCACTTAACGACATCCGCTCCCTGATTACCACCCAGTATGGACACCACATAGTTCTCTAGTAATGTCCAGGTAGATGGCAACCACTGAGCGTACGCCGTGCAGAATTAAGAGGACCGAGTATAGAACCAACACAATACAGTATAGTATCACCAACAATATCCACAACCCCAATTAGTTGGATTGCAGCATTGCGTTACTAGTGCCGACAATCGTTAATAAATGGACCTTTCTAAGGAACGATCGATTTTAATTAGTAACAATGACTACTCTCATTCACCACCCATATTTTCCTATATCTTGACGATTGGCAATATTAATAAACAAGTAAAATGACGACTATTTACCTGACATAATTACCCCCTTTAACAGTCAGGCGGGGGCAGGGGCGGGAGAAGTCGTGCTCCGGCGACCGGGCCGCAGCCAATAATTTCGTCGTCAGATCCACCATCATATTCACATCTTCAGGATTAAGACCTCACACATTCACGAACCACCTTTCACGTAAAAACTACCGACAGGCGAACTATTTTCTATTTTACCAACATTTTTGAGGGACCTGTTTTAAGTCCCATTAGATATTGTTATTCATTTATTACATAATTTATATTGAGTTAAGATTTGCACGCTTTGGAGCTGTACGTACATTCCTTCGTGAACATTACTATGGTCTCTGTATTTTCTGGAGCCCCTCGATTTGTACGTATTATTCTTGATTGTAAAATATTAGATACTTGCACTAAATTTTTCATTTAATGGAAATATTTGTTCCTGTAATTTGATTAGTTGGTGAGGTCCACTACTACAGCTGAGACCTGGTTTTAACTGCATTAAACAAAGTGTCCCTAAACTCTTTAGGCCTCTTGTTAGCTTCGTGGTTCCCGTCTCTGCTTCCAAGGCAGAGGGAGCCTGGTTCGATCCTGGAAGGTCTACTTTATAATTTGCTAAAGGAATTTGGACCCTTAAACACAGTTTCCGTACACTAGTACACATTGGCACATGCGGAGAGAGAGAGAGAGAGAGAGAGAGAGAGAGAGAGAGAGAGAGAGAGAGAGAGAGAGAGAGAGAGAGAGAGAGAGAGAGAGAGAGAGAGAGAGAGAATTTTAAACATTATATTCAAAGTATGCAAAGCACCTCTGTTATCCTTACAGACATAATTTTTTTACTTACAAGTGTATATATTACGAACAAACATAGTATTAGGATGAAATGTTGCGTATTTATTGTTATTATTGTTGCGTCTTTATTATATAAAGACTCGTTTTCAGAAAAATAAACGTTATTCTTTCACTTAAACTTTCTAAATATTTAAATTATTTAATCTCAAAAACTCCAAAACCACGTAGGTAATCAAAAAATATGAAGTACTGTAAACTTTTTCACAATTAAAATGAAAATTCAACGTTTTAAATAAATAAAAAAAATACTACAATTAAACGTGAATTTAAGTGGAAGTTATAAAAGTAATGAGCAACACCCCAAAAAGTTGATAAAAATGAGTAATGTGAGAATTGTTATTAAATCAGCTGTTTATACTAATTCCATTGTTATTTTGAAAAAACTCTCATAATAAAAACTTGCGTAACTTTTAACCAGGAAGTAATCGAAATCGGTTCAACAGTTATTGTAAACCAAAAATAAATTTAATATCTCTTACCGTATTTATTATATTGTACTTTTATTATTAATATTGTAAAATTACTTAATCCATTATTTGGCGTGTTGTGAATTTAATTTTACATACTACCCCTTAAATTCAATTTTAAATTATGGTTTTCATCTGATTTTTCAACAAGCTTAGTATTTTAAATTTTAATTTACTAATAAAGTTATTATTTGCGTTTTCATAGTAATTATTGTTTTAGGAGTAATTTAGATTAAATGATTTAAATAACCACAAGTTTTAAAATGTATTAAAAGGAGAAACGGTTATTTTGACAACGAATCTTTATTAATAAAGGATTATGCGCAATTTAATCTCAATACCACTTATTGTTCTTAAGATATACAATCCAAAAAGTGATATTACTTGTTAAGACAATGTTATATGTATTTGTATTTCACAAAATACTGAATACTCCCGTAAACAGCGTCTCTTAATTACACCTTATGCCAATATTTATCGACAGTTTTACCATTAGGCCCACTATAGCGAAATTTAAGCGATTATGAAAATAATTAAAATATTAACCATGACGTTATTGTCTATATGTATAATTTAAATCCCTTCCAATCATATATTAAAGGGATAAGGATCTATCGTAATTAGGTTATTAATTAATTAATTAATTTTTCGAAATTAAAGTTGGTCTAATTTTGAAACTGAAAAAATGATAATAATAAATCGAATGAAAGACTATGTACATCCACGCTCATTGGAGGGGCTCTTAAATTAATTCGCCCATATTGTTGCAAACGGTGTCTTATTGTTAATGTATAATAAATAACACTTGTACTTATAAATTTAATATAAATTGTAGATCATGTAGACTAGAATCTATATTTTCCCGTGACAACCACGTCGAGGTGCAATCATTCTAAGATCTAAGATTACATAAAGCCTTTTATGTTGAAATCAAACATTGGATTTTTACTATGTGTCAAATAGCAAAAAACAATTTCTATTAGAAATAATAAAAAGGTTACTATCAAAATTGTAAATACTTCTTTCCATAATGTGAAATTATACGCGTTTTCATGTAACAAGGGATTAAAATTAAAACAAATATTTAAAAAGTTAACTTATTGTAAAAAAAAATGCTAAGACGTATTGCATTTTCCTGACAATAAGTATACTTAAAAATAAATGAATAAATATAACTACAACAATTACTATGATTAGTTTAAATTCGTAAATAATGGGAATCGCCAAAGTTTACTGTAACTTAATATTAAGTCTACTACTGAATTTTAAGTTCTGTTACTTAAAATACGTAAAATTCCCTTAAGCACTACTCAAATTTTCTCAATTAAATTTCTCAAAATAATGCAACAAGATCCTATCAATACTTATAATTAAACACTACTTACAGTCCATATGTTAGGTAACTTGTATAAATAAAACACATAACAAAAAGTTCCTGAGGCAAATGTGAGAGTCATCTCTACAGATTCAACTTGATTTTAATTCTGGAAACGATATGGTTTAGATCTCATCCGGACATAATGAATTCAAATGGAAATATGAAGACCTGTGTTTTGGGGGGAGTGAATCTCACGGCCCATCTGATATCTTTACACAGGGACCACACGCGGAGGCCGGCTGCCAACTGCAGGCCAATATCCATACTGACACAACTTTCGAAAAGATAATTTCTTTTAAAACATGAACATTTTTCTCTTACTATTCCTTTTTTTACTATTAATATATTTAAGCAGTTTATTTCTTTAGTTCCCAGTGTCATAGCCATGATAAAACAATATATAAATACCAACAATAATATATATATACAAAATAAATAATGTCAAAATAAATAATATGTACAAATAAAGAATACTATGGTGGTATAGTCTTCATATGAGTGCAGAAAGATAAATAGGAGAAAACAAAAGTCAACCAATATAATACAAATAACAAGACACTAAAAAACTGCGTGATACCACAACAAAAGCAATATTCAAGCATAAGCAAAAATGGCAAAATGGGAAACTAAATGACTAGCATATATGAATTTTACTATAAATTAACAATTATAACACACGAATAATCATCTATACATGATCTGTAACTATCTAATAAATAATTAAAACAATACAAAGAACAAAATGAAAACATGAAATAACAAGTAACAAGAGACAAATGAACAAAAAATATAAACGGAAGTATATATGCATTCAAAATGTTTGGCACAAATGTATGACGAAGTACATATAGTAAAATTAATTAAGGCATTTAGGCTTTACCCTCTTATATGACTTATGTCACACAAACTATAATGCTACTGAAAATTACACCTTATTTGTCTGAAAACGTTTTTTTATGAATACAATACATAAATGTGAAAAATATTATAATTCTTATTTTGATTAGAAAATTGAAGAAGCACTAAACAATTGCTAAATTATCCATGAAATTTCCTTTTTTTCATACTATCGAGTGCCTAACAATCGATTCCGCTAACAGAACGAACGTCTAACATCGATATTTTGTTAAAACCCTGTTGCCAAATCGTCGAAACCATCGACAATGGCTGGGAAGTAAGCAGATAGGGTTGCACAATTGTGCTGCAACAATAGAATACCTTTAAATGGCAGAGCGGTAGCCAGTGTGTCAATTGAAAATGGCTTTGTCGTATCCGCCGTCGATAAATATAGGGCAGATCGAATCCAGTGTGCGTTACTAATCCGACATCACAGATCACACATTATGTGGGCAGTTAACTTCGCGCTCACTGGTCTATCATTACTCTCTGGACCGGCTTCTGCTGGACGCCCCCTCAAGGGCGCTAGATCTATTGTTTTTGGTTCGTAACTATGTTTTATCGGCACTAGTGGCGTAGTGCTGTAGTCCAGCCACTAGGGAGGTTGAGTAATGTGAAGTTGCAGGTGAAACGTTCTATTCTCAGTTCTCTTAACAGCGATATTATTATTATTATTATCATATTTTATATTGCGACACATCTTGTGCGTATTTTAAGGCAAATAAGAATGATTACTTGAGTGAAGGATCCGCTAACTTGATGATCTGTGTAGTCTTGTTACTGACTGAGTTCAATTTAGCTCAGAAAGGACCATTCAATTATAACGCTATAGTCAGAGCAACTAAGGGACTTACAGCTTCACTTGGAATCCGAACCACGTAGTATTGGTATATTTTCAGCAAATTGGCAAAGCCTGATACTCAGTTATCTTCTATACTCAACATCTGGACTCTGACTAATACCACAGAGAAGAAACTGACAGAGGTAGCATCCAATAGTGTGCTAAATGTGTGTCGAGTAAGTGTTTCGAGTAGATGTTTTTCCTGTTTGCCATACAATGGCAGGCTCAGCTCTTTGTCAGTCCCTCCCTTATTCTTATAAAATATTTCAGAAGGACTATTTTATAAATAAAACAATTATAATATAACAATAAAGAATGGTGTCAAAGAGGAAATTTGTTTTCAAACATGGATAAATATGGTAAGTTTTAGTGTTTTTGGCCTACGTATTAAAATTTTCTAAAATAATAATGAGGGTCCATGTAGTTTTGAAAAATTATGTAAATGTGAGGGTTAAAAAAATGGTTGATATGAATCTAATTGTCTGTAAGGTAGATTTCCTTATATACAATTTCAAATAGCATTGTGTTAACAATATAATAAGAACATGTAAAGAAATAATTGTTGCTATTTTCAAGATTTTGTAAACTAACACGTTATCAAATATTGTGTTTGTTGACTTGACTACAGTATTAGAATAATAAATAAATCAATTACACCCATTACTTTTCAATTATGATTACTAATTGTATGGTAAAATCGATAAGGATCTGCAATAATTGTGCAATATATACATATATATATATATATATATATATATATATATATATATATATATATATACATATTGTTGGTTATATTATATACAATTTGCAAATAAATGGTCATATATTACACATAACAAAGCAAGCGCGACTAGGCTGAATTTCCGGAAGAAACAACGAATTCCTAAACTAAGAAAGTAAGAAATACCATGGATTATATTAGGCATGCTAAGTATAATATTAGACACGCTGCTGAAATTGCGGTAATTATGCACTTTCTACACACTTTCATTACAAAATTCGAAATTTGTTGCTTCAAAATAGTTAAAAGTGAATTAGGCCTCACTATTATGAAAAATAATTTCGCTTTACGTTAAACACTCGTTTTTACAGTGAATTAAAAAAAATGAAAACTGATAAATTTTTTTTCTTTGGCAGCCTTTTTTATCTGAATACGATCGTACGTTTGGTTTTATGTATGATTATTATTTTACTCAAAAAACATACTTATTAATTACATAACCAAATCTAACCTGTTCAATCCTAAACTAGCCTAGCCTACCCATTTACCCTGTCCTAGTCTAAGCTAACCTAACCTAGTCTAATCTAACCCAGTCCAACCCAACCTAATCAAACCTAACCTAACTTAACAAAGTCTAACCTAACATTTCCTTAAGAAATGCTAAAAAATTGCGTTTTAATTGGAGGTCTAGAAATCTAGGATGGAAGTATTTCTGGTGAAAAACACAATAGTATGTTTTTGGTACTAAGGTTCTGACTAATATCATCAAGTGGATGGCCACGGATATGATACACCCCGAAAGTACTTTTTGTGTATGTGCGAAACAACTATCGTAGATAAAAGCTGAATTTAAATTCGTGTAAAAATTAAAAAAAACATTACAAAAAAGTGTTACAAAATTATATCAAACAACGGATATTACTCCAAAATTCAAAAAGTTGTAAAATTGGTGTTTTTTAATTTTTTGTAAAACTGTTTTTCATAGAAAACTATTTCTCGTGATTATTATAACAAATACAATCCATTCTTGGCGAATTTCAGGATACTATCCGAATTTCTTTACTGCTTAATTATCAACATTACCAAGCAAATATTCAAATTTTCTTAGCTTGCTCAAACCTGTTATTGATTTTCATTTGCCATTTTTGTTTTTTCTAACTCTCTCACGGTTAGAGAGACATGTCTGACTGAATATTGCTAATTCGTCATAACGGTCGGCCACTTGTAACTGGACACAACAAAATTAGTTGGCACCAGTTTAGCAGTGAAGGCCATCCTGGAACGTGCTGGCTACGTCAGCCAATTCGTCATGGGTGACGTAACACAGCTCGAGTGGTGCAAAGCCTGACGCACTTCTTGCTGCATTCACCACCCTTGACGAAATTTTAGTTATTGTTCCGGCAGATTATAAATATTGTAGTTTGCCTCTTGTTTCCAATTTCTGTTTGACTTTGAAAACAAGGCTTAAGGTTTCTTTTTTCTCAAAACACTCTGCTCGCTATTCGTCCTCTCACATGGACTTTTGCTACATTTGTACGAACTTTGTTTGAGTATCAAAATGACAGTTGAATTGATTGCAACGTTGGCATTTTGTAAATGTATTTTTATGGGCGTTTCAACGTCAGGTGATTTTGAATTTGCAAAGCAAAGTATAACTTATTCATATAGTAGGCCAAAAGGCAAACAAAGAAATATCCAATAGATCTTTTAAACTTAAAAATCGTTTACAAATATGGCTAAGACAACTATGGGAGAGTCGGCGGCCGAGCCGTCTAAGGCGTCTGTACTTTGAGACTGGGCCAGTACAGGTTCGAATCCTATCTAGAATGAAAGATTGATTAGTAATGTTAAGTTTGTACTATACTGGATCTTCCCCTTACTCTGTTTAAATGTTTGCTGCTCAGATCAGTAGTCCATGGGTAATGGACAGAGAAAGGTTAAGATGGAGATCAGTCTCTCCTAACAAAATACATAAATAAAAAGGAAGGCTAAACAACTGCCCGATTGTATAAGGCCTTAAAGCAGATTTATAGTCTTTCACCTTATCATAATAAATAATATATGTAATTTAATGTCATTAATGGAATTTCAGTAAACCTAAGTGTAACGTAACAGTTTGTCCTACAATATTTCCTGGCTTGTATGACCACGACGAACCACAGAATAGAAATGATGTAATTTTTTACTAAAAGTTGATTCACCCGTTCCTATGGTACGTGAACTTTTTCAACGAGTGAAGTAACAACTGTAAAATCAGTTACTGATAAAAAAAAAATTGGACTTGGACTCTAAAGTCCAAAACCTGCCACGTTCACTACATTTTGAATTTAACTAGTGAATCAGTGAAAACGATGCATGTATCTTATTTTCAGGATGGGGATGTTAAGACAAGTAGGTGACCATATTATTGTCTATGCTCTTTTGATGTAGAGTCGCTAAAGATACACGATGTCAGACGCCCATCTTCAGGACGGCGCTGTCGTGATCCTCTGGAAGCCATGAAGTCTTTAATGAAATGATGTATAGCCTCATGGTGACCCACCATCAGGACGGAACTGTCGTAGTACTCTGGAACCTGTGAAGACACGAATGAATTGAATGATGTAGAGCTACATGATGCTGGCCATCCACCATCAGGACGGAACTGTCGTAGTACTCTGAACCCTGTGAAGACACGAATTAATTGAATGATGTAGAGCTACATGATGCTGGCCATCCACCATCAGGACGGAACTGTCGTAGAACTCTGGAACCTGTGAAGACACGAATGAATTGAATGATGTAGAGCTACATGATGCTGGCCACCCACCATCAGGACGGAACTGTCGTAGTACTCTGAACCCTGTGAAGACACGAATGAATTGAATGATGTAGAGCTACATGATGCTGGCCACCCACCATCTGGACGGAGCTGTCGTAGTACTCTGGAAGCTGTGAAGACATGAATGAATCGACTGGGAAAGGCGGCCATGCGTGTCCAATGCGGCGGACGGCGTACGGAACCAATGTACCGTCAATGGCGACTGGCGAGATTCCTGTCAACCCGGCCAAAAAATATCAATCTAGCCCATTCATATCTCGTCTGTCGTACACCTGGTACAACGAAGGATGAACCTCCACTCGGGATGAGCCTGCACGAGACGGGGTCCATTCTTGTAGAGAGGTTGACAGGGGAGGTAAATTACAGCTCTCATTTGTGAGAAATGGTTGATTTGTGGGAATATGAATTGATAAATCGGAACTACAGAACCAAAAGATGCAAGTAGTAGAATTTTAAGTGTCGAACATGACCACGGTGATTTTAGTAAAGATAAAATAGCGAAAATAAGTCGTAAGGAAAATGACGCAATCTTTGTTAATATTGTTGATACGAGAATCATTGCGATGAATTTTATGATAAGGGAAAAAGATAGACAAACCATGGGTAGTTTTGTAGATAACAAATAATTTATATTTACTCCTTACTTATAACTTCTCCAGAACTTCCTACATATTAAAAAAACCACGAATAACCACTGACAAAACTGGGATAGTGTAAAATCTCTTACAACTTATACGCAGATTAAAGTAATATTTACAATTCTAGGCTATTGTGAGTTGTTATGAGTTCAAACAGATCATATTTTTCTGTAGTTTCACAAAGGAATTACTTTAGCTCACATTGTCCCCTTTATTGAAGAAATATTTCACGAATAAAATATAATTATTAATATTGTTTTTATCTAACTACAAATACCAAAGTTACGATAAGATCTTTAATGTATCTTACAACTCTAAACATAAAAAAGTTTACGATACTATTCCTGGTAAGTATTTATCACTATCCACATCAAAGTCTCACATACAAAGATATTCAAACTTACCACGTAACACCATCTAGCCTACTTCTTAGATTTACGTACCTCGGCAATTTCTTTGATTTCTGCAAGAGAATCAACATGATGGTTTAGGCCTGCATATTAGAATGGACCCTATCCACTTATAGGAGTCACTTATCGGCTATCCATGGTTAAAATACATGTAAACATAATTTATGTACTTTAGAGATATCCAAGATCAGTACTCCACTGGACGAATGTCCATAAATCCACCAAGTGAAATCTCAAGAACTGGCATTTTCGATTACAATCAGAAAGGGATGAACTCATTCCTCCCTCACTCCAAGCCAAGGTAGATAGAGAGGCGAGATGCTTCAGGCAGTCTTTTACAAATTGGCACTAATGGCATGGGTTACCATAATGAGAACAAACGAAGGGAGTGAAGCAAGTGAGCGAGAGAGAGGTGCCCCAGCGGTGTAAGGTGCCCAGATAGCGACTAATTGGGTAGTCGACGATGGCTGATAACTGAGCAGATAGGGTGGAGGCGGAGGTCTCGTCCGTGCATTCCTTCTGGGTACAGCACGAGACAACATGAGGCGTAGGCCTACAGCACTTATGGAAACATACCTGTTCGTGAAAGTTCAAGAATCCGGTGTTGAAGGACTTATTTTTAAAAGGATTAAAGCTTCCCATAATTATATGAGTACTTCTAGTCATGTTACTTACATCATAAACATAGCTTATAAAGTTTTAGTTAGTGTTACATGCTTAATTGTTGGGTACATAAAGAGAAATTAAAACCTAAACTCGTTAAAACAGCGTTGACTGTACTTCGAAAACGCTAGTTGGGTGCAAAATTAATAATGAAAATATATTGTTGTTCAGCTATTCTCTACCTGGCTGAATTCCTTATTTATTGTACACAATCAGGTAAAGGCTACACAAATGTTTAGCATCAAAAATATTTCAAGCTAAGATAAACCAAGGTTCCTATACAACAGGTTGTCTCATTCTAATATGGTCTATATAACCGAGTTGTGACGTCAGAGGGAGACCTCCAATCACACAGTAAGGTTACTTACTCTGTGCCTCCAACACAGTGTGCTGAACAATTAAAACAGCATACTAAAAACAATTACTGTATTGTTCTTAGGATTATTTAAGATTTATTTAAATTTACGGTATTTTAACATTAATTTAAAGCAGCAAATTATATGTTTTCATGTGTTACTGGGTTATACTTACTTAGTAAATACTAAATTATATCAATACTAAAATCAGTCACTTACTTTAAATAAATAAACAACGTAGACTGTACTGTCATCGAGTACGAATATAAGATGTTTTACATTGTTCATTTTGTTTACAGCAGTGCAGGTAGAAAAAACACAGATGAGACCTCCTTATGACGTAATTGCTAACTGCGCAAAATGGATGCCTACTTGTATGAGACAACCTCTTGTAGAAAATCCTCAATATTCATTTAGGCTTTTTATTTTATTAAAATTGAACATGAAGAGGACAGAAAAAAACTGAAAACATTAAACGTAAAGCTATCAATTAGAAATGTGTTTCCGTGTTTTCAAACACTTCCTACCAAATCACCCCACAACAGTATTATCAGACTGAACAGACAAGCTCCAACGTCACACTCCATTTCTTCCAAAAATATCCTGGGACACGGCACGAGCCAGTCCTAGAGGCATTTGGCTTTTAATTTTCTCTTGCACGCCACTTTTAAAACTGTTCTGCAGCCACGTGCTACATCTATTACAGAGTCAATAATTGCTCCAGCACACCAAGTAATTGACGGGTTGTAGCCCCTATAATGTTAACATTTTCAAGAATATGCTATTTTTGGAAAATTATTGTTATGTTTCTCTTTAATGTTGGTCTGACATAACTGTAAACATACAAACGAAAATTTCACATTCATTTCACAACCATTTAATGTTCATTTAGGTTTTGTGATACGTTTGGTAATATTTGGTACGTTTATTTTTTTGTTATTGTTTTAATGTATTGTTAAAGGCTGTTAATTTATTCAGTTTATTCCTACTGTTATTACTGCTTTGGCAGTTCACTTGTTTATATTAAGTTTATCTATGTCGCTATTCAATATTTATTAGTTTATTCAGATTCATGTTATTTGTGTGCTTATTTTAGTTCTTTCTAACGCATTTTCGTAGTTTAATGTCTAGTTTTTTCTGAAATAAGTACTATTAAATTATGGTTGTGTTTTATTGATAAGAATGGACAATAATTGCTGCATGGACTTTACTCATTAATATTTACGTGCTATTCAATATGTTTAATGTGTTAATGCCGTAATGTAATCAGCTTTGGCTGTTTTACAGGATTGTAAAAATAAATAAAATCATTATTACTTTTTATTAGGCCAGTAAAAAAAAAAAATGCCAAAAATATCTCAGGTCAGGTATAAGTTTCTTACGGATATAAGGTTTGAAGAACTATTTAATATATTCATTTCTTCTTTGGATACAATTTAGAATTAGTCACCGTCATATCAATATATTTTATAAAACATATTGAGGAAAGCATCTGTATTTTTTAACATAAAGATAAATTTTTAATTAGTCTTCTTTTGAAATGTTAAGTTTGAAATAAAAAATAAAATTTGAATAATTTATTCCTTATAAAGTATAGGTTATGACGCATTTTCATAACTATATAATCAACTGCAGTCTTCGTTTTCAAAACTATATAATCAACTGCAGTCTTCATTTTCATAACTATATAATCAACTGCATTCTTCGTTTTCATAACTATATAATCAACTGCAGTCTTCGTTTTCATAACTATATAATCAACTGCAGTCTTCGTTTTCAAAACTATATAATCAACTGCAGTCTTCGTTTTCATAACTATATAATCAACTGCAGTCTTCGTTTTCAAAACTATATAATCAACTGCAGTCTTCGTTTTCATAACTATATAATCAACTGC
Source organism: Stictocephala bisonia (assembly GCA_035578905.1). Classification (NCBI taxonomy): domain Eukaryota; kingdom Metazoa; phylum Arthropoda; class Insecta; order Hemiptera; family Membracidae; genus Stictocephala; species Stictocephala bisonia. Next base: position 13,043,526 of record JAQJVL010000002.1, read on the forward strand.
AGTTTTCGTTTTCATAACTATATAATCAACTGCAGTCTTCGTTTTCAAAACTATATAATCAACTGCAGTCTTCGTTTTCATAACTATATAATCAACTGCAGTTTTCATTTTCATAACTATATAATCAACTGCAGTCTTCGTTTTTATAACTATATAATCAACTGCAGTCTTCGTTTTCAAAACTATATAATCAACTGCAGTCTTCGTTTTCAAAACTATATAATCAACTGCAGTCTTCGTTTTCATAACTATATAATCAACTGCAGTCTTCGTTTTCAAAACTATATAATCAACTGCAGTCTTCGTTTTCAAAACTATATAATCAACTGCAGTCTTCGTTTTCATAACTATATAATCAACTGCAGTCTTCGTTTTCAAAACTATATAATCAACTGCAGTCTTCGTTTTCATAACTATATAATCAACTGCAGTCTTCGTTTTCAAAACTATATAATCAACTGCAGTCTTCGTTTTCATAACTATATAATCAACTGCAGTCTTCGTTTTCATAACTATATAATCAACTGCAGTCTTCGTTTTCAAAACTATATAATCAACTGCAGTCTTCGTTTTCATAACTATATAATCAACTGCAGTCTTCGTTTTCATAACTATATAATCAACTGCAGTCTTCGTTTTCATAACTATATAATCAACTGCAGTCTTCGTTTCCATAACTATATAATCAACTGCAGTTTTCGTTTTCATAACTATATAATCAACTGCAGTCTTCGTTTTCAAAACTATATAATCAACTGCAGTCTTCGTTTTCATAACTATATAATCAACTGCAGTCTTCGTTTTCATAACTATATAATCAACTGCAGTCTTCGTTTTCAAAACTATATAATCAACTGCAGTCTTCGTTTTCATAACTATATAATCAACTGCAGTCTTCGTTTTCAAAACTATATAATCAACTGCAGTCTTCGTTTTCAAAACTATATAATCAACTGCAGTCTTCGTTTTCATAACTATATAATCAACTGCAGTCTTCGTTTTCAAAACTATATAATCAACTGCAGTCTTCGTTTTCAAAACTATATAATCAACTGCAGTCTTCGTTTTCATAACTATATAATCAACTGCAGTCTTCGTTTTCAAAACTATATAATCAACTGCAGTCTTCGTTTTCATAACTATATAATCAACTGCAGTCTTCGTTTTCATAACTATATAATCAACTGCAGTCTTCGTTTTCAAAACTATATAATCAACTGCAGTCTTCGTTTTCATACTTTAATCAACATGTGCACTGTAGTTTTAGTTTAAAAGAATTTCATTCTAACTGGGATAAATAGTATTTATTTGTACTAATCCTCCTAACTGTTAACAGTTCCATACAAAGCAACCTTATACCCCCTAAAATACTGCAGCCTATAGAGTGAGCTCTATCGCATTTTTGGGCAGATTAAGGTCTTTTTTTATGTTAAAATAAATTTGAAGAAAATTTGGATTTTGGGGGATGTATCCTTGTTTTCTTTAAATTTGTTGCTAACAATCACTACAGAAGTTTTTATCTAGAAAGGGCTTTTTATAAAAAGACCACCATTTTCAAAAACTTCCTATAGAGTCCTGACACTTGCAAGTGCGTGTTCTTTACTCATATAATGAACATGTTAATTGGACGGTAGCGTAGTTGGTTCAATCCCAGCTTCATGTGCTAAAGGTTGTCAGTTCGATCCCAATCAGAGTCAATACATTTTGAGAAGGATCAGCTGATAACCACCGGCTGTTCATTTGTCATTGGGCTATTAATTAATGACACTTTCTAAGGAATAGTCGGCCTTAGTTTGTAACAATGACTACATTCGCTCATCTACACTCATCACACTCAATCGAAATCCATATTCGCCCATGTCTTGACGATCGGCGTCTTACGAATAAATAAAAAATATAAATAAATAAATGTTCGTTGTATACCAGGCAATGAAAAACTCACTGTCCGTGGCCTACGCCGCTCGGCTATGTAGATGTATCCTGTCTTACTTAACCTGATGTTATATAACCTAACTTGACTAACCTTACTTAAAACTATCTAATATATCTTAATTTAACCTACTTGCAGTTAGATTTTTTTTCAAAATTAAAGAAAATATTTCAAAAGTGTTGGCTCTTTCGTAAAAAAAGATCCCGAGTAAAGGTAAATTGGTCACGAAGGATGAATACACTTACGTAAAAAGTGAGTTTTGAAAATTTACCTATCCAATAAGGCATACATTATTTAAATTTTATTTTTTCAACATTTTAACCTTGGTTACAAAGAAAGTTCCAACCTTCTCCTTTCGTTCTCTGTTGTCCCCCCCCCCCCCCAGAGCCTCATCGGCAGTGGCGCTCTCAGTAGCTACCGGCCAATTTCCTATGTACTCGCACTTGCGGTCAGCCGATTGCGATCATCTTGTTTTTCTTCACAGCCCACCATTATGCGGTTTCCGGCCTGCTATCGGCTACTGTAGGCAGTCGATGCCAGTCGATTTTTAATTTCGATCCGATCCGACCTTGATGGTTTTTGTGCGCACTGTTCTTGCACGTCCGAGTACGTCCTTGTTGAGGCTCTGTTCTGGGCTTTGTTACGACTGTCCAGCACTGCTGGAGTCATCCAGAACTGGAAGGTCCTTCATTGTTCTACCACTTCTACGACTACACTAATACAACATTGTTAGAAAAGGATCTTTGACTTTTGAATAACTTGATTCAATATAACACCGTTAAGTTTGTAACAATGAAAAAGGGGAAAGTTGTATCGCTCTTCACAGAAAAATTATACTGTTTCCGTGAAATCTATGATGAATCACGATGTTTGATATCGAAAATAGATTGTTCATAACCACTCAATTATTAAGAAAAATACTAAGTTAATTAGATTTATATATGGTCCTCAAACATCGATAATTTTTAAATACATAGGCTGTGGCCTAAATAGAACAAAGCACATAAAAGAGTTTGTCGACCATGACTCAGAACTCCTTTATACAATCACACGAAGGAAGGATGCCAAGTATTATTCTGTTAACAAGGTAATTAGTCATTTATGAAAGACAAGAGATTCCGGACTAATTAGATAAGTCGAAGCCCACCGACTGAGATAGAGACACGAGGAATTAACGAATAGAAGAGAACGATTTGACAAAAATACAGAGTTCGATCACTAACCTTTCCTGCCCAAAAAATGAAATACTACTACTCAAACATCTTATTTATTATTACAAAAAACCTTCTGAACCATGGCAATATTTGTATTTAAAAAATGTAAACTCCATTACAGATTTCAGAACAGTGACACCACGATTATTGTATTGTCAAATTGAAAAAAATGTTGTTAATATTAAGAAAAATTACTTTTAAAAAAATTAGGGGAAAAGTTTATATTTTTTTAAACGTTATTTTCACAATAAAATCTAATTGAACAAACATTTAATTAATTGTTTGCCTTATTTTGAAGAACAAAAGTTGCTTACATTTTTTATTTTCACATTGGAAAAAGTTTAGATAACGGAGGGAAAATATGACAGCTAAATGTTGGTAAGAACAAAATGAATATTGAAAAAAAAAAAAAAAACACGACACCTTGCCGAAAAACTCTACTTATGTGGCTTTAAGGCATATTGAAGATAAGTAAGTTTGAGTTTGAACAAGTATTCATCATAAAATTTTATTGAATTTAGTTTAAACTTTCAAATAGAAGTTAGCGTCAAGAGTACTGGTAAACTTTTAGAAATAAGCTAAAGAACGGAAGTTTAGGTATGTGAAAAGAACAAATAAATAAATGAATTGAATAAATAAATAAAATGTTAATTACAATTCCACATAAAATATTTCAATGGAATTGCAATGCTTGAATCTACAACATTTGTGGGGGTGAGGGTGAAATTTTATATTAGATTTAGTTAATAAGTAATGTTTATCAAGCCTTACAACTTCCACGGGCATCAGTGGCTGGATTGATACAGTCGGGAGCAATGGAGAACGACCTTTCGTAGAGAAATGACGGTGTCGTAAATCGCAGCTTTTGGCGTGTAATTATAAGTCACCACAAACTAAAGTTATCAAGCCTTACAACTTCCACGGGCATCAGTGGCTGGATTGATACAGTAGGGAGCAAGGGAGAACGACCTGTCGTATAGAAATGACGGTGTCGTAAATAGCAGCTTTTGGCGTGTAATTATAAGTCACCACAAACTAAAGTTATCAAGCCTTACAACTTCCACGGGCATCAGTGGCTGGATTGATACAGTCGGGAGCAAGGGAGAACGACCTGTCGTATAGAAATGACGGTGTCGTAAATCGAAGCTTTTGGCGTGTAATTATAAGTCACCACAAACTAAAGTTATCAAGCCTTACAACTTCCACGGGCATCAGTGGCTGGATTGATACAGTCGGGAGCAAGGGAGAACGACCTGTCGTATAGTAATGACGGTGTCGTAAATCGCAGCTTTTGGCGTGTAATTATAAGTCACCACAAACTAAAGTTATCAAGCCTTACAACTTCCACGGGCATCAGTGGCTGGATTGATACAGTCGGGAGCAAGGGAGAACGAACTGTCGTAGAGAAATGACGGTGTCGTAAATCGCAGCTTTTGGCGTGTAATTATAAGTCACCACAAACTAAAGTTATCAAGCCTTACAACTTCCACGGGCATCAGTGGCTGGATTGATACAGTCGGGAGCAAGGGAGAACGACCTTTCGTAGAGAAATGATGGTGTCGTGAGTCACAGCTATTGGCGTGTAATTATAAGTCACCACAAACTAAAGTTATCAAGCCTTACAACTTCCACGGGCATCAGTGGCTGGATTGATACAGTCGGGAGCAATGGAGAACGACCTTTCGTAGAGAAATGACGGTGTCGTAAATCGCAGCTTTTGGCGTGTAATTATAAGTCACCACAAACTAAAGTTATCAAGCCTTACAACTTCCACGGGCATCAGTGGCTGGATTGATACAGTCGGGAGCAATGGAGAACGACCTTTCGTAGAGAAATGACGGTGTCGTAAATCGCAGCTTTTGGCGTGTAATTATAAGTCACCACAAACTAAAGTTATCAAGCCTTAGAACTTCCACGGGCATCAGTGGCTGGACTGATACAGTCGGGAGCAAGGGAGAACGACCTGTCGTATAGAAATGACGGTGTCGTAAATCGCAGCTTTTGGCGTGTAATTATAAGTCACCACAAACTAAAGTTATCAAGCCTTAGAACTTCCACGGGCATCAGTGGCTGGACTGATACAGTCGGGAGCAAGGGAGAACGACCTGTCGTAGAGAAATGATGGTGTCGTGAGTCACAGCTATTGGCGTGTAATTATAAGTCATCACAAACTAAAGTTATCAAGCCACGGGCAACTTCCACGGGCATCAGTGGCTGGATTGATACAGTCGGGAGCAAGGGAGAACGAACTGTCGTAGAGAAATGACGGTGTCGTGAGTCGCAGCTATTGGCGTATAATTATAAGTCATCACAAACTAAAGTTATCAAGCCACGGGCATCAGTGGCTGGATTGATACAGTCGGGAGCAAGGGAGAACGACCTGTCGTAGAGAAATGATGGTGTCGTGAGTCACAGCTATTGGCGTATAATTATAAGTCATCACAAACTAAAGTTATCAAGCCACGGGCATCAGTGGCTGGATTGATACAGTCGGGAGCAAGGGAGAACGACCTTTCGTAGAGAAATGACGGTGTCGTGAGTCACAGCTATTGGCGTGTAATTATAAGTCATCACAAACTAAAGTTATCAAGCCTTAGAACTTCCACAGTCATCAGTGGCTGGGCTGATACAGTCGGGAGCGAGAACGAACTGTCGTAGAGAAATGACGGTGTCGTGAGTCGCAGCTATTGGCGTATAATTATAAGTCATCACAAACTAAAGTTATCAAGCCTTAGAACTTCCACAGTCATCAGTGGCTGGGCTGATACAGTCGGGAGCAAGGGAGAACGAACTGTCGTAGAGTCTTAAGTCGCAGCTATTGGCGTGTAATTATAAGTCATCACAAACTAAAGTTATCAAGCCTTAGAACTTCCACAGTCATCAGTGGCTGGGCTGATACAGTCGGGAGCAAGTGAGAACGAACTGTCGTAGAGAAATTACGGTGTCGTGAGTCGCAGCTATTGGCGTGTAATTATAAGTCACCACAAACTAAAGTTATCAAGCCTTAGAACTTCCACAGTCATCAGTGGCTGGATTGATAGAGTCGGGAGCAAGGGAGAAATACCTGCCGTAGAGAAATGATGGTGTCGTAAGTCGCGGCTTTTGGCGTGTAACCGTAGGTCACCACACACTATGGTTATAAAGCCTTAGAATTTCCACGCGCATCAGTGGCTGGATTGATACAGTCGGGAGCAATGGAGAACGACCTGTCGTAGAGAAATGATGGTGTCGTAAGTCGCAGCTATTGGCGTGTAACCGAAGCGCGTCGTATATTACGAGCAAGTGTAATGTTTAGCAGGTCAATTATAAACGATTACTCCGGTTATGTATGACTCTTAACAACTGCAGGCTTATAAACCAGGCCTGGGCACCCGAGAGGTCACCGCTCTGGGCTCTACAACGTTAGAGGCATCAATATGGATTACGATACAAAGAAACGATAACATGACTCTAATACTCCTGTGAAATAGGAGAAAATAGAATCCAAGTGGAAAAATATGAATGGTATGTATTTTGAAAAGTAATTGAAATTCCAAGTGGTTTTCAATTTCATAGTCTTTTTGGTCTTTGTGTTTTCCACAGCTAGCTATACATTAATTTATTATAAACTACCAGCTAAGCCCAGCCATGCTTTGTTTTGGCTTAGCCCTATATTAATTATTATGGAATTTTTTACTTAAGTTTAACTTTACTTAAGTTGTTAGAACATTAAGGTTTACAGTTTACTTGATTTGATCGTACATAAAGTCCAGTACGTTAATGTTGTTTTCATAAATAAACGATCGTCTGGTCACAGTAATACAGGACGTGATTTAGATATATAATATACACATAAATCAGCTCGACAGAATAGCATCTTTTCAGCACTGATATTTAATTTCATTTGTAAAGTATAGTTAAGGTCTGGCCGGTGAGCTATGGCCCCTGAAGGATTAGGTAGCCCTCACTACCTCACTACTACCAAACATGATAATGTAAAACATAAATAACGTATTTAAATGATTAGATAATATGTTTGTGTTAACAAAATACATATTTAAATGTCATACTTAAAAATGTTGTAGTTATTTCAAATTTAGACTTGTTTTAATACAATTTTTTTACAATTGTAATACGTAGATTACAAAAAAGTTTGTTTGAAAAAGGAAAAAAAGAAAAAAGTAAAAATATTTCAATTTTGTATTAGACACCCCAGTTGCAAATTATTTATGACATGCGGCCGAGAGAGGTTTATAAGGGCTGTCCTGGAGGTGTGTGTCCCTTAATCTCTCAGGGGCCATAACCAAACGGCCAAAGTATAGGTAAGAAATGCTTGAAATGCTCTGTTCCAGTTTAAAAATTCAGGAAATAAATATGTACAATCACTTTTGTATATGAATGCAATTTTATGAAAAAAGTCAAGTAAATCCACTTACTACTTTTCAAGTGTTGAGTACATGAACATACGGGAGTTTGTTGTTAAGTAAATAAAGTATTGTTTTACAGAAATGTATTTTTGTAGTTTATAAGTTTTCAATTGTCTATAAGTTAAATGGTCCATTTAGATAAGTTTTTCTGTAAATTACGAGGCTTGCTTATGTTTGAATTAAAATGAGATGAAAAGACGATTCGTTTGTTTCCCTTTTCCTTTTTTACGTATACTATTGCCTTCATTTGATACTCAATAAAAGATCAGTACCTCACTCTCTTTAGAAAAAAAGTTATAGTAATTGGTTAACGATTTTAGTATCCTATATTAAAAATGTTCAACATACTCCTTGTAGAATCTTAAACCCCTTAAAACACACTATAAAACAAGACGATAAAAGAGAAGTTAACAGAAGACATTACGAATTTCACAATTAGTTACTAATCGATCTTAGGTAATATATAATTTATTTTTATATACATTAATTGTATGGTTACGACCCTCAAAATTGCATTAACCCAACACATATGTACAAGTTTAATGGCTCCTATATGCAAAAGGTTTAGTATTAGTATAGTTTAGTATTAGTATAGTATTCAGAGTTATTTTATCTCTGAAGAATTTTTCGATAAAAATCATCTCCATATAAAACATCAAACATGGTCGTCATCAATATATTTCGTTCTGTCTCATTTTTTAAAATAAAAAAAAACAAGTACTTTTTTATATGCACTAAGTCCTCTTTCTTTTGTCTCAGTATCTCTTTTCCATAAACAGGACATGTGTTGTCCTTAAGGCCTTCTTCCATGAGTACGAAAGAAGGGAATCCAAGATACTAACCAGATGTATAAAACTTGTTTCAACTATCAAACTAGTAATCGAGTAATAATTTTATAATCTCATTATCAAGTTCACATGGACACAATTATACTTTGGATGACGCAAGGTTGTTAGCATACAATCCTGGTCTGTGAACAAAATGGACGAAAGTAAAACGGAGCAGGGTTCCCACGCAGAATAGGGCAAGGTTTTTCTCACCGAAGCTTTTGTTTAGTCTCCTGCTAAGGTCGAACGAGCCTCAAAACGCCGGAGTAGATACAGTGACGGGTTGGAAAATTTCTTCGGAGAGTCTGATTTCATTTCCGAAAGTTGGACCCTTGATTTTATTTAGTAAAATTTACTTTCATTCTGAGAAGACACATCAATATCCCTAAAATAAATGAGAGATGTGTGTGTTCATTACTCGGTGGGTGGGGGGGGGGGAGGAGGGTACTTCTTCATATCAGTTAGTATTTCAGTTCACTGTTCCCTTTTATTTTTGTATTTGCAATTTTAATTCCAACTAACCCTGTTTTAGGTTCCTTACCCTGTTTTAGGTAAGGAAGTCTGCAGGGCAACATTTTGGATCCTATAATATATTTTTTACATATTCTAGAACAATAATTATTATTATGTATTTTTTAAATATTATTACTATTTTAATTTAATAATATCAACATTTCCTGTAGTTATTATTATTATTACTTCATTTACATTGATATGAATAGCTATTTGTTGTGATTTAGTATTTTTCATTTCGTTGTCTCTTAGAAACACCGAAAATCACAAAAATATGTTATAATTTAATGAGCGCTATGATTTATCAATGAGCTGCTCTGATTTAAAATTAAATTAACTTAAATTTTAACATCTTAATATAATTTAATTCAACAAGGGATACTTTGTACAATTTCTTTAAGTTTTCATAGCAAATGTTAATTATCGATAAAATGAAAAAACAAACCATTATTTGAACGAATAAATTGTTTAATAAATAGTTCTTGTTTCCGAAGTAAATTATATAACAAACTCGGAGATTCTGACTCTTCTTTAAAAGAATATATTTAAGAATATTATGGTTAAAAATCTCAAGAAATAGACAGGGATCTTTTGAAGCAATTGATACCCCAATTTCAAAAGAACGAGTTTGAAAACTGTAAGATTAACATTACTAACCGAGGAAATATTAAACTGAAAAGAAACAAAATGCTAAATGTCACAAGAAAATAAAATTCTAAATCATGAAAAGTTGTAAAAGATGTAAAACTTCTGAATTGGATCTAGCAAATCGGATTTACAAAAACCGATTGATTGTAACCATTCGGATATGCTATCGAATGTAGGATTGTCTCTGCGAACAAAAGCTAATAGTAAACTATGGTGATAGGTAGTCGATTTAGGAATGTTGATCGATGTTTCAACCGAGTGATCGTACCGGAAGAGTGGTAATGAGAGGTCAGCTGCGACCAGGAGCCAGTTCGCTCTCGATACCAACACCATAGAAAAGTACGGGGTCACTAACCATTTCACTTTTGTCTGGCAGTACAAACATTGTTAAGTAATCAAGCAAGCTCTTTGTTGACTCTGGGAATGGCGTGCAGGCTTGCTGGTAGCAGCGGAAACGGCTCTTCTTTGCTTCACCAACTGGTCATCTGGAGAACGCTGGATTAACTTCAAGTGACTTTTGTTAGTTATATTATTCATCACTGTTTTGATTAACTTGGGCGATTTTTACCAGTTTCCCATTCTAAGATTGGAAGAAGTGTATTTCAACACAATGGATAGTAGATCCGTCAAAATTACAGGATCTTTCTTCTTCATCTTTGATCCAAGAAATGTCTTCCGGAAAGATGGAGCTAACAATACACCTTAGTGAACATTTTACTGGCGTATATTTTATAATTTTGCTTCTAAATTACGACGTATCATCTCGTTATATAAAGACATATTAGAATAACACTCTTCGTGGAACTTAGTGTAGGCGAGTTCTTGGCACAAAACTGGGAGACCAATAATTGGCAAGAACCGGTGCTGGATAGGCTTGCCTTCTAGAATGAATGTAAGATTGAATGAAATAATTGTATGTATGAATCTTGAATTTGTAGAATGAATAAACATAATTTTTTTTCCGTTGACGATTGCGATACAATTCAATGTTAAAATTGTCTATGCAATAAACATTCTATTCTATTCTAGCTATCGTCAAAGCAGTCTCCAGACCTATCATGAACCATAATTGTTTTTGGAACTTTTTTTATAGTCTAAGGTGAGCTTAAAGAGTACAAGAATCAATAAAATCAAGAGTAAAGTTCAATTCAAGGATGCATTAGAAATTCTTCTACGCATGTTTAAGATAAGCAGTAATAAATTATTGAGAAAACTACTGAGGCTATGGATGAAGTACCAGCTTCTCTTCAGGAAGGTCCATCGACTAGAAGACACTGTCCAAACAAAAAGTAAACACGTACGTTGGACTAACACATTGATTGGCGTGAGAAACTAAGCATGCAAATAAGGAAAGCGATGAAAAGATGACCAATTATAATTAGGTTTTGCTTTTAATTTTTGAAACAGTTGTTTAGTATTGAGAAAAAAATTAATAAAACGATTTTTTTCCCTAAAAATGTTTGTCACACATGTATCAGAAAATAAGCTGGCTTTCTGCAAACCACCAAATAAAATAAAATGCAGACGTGGAAGGAAACAATTGGAAACCGTCCCAACATTAGATTCGTCCGTAGTTCTTCCCCCATTTCCGGGCACCAGAGCGGGATCAGAGGTAGGTAAACCCACAGAGCCAGGGGCCACGAACCGGTGGCCTGGGAAACCTGTGGATGTTTGAATGGCAGTGCTGAGGTCGCGGCGTGGCGATGAGTCTTAAGAAAGAAGCCGTTACCGGCGGACAAAAAACCACGGAACAATGAATGACATTGTACTTTCGTTTCCTCCGGCCGAGAAAAAGCTGACTTTTCCGCCACTAACGAACCGAGCGAATAGAATCGTTGAAACAAAGCGACAAGGAGTCGGAGTCGATTTTGGGGCCGGGCGTCCATAAGATGGGGGCCAGGCCGGAAGTGACGTCATAGCTCTAGGTGGAGTTTCCGACTGCAGGCCTTGTGCTTTGTACTTACTGCGCGCTAGATCATGGCTGCTGTGGCAGTATATAACATCCGACCACTTAGGAAGATTAAGATGGGCAGGAAGACCGCAATCTTAACGAAATTGACGATTTTAGTAAATCTAACGAAATTCTTGTAGGGTAATTATTTAGCGTCATTTGTATGTTAATTCATCAAAACCCATTGTGGTAAAAAGTTTATAGGCTATATAGAATATGTTATAAAGTAAATTGTATCAGCTTTACACTTTACACTTAGCTTATACAAAGTTAAATTAATAAATGGCTACATATAATGCATCATACTTATCTTCTTATTTCGATTTAAATTTTTATAAATAAATTGGATTTATGAAATGATCAAATATTCAAATACGTTATAACATTTACGTAGCTACAAAAAATCATTTATGAAAAGAATCCCGAGTTTCATAGAAAAATATACTAGTTTGTAAAATCTGCTATTAATTTTCTATCGAAATGGTCAGAAGAGTGTGGCGTAATGTTCATTGCTAATATTTAGTTGATTTTATGTGAACGAACATTTAAAATTTTTGTAATTGCAGTAATCAGACGAAGTGATAACTGTAATTGAGATGTAATTTGGTTTGTATATTTGAACGAATTTATATATTGGACGGATTCCTCACACAATAGATCCTTAGGATGTATGGACACTAGTACGGTCGGAATATACTCTCGTTCTAAATCGAATACAGCTGTATATCAAGGAATTGTAATTACTTTATTATAGTTGAAAGCAGTGCATGATCAAGTGGGTTAGTATTTCGGTTCATTATTTCTATTTTTTATTGTTAACACTATATAAAGCTTGGGGGTTCTACAAGGCATCATTTTGGATCCTATAACATTTCTGATTTATTGCAAGTTTGATTAATTGTTAATATACAGTTTAAACGGCATTGTCAATTTAAATTAATAACATATTTGGATTACAATAGATTGTTATTTATCCATTTACACTGCTAGTATAGCAATTTAGCACCATTTAAATGTATTAGACCTATTATTGGGCCGTTTTCCTGAGTTACTGAAAATCCTTGTATTATATTTATAAAATATCGTAAGTATACCGTAGATCATTTTTGGTCCCAGAATTATTTCAAGTTTGTGATTAATAAGTTTTAGTTATAATCTAATGTTATAAGATGTAACAAACACTCCAGTAAATAAATTTTTAAAACTATAAATAAACTATAGTTTGGTTATAGTTTGGTTGTCTGCAGATGGTAACTTTGTTACCGAAAGGCCTTACAAAATAAAAAGTTTATTTACTGCAGTGTTTGTTACATCTTATAACATTAAATTATATATCCATCTAGTAAGAAACGAGCTTGAAGAATGATAAGTTTTAGTTAACAAAATAATGCCTACTCAAATTATTCAAAATTTACTATAAAAATTTGGGGAAATGTTTACGAAGTAAACAGACAAAAATGAGCAAAATAAATAGAATTACCTGTCACTGTAACTTATAAAATATTGAGGACATATAGGATAGGACTTACTAATGCTCAGTGGGGTGATAAATACTTATACTGAAGGATTTTCTAAGAACTTTTGTTTTGTTATAAATCCAGGCTGGAGTGGTAAAACATGACTTATGTTACTTATAATGAACCACAATTTTGCTAATTAGACTTCCCACAATACAATTAATACGTTTATATTGTTTTACTCGTACCAGCTTTTCAGATGTACGAAGACAAATATAATATTTACTAATAATTCTGATGACTTAGGTTTCAGGGCTTTTTTGGACACTGTAGACTTCAACTAACTGGTATCATTGGCCATTGAGGGGATCAGTTGGGTGTAGGTGTGAGTGAGAGCCTCGTAAATAATTCCTATTGTATATATTTTTCAATTAAACTATAAGTAATTAATACATGCCTTCATTTTTATATTGCAATTGAAAAATAAAACTATCGATCAGACAGCCACACGTACACCTCGATGCGAGATTCGTACAAGAAGCAGCACGGCGCGACGTGTATTGTGAAGGAGGTTCAGGCATGTTTTCCACTATTTACCTCGATTTTACAGTGGTCTGAGGTGTCAGTTGCGTGCATGAAGGACATGAGGGGTACGGGAATGTGGTGTGTGTACCCAACAATGCCCTCCAGTCAAGGCCGTTCTCACAGGACGCGTCACAAAAAAACTTCTTGCATCACATGTATATTGCGTCTCCCACGCCTAATTACACTAAGAACTCGCTGGCAGTACAACTAGACCGCGGGCTTCTGGCCAGTTCAACAGCCCAAAGGAAATACACCAGTTGAATATCATGGGGAAATTAACATAACTTTTTCAATTATTCCTATTCTTTATTGTTGATTTCTTATACAATTTCAACCCTACATATTTAGGGTAGCCTACAATGAATCATTTGGATCTTATAATATTTCTTTTTTATTTGAATTGGGCTACTCTAGTATAATTTCTAGCATATTAATGGTATTATTTGTTTAGTTTACTAACACAATAGATTCGCCTCCAGTCATTTTTATTCCTCCATTAACATTATTTTTCGTAATTTAAATGTTTTGTTATTAGGTGGACTTCTTGAGGCACCAAAAATCCCTAAATTATGTTTTTAATGCTATGGTTATTTTAAAAAATCTTACAAGGTACTATTGCATTTTTAATTTAACATAGGCCTACTTCAACCCAACGGAGAGGGGTTCAATAGATATTAGAATGTGCTAAAAAAAACACGTTTAATGGAACAACATTCTACAAACATAAATGAAAAAGAGAAAAACAGTTAACAATTGAAATGAATTTTTTAGTTGATTAATAGTCCTTCAACCAAAGTATATTAATACGGTCTTAAAGTTTCTAGAATTCAATGTACTTTTTTTAGCACAAAAAGGAAGATCGTAAAACTGTTTAAAAATTATAATACATCCCGACTAAGAATATTTAAACTTATTACACATTAAATATATAATACATGATTAATATTTATATTGTAAAACAATGATTCGCTTGACAAATCAAATGATTTAAACATAATTAATTTATCACAATAATGTTATATCCTTACACAAGAAATTTGTAGGACTATGCACTGAGGATTTTGCTCTCACTAAATACTGTCCAAGTTAACAGAAACCTAAAAAAAGGAAAATCTACGCTTACTCAAATGGACACCTAACAATTATAATTTACTTAAAATACTAAACACGTTCCAAACAACGTTTAAACTTCATAAGTTGGCCACATTCCATTATTCTAATATTATTTAAATTAGGACCAAAGAAAGTTAACTTTCTTTTAAAATAAATATAAGAGAAATATTGTTATGTTTATTAACAGGGTGATTAGTAGAACGTGAAAAGAAAGGAGTAGACGGTGTTCACGGTAGTTGGGGCCCATCCAGCGTGGATATATAGGCCATCATCGTAGCAGAACGGCGGGCCGGTGGATACGGTCGTGGCCACACACAGCACCTCTATGATAATGGTACATGTCCTTGGCTGGTGTTTACATACGTCGGTGGTCTAGCATGTACAATGTATGGAACCACAGAGAGAAAATATAGAGGTCGCTTACTTAGTCTCAGTGGCAGTTAGAAGTAGATTTCAACTAACATAAACATCTTTACATTTGTAGTAATGATTACTGCGTTTATCCTTGAGGTTTTGGAGGGAATTAACGATAGTTCCTGCCATCAGAGAACTAACTGCTCGACAACCCCTTAAGCACACTATTGGATGAGACCTCCGTTTCTCTCTTCTCTGTGACCGACCATCGTAAATAGTAATAATAATATTAATAAATCAATGTTTAGACTGAACGTATATTTAAAAAGAAATATTTCATAAGAAGAAATAAGGGAGAGTGAGAAGAAAAAGACTAAGGAGAAGGAGGTGTAGTAGTAGTAGTAGAAAAAGAAGAATAAGAGGCAGTAGTAATGAAGAAAAATAAATAATTTACTTCCTCTAGAGTACGTAAGAATAAGTTATCGATAGACCATGTTGGTCGCCCGAATAAACTCATCCGTTTCTTTCATAGTATGACGCCCTCAGTGATATTAATCCACGTACCCACCCATACGCGTTTAGTAGTAGGCATATTGCTTATAATAGACCTAGACTAATCATAGTCCTTCGTTAAATATGAACAGCGCAAATTTCTTTGATATTAACCCTACAGCTGCACTGCAACGCATGTACAGTTAATTATTCGAAGGTTGAACATGAACTTCGAGTTTTAATGTTCACACATTCGGTACACATTTCAATATATTGCAGATTTAAAGGTCCAGAACTTTTCTTGTGTGATTGTTTTTACATTACCATAAAACTTGTCTGGCTTTGTTATTCCATATATTACTACTAAAACAAGTTTTAAAATATAACAATTGCTTAAAGGGCAGCTCTATAAAAATGTATTGCACAGATGAACAAAATGAGGGATTTTCGATATATTTTTCGAAAATAAATATGGTCTAATTTATTTACATCTAATGAGGTCTGCATGAATTAATAAGGCCATAAGTGGGATGAATATTGAAGACTAAAACATCTGAAATGTACTAAATGATTACATATCAACTAGCACGCCGTGTCGTGCCGTCCTCTCGCAGTGGCGTCGGCGGCCGACCTAAGACTGATTACTGACCTAGAGCATATCCTTGCCAGGTCCGCACGAGCTAGTTCTGCTCTGTTAGTCGCCACACGGGGGGTACAACAACACACACACACACACACAAGATCAGCGATCGTTCGCTCAACCTGGTCATTATGCGCTAATGTCTAATCAAACGGTAAGATGGTGGAATATTGAAAGACGCGCTGGAGGGATGTCACCTCCTCGCCTTCAGGTACACCGGCCGTTCAAGTCTCCGGATCTCTATCATTACCAGCCGAAGACTGAATCAATTTCTGTCGTGCTAAGGGACGTACTTGCGGTATATAGCTCGCTGTTGGTTTATCGTCCATCTTTACTGCGGCCTTCTGCAGGAGTGTGTCCCCCGTTAGGTCGCTCAACTTGGCTCGCTGCGGCCGCAGGCCACCACGCTCTGGCTAGACTAGACTGCACTCGCTCCGCTCGGATTTGGCATTCTCTCTCTCTCCCTCCCCCACCATCGACTAATTGTGGTACTGGTGATTCCTTGGGTTGCCTCGCGTCGGGTCGTGCTCCGGAGTCAATCACTCGTCAGCTTTGCCCCAAGGTTTGTCTTGTGGCAACTGATTAGTTTCGTAATATTATAGCCTTCTGACGTTCGTGTATCCAAGGGAGGGTTGAGACAAGCGTCTTTACTATCATAGTAAACAATCATTTTTCAACAAAGAAATTCTTTATTTTCTGACATACTAATAATTGCCGTGTTTAATTTGTCAGTTAATAATGATATTTTGAGTTACCGGTAGTTAGAATGTTCATTTGAATAACTATCTCATAGTAGGTTTCGTTTGATCAAATTCTTATATTTAGTTTGGTTAGATTTGATATAAGTTACTTTGGTTTATATTCATTATATACACAATAATTTATATTTCTGGTGGTGGAAGATTAGATATTATAAACAATGATGTAGGCTACTTTTTTCTTCTTTAAGAGAACATTATATGATCTGTTTACAATATTTTAAGAAGTTATAGCAATTGTTATTGAACATATATAATATTTTCAATATATTTTATGTGCATAACGATGTTTCATATTTAAAACATATTAATATTAAATTACACTTTATTTTATCAAGATTGTTTGTTAGGATATATTTTGGTATAGTTTGTCAATACTGAAGAAACTTAATAATATTTTGCGAAGAACAAGTAATAATATTGAATGAATGAATATAGTTTATTTCCATAAAAAATTGCTCAAATACAATAAATTATACACATAATAGACTAATTAAAGCAGTTTTAAAAGTAACGTTATAATACACTAAACATAATACAGAAATATTGTTTTTATTTGCTTACTTTAACTAATTTATTACTTGGAAATCAAGATAAATATTTAAAAAACTTATTAAGTGTTAGATAATACGGCTTTATAAGGTCTACAATCGAAGCGAATTGTTTACAATACAGCTGACAGCTACGAACAGCTGTTTTACAACTGTTCGTTTAGTAACTAGTTACGACTACAAGAGCGCTAATCGAATTCTTGTGTCACATTCCTAAATTAAGCGTTTTCCATTCGCCAGTGACTAACTGGTTTCGACATTAGAGAATTCTAGATTCAAAAAGTATTTAATTTCTTTTCACAGCGTATAAAACTCAGATAAGTTTTGTAAAAGTCATTTGATCCCCTTATACATAAATGAGACGACTATTTGATTTATTACGTAATATATATGATATTTAAATTAAAAAAATCTGATACATAATAAATAGTACAAATTTAAATTTGCCTACTCACTATTGTGTTTGGTTGTTTTGGGAAAACTTGTTTTCTTACCTGAAACAAAATAAAAAATTACTAACAATTTTAGACCATAACGTAAATATAAAACATAAAATATTCAATTTCTTTTCATGAAGCAAAGCCGCTTCCATCATTTAACACTCAAATAGTGAAAAAAACACAAACCCAATAAGGTGAAGACAAATGACTTCATTATGGCTCGTGGAAGGATCATTTACAAAAGATGACAAATGAAACAAAAGAGGGCTTATGATGATCCCTTGTTGAACGCCAAACATATTGCCAACGCAGTGTTACTGATGGTGCTGTCATAGCACTAATAAAGCTATAAAGGGGTTGCAGTGGTAGTAGGTCCCAGGGGGTGGTCCCCACTCCTCCCGTCTTTCAAGGGAGGAGATCTGCGCCACGGCTGCCAGATGACGCTGGATGATTGACATATCTGCAACACCTGTCTGTAATACTACTGTTTACTCACAATGGATCTTTTTGTAATTTAGTTTCGTCTTTTGTCGGAAGAAGTGAGAAAAGCCTAGTAGTTGTCCCAGCCCTTAGTTCGGGAGGAAACTAACCCTTTGTGATTAAGTTATTACACCTTCACGAAATAACACTTTGAATTATGTTTGACAAGATAAACATTAATTTAATTTGTCTCGGTTTTAGTTTGTCGAAATAAATTGAGTAATTTAAGGCATGTGTTAGTAGCTGTATTAAATATAATATGATAAGGTTATTTTTGTTCAATATAGTTGCTTTTGTTATGGAACTTGCGTGTATCAAACAGACTAGTGTTTTTATGTGCGTTCTGAGTGATTTAAATTACTTCCATCCTTGATTAAATAACTTACAAAGATAACTCAAGTAATAAGAATATTTTTGCCAGTAATTTTAATAGTTATTATTAATTAACGTATGCCAAAACTGCTGTTTTAAGCTGCATTATATTTATGTGGGACTACACCAGGGCTCTACAACTGCACCCCAAAACAGCTGATAATTAGATGTAACAATTAGCATTGGATGAGCAATGTATCTGTCTGTATATGAAATCAATCCTTTTATATAAAAAATAGTAGTGGATTTCGTTCTCTTTAGTCAAATGGAAATCAAATCGAGTAAGTTACAATATTTCCCTTCCAAATATTTCTGCACCATGGTCTGCATTAGAATAAGATTTTGAAACATAACCAGTTAAATTTTCAATAGTATTACATTGTTTTTTTATCTTATACATTTGTTATCTACAATTACAGGTAAAATACAATTTACATTCTTTTTTCAATCTGAAGTGGAATTAACTTGTTATTTTTGTCAATGTACTAATAAAGCTGAGACTACTATTACAATTACATTTTACTATTACAATTACATTTTAACCTGAAAAGACAACAATTATTAGGAATAAAACAATACAATAATCAAATATTACAAAAATGATGAAGTCTTACGACCCGCAGTGACGATGGTGTCTAGACGTCCCAGGCACGAAGTGAGGATGGTACAATCCAAATGCAGTGTCTACGAAGTTCCCTCCAAGGTGATCACCTTGGACTGCTGGTCGTAAGACTTCATCATTTTTGTAATATTTGATTATTGTATTGTTTTATTCCTAATAATTGTTGTCTTTTCATGTTAAAATGTAATTGTAATAGTAAAATGTAATTGTAATAGTAGTCTCAGTCCTTCCGAGTCATATATATCATTTTTGTGCATGTTGTATGTTATTTTAAATTAATAGTGTTTTTCAGGTACCATATATTTATGATTAGTTAATGTAATCTTATTTCAGTCTGATTTGAATATTAATTTTAATTGTGTTTTAACATTTTTTCGTTGATATCGTGACCTTGACAGCACCTAATTGGTTATATTAATGTAACCCTGTTAACATTTTATATTTAGTATAAGTTGATTTTGTTGTACCCCATTCTAGGATCTAGGTAAAAATGTAGATAATTATTAAAGTAGATAAGTTTATTAGTTTAAGAACGTAGTTTTATAACATGTTTGTGTAGATGTAATTTAGTTTTTAGCACTTGAAAAAGGTTTGGGTTTTACCAAATCGAAACGTCGTGATTGGTAATATTTCATTGATAGCAAAGATAGTCAATCAACAAAAACTATCGATCATCGATCGAAAAAGTTCAAGATATTCGACTATCTATTTATATAATATCATTTACAAATGATATCTTATTCAGAAAAATTAATACAAAATTAATATTCAGAAAGTGTGGCAACATATTTGAATCATCCCGTGGAAACACGGGAAAATGGGGTGTTCCCATACGTACATGGGGGACTTTATAAATTGTCTTCTAACGACATATTTCATTGAAGTGTTTGTTTAAAAGATATAAATGTGTGACTTTTAAAATATTAAACAAACTAAGGGGTTAAGTACTGAAGTGTATAAAACGGATTCCACAGAACCATCAAGTAGTTGCAACTAACAGCACAAAATTAGTTGGGTAAATAATAAAAACTTGACAAGAAATCACAGCGTAATTTCTACTTGGTCCGAAATCACTTTGCAATGTCAAGCCCGGTTGACTCTGTTATCCTTCAACAGTTCGGTTTTTGCCGTTGTTTGAAGACCACACAAACAGAACCTCCCTTCCGAACAGTGGCGGGAACCGATGGGTTGATCGCTAGAGCGTTGCGCCGGCAAGAAAATGGAATTGACAACTGACGATATCTTGTATAATTGGACTACCGATAATTGAGGGGAAGGAGGAGAAAAACGCAAGATACAAACCATCTGCGGAAATAGCAGAAAATGGGAAAACAATAGAATGTGAGCAGTGCGATTCGTGCCCCATCTGCGACCGTTCCACACATGCTTGCCGCTACAGCTGCCCGGGCAAAATAGACCCTGTTGGAGATCCCGCCCTTTTGTTTTTTTTTTAAATTTTCATTTCGCTGTTTATTTCACACATTGTTACGAACTTAATGGATTTTCTTTTGAAAAGAATTGCCCACGCTCGCGATCCTTTTTAAGTACCTAACAAATGGCCAGCAGTAACTTCCTGTACCTGAGGATGTTTTATATATATCTGCGTTAAGTTATAGAATGATATTACTTTATTTGTTCAGGTAAATAGTAACTTTTATTATTGTTCTGATAGTGTTATCGACACATAAACAAGAACATTAAATAATTATTGATTATGGTTAGATATGGTTGAAATTCAGCTGGTGACTTTCAACTGATAAATATTTGAACTGATGGGAGTCAAATTGGTAGCCCCTTAGAATTTGGAGTGACTCAACTATCACTAAATATTTTATCATATACAATTTCCGAAGTAAAATTTCAGTACGCGTAAAACTACCTATAGCCACAATAAATAAATGGTTCCAAAGAATTGGCACAAACATTTCCCCATATTAAACACTAAAAAATCAAAATTTGGAAAATTGCCAGTTTGATTCCTAAATATGTTTTTCCCCATAGCTAAAAAACTAGTCAAGTTAGAGACATGCAGTTTTTACTAAAATATTTTAAATTGTAATTTACGTCTTTTCTGAAAATTTAATCAAAATCAATAGTGCCGATTTCGAGAAAATTATATTTTTGTATGTATTTTGCCCATTAAAATAAATAAAACTAACATTTCAAAACAGTGAAAAAATGGTCTAGAGATATTGGCTAAATACACCTATATACCAAATTTCCTAAAAATGTATTCATCCGTTTGGTCTTCAGCGAACTGCACATACAAATATACGGACAGACTGACACCACATTTTTTCGAAAAAATAAACATTTTTTTGGGCTCAGGGGACCCAAAAATGGATTTTTAGACCAACTTGTAAAAAACTTTTTTTTTACGATCACAATACTTTATGCTAACGCACATGAGGAGAAAGTAAAACGCATTTTGTTCTTTCTTACTTCAACATTTGAATACATAAATTAAGTTGGTGGTGCCTCAAAAAGGCTTTTTGGTACATCTTTGAAGCTTTTTTTTAGGTTGAACGTCCTTCGTATTTGGTAGGCTTCATTGTATAAACGACCTAACTTTATCTACGGAATGAGGGTTTCTATACTATCGTTCACCCCAACCGCCAGGGATGCGGGGGCAGTCCGGTGCCCGACAACCAGCAGCGGTCACATGTGTGCTATATATGCAGATAGCAATCACTTTGATTAACCCGTCTGGTAATCGCGGTGATTATTGGATTATGGTTGTTTACCTAGGGCGGGTAATGGAGCCGTCGTGACCCGCCGTAACAAGCCCAAGCCGCAATCACCGAGCAACCTCACTTTTACTCTTGCGCGCGAACCGCTCAGCGCCGCCTGATGATTTCCGAAATTCCTCCTCGAAAACGACTGCCCGAGAGATTGTTAGCACTTCTCAGATAAACTTAACGAGGTTTTCCTCTCTAAGGAGATTAAATTTCAAACGAAATTATCATTGCTGGGTAAAATGAAAATATTTCAGTACTAGATAGTTATGGCTTCTGTAGTACAACTTACATATAAATGTGTAACAATGAACGTTCACTACAAATAAAGATTGGTTAGTTTAGTACGCTGTTTCACTATATGAAATACTCCAAAAACATTGGTTTCTATTTCAACGATTCGGTCTATAATATTATTGGTCTGTCCACTTAAAGTGTCAATTGATATGTGAAGAACTATTATAGTGGACCATAAGTTGGCTTTTCTAAAAAATTGAATATTTTAATAATTTTTTTACAGTTTGATATGTAAAAATGTACATGTAATTCTTGACGATTATAAATTATAAACTCATAATATCAAGTTATAGTGCACTAGAATGGACCTTTAAGAATCACTAAGAGTTCAATATATAACAAATTATAATAATAAATATTAACTGAACAGTTGAAATAGAACGGCATGTTTGGTGCGCTGACGCAAAATTGCTTGTCTACAATATAGGACTGACGACTTCCCAGTGGCGATTTTGTCGGTTTAGGAACCGGCCAACTTAGCATAATAATACCTAATAAACAACTGAGACTTTTTATGTATAAAAAGACTTCATATTTAGTGGAAAATAAAGTAAAAAGCAAATAAATAAAAAATAGATAACAAATTGGAAATATATATACATATTGAAAACAATTGTTGATCTTTTGTCGATAATAGAAAATAAAGCCATACTGTAATTTATCAAATACTCACATTCATAGCAAAAATATTTAGTCTTAATAATATTCTATGAACCATTCAATTATTTTTCACATGAGTTTTTTTATTTTTGTTATATAATTAAATATATAAACGTCAATAGTAATTTTGGTTGCTTATTTTTCTATCTACTTATTTGTCCTATCATTAACGTGTTTTCTAGTAATAATTTATACAAATTAAGTCTATTTTTTTTTTTTTGTCAAAACACATGTTTACTAATCTGACTTTTTAAATGATTAGGCTATGTCAAAACAACATACAAATTTTTTCTGTCAGTTTTAGGTAAATTAAAAAAGATTTTCTAGGAGGAACATTTTACTGAATACAGTATATGACAAATATAGCAAAATAATTACTGATTAGTAAGTCAACATTTGTAACTGCAGGTTTATATGTCTGACTAGCTGGGCACGTTGGGGGCTTCGCCCCAAACCTCCATTTCCCAAGTTGATCACGCGTCCTAACTGATTCACATTTTTGAACGTAAGTTTACTGTAACCTTACAAAAAAGTTGTGCTCAAATACAAAACCAGGCACCAAAGAGAATAAAGAAACAGAGGTTGCATTCAATTGTACGCTGAATGGACGTCGATATATAGAAACGGGGTGCGTGAAGTTAATTCCCCAGTTCACCGCGAGGATGGCAAAGCCCCTCTCTTTATTCTCCTCCAAATACTAAATGATAAAAGTAGTAATTATTACTACAAATGTATAACGTTTTACATTTGTGGTAGCTGCCATTGAGATGTTTGATGCAACCATAAGAAAGCGACCTTTGTTTCTTTTTTTTAGGTGGGGAGGACGTACTAAGGGGTTGCTTCAAAACTATGTTGGTATTGAGAGAAAGAAATTAGACACTTTATATTACTCAATTAGATTTTTATTTGCAAAATAATCAGCCAACAAAATATACCACTGTACGTGTATGGGTAGGAGGGTGGGTCAATACCACTGTACGTGTATGGGTGAGCAGGTGGGTCAATACCACTGTACGTGTATGGGAGGGCGGGTGGGTCAATACCACTGTACGTGTATGGGTGGGCGGGTGGGTATACCGCTGTACGTGTATGGGTGGGTGGGTTGGTCAATGCCACTGTACGTGTATGTAGTTTGCTGGACGGTGCTTGTGTGGATATGTCAACATAGGTAATTATGAAGTAATAGGTATCTTTTACTATGTTTAAGTAATTCAACAATACTACAAACAGCTATTTATTTAGTTTATAATTTAGTTTAAATTAACATTTACTTTATAATAAGGGTTCAGCATGAAACCTATTATAGTGGGCTCAACTATTTTTTTTTTTTAATTTTTCGGTCATCTTAAAGTGGCCGTTTCCGAAACTGCCAAGCAATCGCTGGAAAATCGACAGTTCAATACTTGAAATATCTTAGAGTCAGCAGGCCAAAACATGCTGTCCTATTTCAACTGTAGGGTTCGTATTTATTGTTATAAATAAGTTATAATGAATAGTTTACGATTATTGAGGGTCCACTATGGTGGACCATGAGTTGATATTATGTGTTTTTAATTTAAATTCGTGTAGAAAAGCATTAACATTTTCACACATTTAACTGTGATTAAATAAAAAAAATACTCAACTCTTTTTTACAAAGACCATCTTGTGGTTTAATAGAACAGCTCTTTACTCATCAAATAAAATTATTTCAAGTGTTACTATACGATCATTATTACGGAACGAGTCCTAGAAAGAGAAACTCTTGTTTTTGGAGTGTTTCGTGAAGTGATATCCTACTGACCGAGTTTGCAGAGGTAGTCCATATATTGAATTTTTCCTTTAACAGGAATATTAAAAGTGGTGCAGCACTTTCACTTAATGATTTGTCGGAATATACATTTTTCACTGTCTAAAAGAGCGCAAACATTATTAGTGGATTGACTATTTAATTTTCAAAAACCTATTAAAAAATAGTTAAATTTTGTATATTAGTTTACGAGTCTTATGAAAATACAAATGAACAATGACTATTTTAAAAGGATCTAGCCTATCTGTTATGCTCTTAGAATCTAACGCTGGAAACATTATTATTTTCTGACAACTCCTATATGACAACTACCTCTGCAGACTCTTAATGTAAATCACTTACGAAAAGAAAGAAAATCCTACGTAATATAAGGAGAGTAAACCTTAAAACACCCCACTAAGTTATCGAACCGTTATTTTCCCCCTACTTAAGTTCCTTTGTGAAGATTCGCCTGATTCCGTCTATTTAAAGCCAACTTACAGCTGACCTCTGAGGAAGACAACATCCTCGACACAGGCATTACTACGTACTCTTGTTAGCCGTGATTGCAGTGCTACCTATCTGATGGTGCGTAACCTCGCAGTAGTCTCCCCTACTCCGTCATTACTCCACAGTGGTTATGACACTCACGTGCTCCTCCACCCATCAACTGATTGGGGATCCCCCTATAGCTAGGAACTGACGAACATGCAGTAGAGAACTAGATTTAATCACCGAAGATGGGTAACCACAAACTAATTTAAATATTTTGAATCAAAGTATTGAAATACGAATACTAAATTGCACTTTTTAAAAGTTTGTCAAGTACATCAATCGATTTAAATTTCGTATAGAATCGTTTCTTTATGTTTATAAATTTAAAACAGTGTTTAAAATTAAATATATAAATAGTAAAAAATATAAATTTTTGAGAGACATTGTGCCTTCTGCATTAAGTCACGACGACAAATTAACAATGTAAAGTGAAGATATTTGTAACATGTTTACTAAAACTTATGTTTTGGTTTATTAGTGCAGTTATTGAATTGCTCCGATTTTTTTTACTGTGAACCGAATTGCATACAATTTTGGAATTAGGTTCATCTTACACTTAACTTCAAAAGTGAAGATGATTTGAACTCCGCAACCACCCTGGGGGTGGTTGCCACCCCTTATCGGTAGTGAAATTTTTTCAAAAAATAACCTCGGATATCGATAGAAGGTTTAATTTTAAGCACAAAATCATCATAACGTTTTTCGAAAAATCCAATACTTTTCAAGTTATTGGCAATTGAAAATTCGCAATTTTTTCACGTTTTTCATCGGTTTTTTGCAAATATCTCCAAAAATTTACGTTTTATCGAAACTTTTATGAATACAAAATTGTAGCAGGTAAAAATATGAACAATTTGGCTTTTTATAAAGTATTCTAAGTGCAATATTAAGCTAGATATTAAAGATCAAAGCCATTTTTTACTTTGTCTGAAATTTAATCGATGTGGTCAATGCCATCTAGCGGCGAGCAGATGCATTTTAGGCATTCTAATAAAAAATGATTTTGTAGTGATTGAAATAAGCTTTATAATGAGCACCATTAAAAGTCTTTTGCACGTAAAATAAGTGAGCTGTATTGCAAATAAGAGGAGCATCTAATGTTTTTTCTTTTAAATCAATGGGTTTCATAAGTGCCATTTCCACCAAAATTAAAATTAAACGTATTCCGCCTAGAATTAACTTTATTATAAAGATTTTGATAGATTGTATCAGTTTGGCTGCTTCAGGACACATATTTTTCAAAAAAATCACGATTACAAAACAAAAAAACTTTCAAATTTTTAAAAAACTAAATTTTTTTCATAATATCTCAAAAATGACGACAGATACGTATAAAAATGTTGGGATAAAACATTTAGGTATCTTTTTGACAAACAATTTGGTTTTTTTGTTTTTTCTGTCAAACAAAAATTGACGGAGATATGATTGTTTAAAGAGCGCGTGGCAACGCAATCACAGCCTCTCTTAAGCCCTTTAACCCTTCACCGTTTTAGAAAAAGGTTTTTTACTATATATTGCAAAAAAGGATGTTGTAGCTCTCTTAATTAGCTTTACAATGGCTTTTTATTAATTGTTATAGCATGAAAATTGAAGGAGTTATGGTCCAAAAACTTATCATATTTTTTCTACTTAGTAACTGAAAATTTTGGAGTGTGAATATTTGGAGCAATGTGAAAGTACGCAGTATAATAGAGACCCAAAACTATTGTAATGTGTAATATACTATAATTCATACAATTTAATTAAGAAAATTAAAATTGACCTTACTTCACAAGGTGAAGAGGGTTTAAAAGCATCTTCAAAAGAATACTTGTTGAAGCGATTTTTTTCCAATAGCTTTTCACTAATTGCGTATATGTATTTGAAAAAATGCGCTATGAAAGTTTTCTCAAAGCTGCTACGAAAAACACTGCCGTAAAATTATCATCCTTAGTTCCAACCGTTGGTGCCATAAATTAACATACTAAGAGGGTTTATCTTCAAACCCAGATTTGGCTTGGCAACAAAAACATTCATCCAACGGATTGGGGGTGGGTCATGAATGACGGTTTATTAAGTCCACTTAAGTCTGTAGATCCACCCGCACCACAAGCACTCCTGAAAATGATTTTTTGCAACTGCGTCTTGCAGATGCAGAAAAGTTGGTCTGTTTTGTAATAGTACCTGTGGAACGTGCAGTGGAGATAACTGCCAAAATAGCCCTCCAATTCAGCCAGAAGATGTTGAATGTGACAGCGACTCCGATATTGAGTCATGAATAATAATATTATATTTTGATAATAATAGTACAATTTTATATAATTTGTTAATATTTTATTCAATAAATGGCAATTTTTTTACTCTAAATTAAATTATTTTTAAATATGTAACCATATATAATTACTGTTTTAATTAAGGGGTAGTTTTAAGGGTAGAAAAGCTTAATAATAGGATAATCATTTTCAAGAGTGTGGAATAATATTTCAATCCTTTTCATTTTATCAAAAACATTTTTTTTTTAATTTTTTATCAAGTGGTAGTTTTCAAGGGTTGAAAGGGGGTTGAAAATATGATAATTTTTATAGAGAATATAAAATATTACTTACTCTATACTTACATCTTTTTATGTCATACCAAAGTATTTTTTGTGATTTTTTTAAATTTACGGGTTGTTTACAAGGGTTGTAAGATTTTCAAGGGGTTGAAAATGATTTTAATATGAGGTAATTGTGTTAGAAAACACTTTACAATTTCACCACTTACTATTAGACATGTTTTCTAGCGATAAAAAGGCTCAATGTAAATTTTTCCATTAAGGGGTTGTTTACACCCCTTAAAAATAATAGGCGGAGTTCAGATCATTTTCACTTTTGAAGTTAAGGTTAAGATGAGCCTAATTCCAAAATTTCATGCAAATCGGTTCACAGTAAAAAAATTCTGAGGTAAGACCGTATTTTTCGCTTCAATGACTGCACTATATTTAATAATTTGCTTATAATAAGTGAGTATTGCTGATAGGCCACAGGACCAGCTCGGTAAGTGAGTGAGTATTGCTGATAGGCCACAGTACCAGATCGGTAAGTGAGTGAGTATTGCAGATAGGCCACAGGACCAGCTCGGTAAGTGAGTGAGTATTGCAGATAGGCCACAGGACCAGCTTGGTAAGTGAGTGAGTATTGCAGATAGGCCACAGGACCAGCTCGGTAAGTGAGTGAGTATTGCTGATAGGCCACAGGACCAGCTCGGTAAGTGAGTGAGTATTGCAGATAGGCCACAGGACCAGCTCGGTAAGTGAGTGAGTATTGCAGATAGGCCACAGGACCAGCTCGATAAGTGAGTGAGTATTGCAGATAGGCTACAGGACCAGCTCGGTAAGTGAGTGAGTATTGCTGATAGGCCACAGGACCAGCTCGGCGGTGAGGTTACACCCTCTCTGAACGTGACTAGTCGCTGGCTGAAATTAAATCATAAAACTGGCGATGGCAGGGAAAAGGAGAAACGTCCACCTCCCTATCGCAGTTCTACGATATACGATGCTCTGTCCGCGCCGACAATGGGCCACGGCCCCACAGACTGACCTGATGACGATGGGAGGTACCAAGAACAAAATGTCCTTTGAATCTAATCGGTGCGAATTGTATTGGGGTTGAAATATTTCCGCAGTTTTAAGTATATGATAGTAATTAGCAATTAACAACACTAGTAATATATGAATATAACTTAGATAATTTATTTTAAGGACATATAACTAACATAATATAATAGTAACTAAATACTACTTTACGGTTAGTTAAGACACACTCTCTGTTAGTTTTGGCTCTGTAGAAAATTATTTATTGGTCTGTGTTAAAACTTTTGTCCAGTTCTTAGAACTTTCTTTCCAGTTTTTCTAAAATTAAGGGTCCACTAAAAGGGATTTAAAATTATTAAATGTGTGAACTGGAAAATGTGTGTATTATTGTTGATAAATTGGATATAAATTCTAACTAAATGTACTATTATGCATATAAGTATACCTTTATTACTTTGTAGGAGTTAATACAACATCCTGAGAAAATATATCTTCAATTATCAATGCAGTGAGGTATCGTCTTATTGCTTGTCGATGATGTGAAAATTTTTATTTTAATATAAATTTCCTAATCTCAACTCAAGCTTATAGTTAAGTAATTTTTTTACGTATACGTTTTTAACCACTCTTCATTTTTAATAAAAATAGGTATACGCGTAATTTCATGTCATAGTTGTACGTGACTTAAAACTTCGGATAACAGTATTTTGTGTGATAATTTTGAGCAGAAGTCTATATTCCAGATTTTTCAACACGAAATATATGTGGTCCAAAACATAAAGTCTACTAGATCAAGTACTTCTAGGCTACAGTCCATTTATTGAGTATCTCGACTTGACTTCGGAGCGCTCTAACAGCAAGTGCTGGAACTACGAAGAATTTCCTAATGCTATGAGCAATGACGTGACGAAATTAGCCAGCTGTAACCATTGCAGTTTTACAAACTCAAAAACAAAACCTACTTTATTTTGACATAAATAACTGTATAACAACGTCAAATAAGTATTTACAGATGTAACTTGATCATTATTTAATTTAAAAAAAGAAAGAAAATTAAAATATATAAACACATACAATATATTAGGTTGGTTATATTTCACTGTTATATTCCATTTTAAAATTTAGTTTTATAAATCTAAGTCGTTTCTAAGATGAACTCACCCCAAGGTTTGTTAAAACGATATAATCAGTAGCTTCAAGTACAAGAAGAAGTGAAAGAAAAGTTAAAATAGTTCTCTAGACATATTTAGAAGATTTAAACAAATATAGATCATTGTATAAAATCAGAATTTTTTATTTAATGTTTTTAATTTTTGCTACACCATTTTAACGTCTTGTCTTAATGCCGTTATCTGCACCTTTCTGATACACCACCTTACGTCTTGTCTTAATGCTGTTATCTGCACCTTTCTGATACACCACCTTAACGTCTTGTCTTAATGCCGTTATCTGCACCTTTCTAATACACCACCTTAACGTCTTGTCTTAATGCCGTTATCTGCACCTTTCTAATACACCACATTAACGTCTTGTCTTAATGCCGTTATCTGCACCTTTCTGATAAACCACCTTAACGTCTTGTCTTAATGCCGTTATCTGCACCTTTCTGATACACCACCTTAACGTCTTGTCTTAATGCCGTTATCTGCACCTTTCTGATACACCACCTTAACGTCTTATCTTAATGCCGTTATCTGCACCTTTCTGATACACCACCTTAACGTCTTGTCTTAATGCCATTATCTGCACCTTTCTGATACACCACCTTAACGTCTTGTCTTAATACCGTTATCTGCACCTTTCTAATACACCACCTTAACGTCTTGTCTTAATGCCGTTATCTGCCCCTTTCTAATACACCACCTTAACGTCTTGTCTTAATGGCCGTTATCTGCACCTTTCTGATACACCACCTTAACGTCTTGTCTTAATGCCGTTATCTGCACCTTTCTGATACACCACCTTAACGTCTTGTCTTAATGCCGTTATCTGCACCTTTCTAATACACCACCTTAACGTCTTGTCTTAATGCCGTTATCTGCACCTTTCTAATACACTACCTTAACGTCTTATTTTAATGCCATTATCTGCACCTTTCTAATACACCACCTTAACGTCTTGTCTTAATGCCGTTATCTGCACCTTTCTGATAAACCACCTTAACGTCTTGTCTTAATGCCGTTATCTGCATCTTTCTGATACACCACCTTAACGCCTTGTCTTAATGCCGTTATCTGCACCTTTCTGATACACCACCTTAACGTCTTGTCTTAATGCCGTTATCTGCACCTTTCTGATAAACCACCTTAACGTCTTGTCTTAATGCCGTTATCTGCACCTTTCTGATACACCACCTTAACGCCTTGTCTTAATGCCGTTATCTGCACCTTTCTGATACACCACCTTAACGTCTTGTCTTAATGCCGTTATCTGCACCTTTCTGATACACCACCTTAACGTCTTGTCTTAATGCCGTTAACTGCACCTTTCTAATACACCACCTTAACGTCTTGTCTTAATGCCGTTATCTGCACCTTTCTAATACACCACCTTAACGTCTTGTCTTAATGCCGTTATCTGCACCTTTCTATTAAACTACTTGTTTGAATACATGAATACAATAAGTGCATTTGTGTGCAAGTAAACATTTTTGGTGACAGATTTTCATATTATTTATAAAGTCCTATAAATTTTGTGCCTTATTATTAATATATTATGGATTGCCACATTCACTGTGCTCATGATAACATCGCGCGTCAGAGCTTCATTCAATGTTATGATGGGATATTCATTATCTCGAGTACAAGATTCTGTAGACTCCAGCCAGTTCCAGCAGTGTTGCTGGAGAGCCGGCGGCTGACTCAAACTACTGGTTACCCGAGTAAACACAGTGTGCAACGGTGCCAAAAAATAATCTGAGTCCCTCAAGGTATAGCGTTCGTTTATAACCGACATCGTTGGCCTGACCTCTCCCTAAACCATACGTTAATGTCTGATGTATGACAGGTAAACATTGTTTTTGAAATCCATCATATCTCCATCGATTTGGCTAAGGTGAGATTTCCTGAAACATCTTTATGATTAATACTATGGAGATTTCGATAAGGTTTTGTATTTCACTTCAGAAGTTCTTCGTGGACATTTAAAAGAGTTCAATGTTTACTGCTATAAATATGAACATTGCACTGAACAAGGTGCATTTATGAGGTTGCTACAAATAGCTAGCTCGTACTTACTACGTTTTTACCAATAAATTTAGCTGACACTGATTTGTTGTGTTCTAACGTAAACTGTAAATAGGGAAAATATATAATTTTTTACTTAAAACTTCATCTATAGTATTATTTACGTAATGACCTGTCTGCTGTTACAACTGAATTTAATTTTACTGTAATTGAACTATAATTTTGTTAGAAATACGACAATAAATTTTGAACTAAATACATCTTAACACGATTAGACCATTACCATTTGCTACTACTATTTAACCATTCAAATTTTCGTTTAGTAAACACTTGATAAATATTTTGTCTTATATAAATTAAAATGTCATAAAAGAACTTTCGAAACCAGATGCGAAATTTTTCAAAACCAGTAACTCACAACAAATAGGCGTCCCAAATAGTCACTAATAACTATTTTCCTCTATGTTTAAATGTCATTAGTATTGGAGTTAATCTCGAATTTGTGAAAAATAATATAATTAGGATATTACAATTAAAAAAAAGGTTATTCCAATGGCTGACTATCCAAAAAGTAGACATACTAAATAATTTAAGATTTACACATACAAATATCTTTTAAATACAAATGCTTTAAACATTTGAGGTCTAATAAGGTTTCTTCTATATTGGAGTTTTTTCTGTTACTAGTATTATAATATGTAGGTCCCACAAAAGAAATGTCAACGTTTCCTATACTAATCTAATGCACATTAATCGTCATTATCGATAATTAAGTTTTTAATGTTACAGAAATATAATTAACTAACCTCATTTTACCTCAATGAGACACATTATTTTTTTAAAATTAATCTATCCTAAAATTTCAATGGAGCATAAGCTGTCATTCGTGTCTGCAGGGTGGGTGGGTGGGTTAGCCAGTGTTATTCACACTTATCTTAAGGTTTAAGAGTTGGCTAATGTTGTTAATGCTTTATTAAGTGACGAGAAGTACTAAACGGTAAGTGGCGTCTGAAGGAATTGCTTTGGGTTGATAGAAAAGACTCAATATTTGTGATCTCAGTTAAAGAATGTTTGATGTATAAAAGAATGTTTGGATATTTTTGTCATTATTTGTACATGGTGACAACTTTCTGAACATTCCTTATCTCTCACATTAGCGCTAATAACTATATTATTCATTATTGTCAAGTATGTAATAACAAATCAAATATTCATACGGTTTTAGACAAAAGTTCCAATTCATATTTACGGTCGCATTTTGATATTTAGTCTATAAAAAGTAAATAAATTATGGACATTTTTTAAAAGGAGAGTTCTCATAGACTATTGATCTGAAAAAGGGACTTATTCAAACAGAGTAGCCTAAGGGATATTAAGTACAGTACAAGGCGAAAATTACTGATAACAACTACCAGTTAGTGTTTGGCTCAACTTACGGTATCTTTAACCCAGACTCTAGCCCTGACGCTGTCTTTGTAGTTCTTGCAGTTTACGCCCCCGTAAACATCGTACTTTTGTCCAGCGACTACAGATATATTTCAATGACTGTTTGACTGGAAGGGTTAGAAGCAATGGTTTTACGAGTTACACTTGTATTGAATGTTTATTCATGATGGGGAGTGAACGACCCTCTCTCTCCACCGGGCACCTGTTCAACGGATTTGCCATCTGTTGCCTGGCTGGGATACCGGAACCCCGCCGGATTCCTTAATCGCATTATCCCTTGAATTCCGCGACTTAAGCAAGAACGCAAAATATCTCAGACATCAGAATGTTAATTTCTTTAAAAAATACACTAAAAAAACATTTTTCACAAATAATTGCTTGACAAGTATAAATGGTATAGAGGGTGTTTATTTTTATGTTTTGCCTTTCTTGACTAAATTTAGTTCAACCTCTAAGCTACTTTTCTTGAATACTTTTGTTTTTTATGTTTTATTGAAATTAAGGGAGAAATTTAAAGGATTCTATCGAATTAATTTAAAGACTTGCTGACCTTACGAATGTAAAACACTTAAGGTTGAACGCACTTTCACTTAGTGTATCAATATATGTGGCACATCACTCAGTGTATCAATACACGTGACACTAGACACATATCTGTGACTCTAGACGTCCGACATATCACTTAGTAACTCTATATGTGTGACACTTCACTGAATAACTGACTCTAGACGCGTACGACATCACTTAGGGACTTAATCCTGACGTCTGACACATCACTCGGTGACTCTAGATGTGTGGCGCATCAGTCAGTGACATCATACGTGACTATAGACTATAGTCTATAGACTATGTACATGACTCAGTGACTATAGACGTGTGGCACAAAACTGAGTGACTCTAGACGTGTGACACATCGCTCTCCATTTCCATCATACAAGTCTGTCTCCGACTGTGTCGCAACGCTCGGCTCTCGAAGGCGATGGGGAAGATCGTGCGGCATGGAAATCTCTGTCATTTTTCTCCCTATCTGATGGATTGATCGGGCCGCTCGCAGTAAATCCGGGCGTTACGTGAGAGACGCAAAACATGATTTGTTGTGCAACTCTGTCGCTGGAAGCACGATGCAAAAACAACCGCGAAAATAAGAGATTTCAAAAGTTGGTAACAATGGTGACGCGATCTCTTTCTGTCAAAGCCAATTCGTCGATGATCTCCGTTATGTTTAGCATTATCTGTAAAATGGGAAGTTACACCTTTAGTAATGATTGGGGTACATATGAAGCACAAATCACACTTGTTGCGGTACTGATTCGTCGGAAGAATAATAACAATACTATGGGATTATTAATATTAGTAATATGATATTGCTTGTGAAATTAGTAAGCAAGCAATAAAATTGAACAATTCTAGGTATTCTTTGACAATGGGGTTTGAGCAGATTCTGAATGACTGGAAACGTGTACAATTAGGACATAGTTCAACATGTTTCGGATTATTCATGTCTACTGTTGAAAATAACAAAGAGACATACCCTTAAAAATACTTGGCACAGGAGGCAACGTGTATTTAATGAATTGCTTGAAGTAGCCTCAAGATGAGGTAAAATAACAAATAAAAAATAAATAAAATTTAAGAAACGTGTTAAAAAAATGAAAAATACACATTTATATGATAAAAGGTGAGCTAAAAATAAAACGACTGAAGGAACACGAATACACAAAAACAGTCCAATACACACAGAATATATTTTAACGTTCCCTTAACATAACAATTTTAGTTCTCCTGTTTTCACTGTAAAATAAAAAAAATAAAAACTGAATAAATTTTACTATACAGACTAAATAGTGAATTTTTATAACAATTTCATAATTCTTTTAAGTATTTTACTGTATTAAAAAAAATAAGGTTGAGATTTTAAAAATGTAATAGTCATATTTTGCTGTTATTTTAAATATTAGCATTATTGCTGAGGCTGTAAAATTATAAACATTGTTTCCCTTAACACTTGTTGGCAGTTTTCGATCCAAAATAAAAATATTGTGATATAAATGTTGTTTTTGTTTCCTTTGTTTATTTACAAGTGAAGAGGAAGAAGCTACAGAGATATAATATTAATTTGAATTATTTTGACTCAAATATATTGATTTTCTTATTACTGTCAGTGGTGTATTAAATGTTACAGCTTGTCACAGTATTTTAAAAAGTCTAATGGTAAACTCAAGGACACGCCTGACACAGCGCGAGAATCCAAAAAGTGTATCCAGTCTGGTGGCTTTTCAGAGTTGATTAGAAATATTCAAAATTGTTAACTATACAATATTTTCATTGAGTGTTTAAATAAACAATAATTGCATGCCTTAAATAAACACAATAATTGATAACTATAAAACATTTATAAAACACTGTTCTAAAACTTATTTAAAAAACAACGTATTTATTAATAGCCTAATTGAATTGACGATGTATGTGGGCGTTATGTTTCTATACAGGGTGTAACTGAAATACTTGGATAAACTTCAGGAAGTTGTTTCTGGGGTAAAAAAAAAAAATCTTGTAAACATATGTCCTAATATAATATAATATTTTTTCTGTCTGTCTGTCCGTCTGTCCGTCTGTGTTTTTACACTATAATTTGTTGAAATTAGGCAGATATGCTATACTAGTGATACTCTATTACAGAAAGAAATTTGTAAAAAAATCGTCGGAAAATTCCGAATGGTGGGTAGTTAAAAACTTTGACGGTAAATTTCATAAACACTGCACCTCGTATAAAAAACACACAATAATAATAAACTGTAGGAAATTTGATTATAAAAATACCGATACCTTATTTATTGAAAACAAACTAGAAATGCAAAATTTGTGGTATTTCTTGTTTGTTTTCAATAAATAAGGTATAGTTAGTTTTATAATTAAATTTCCTACCCTTTGTTATCTTTGTGTGTTTTTTATACAGGGTGTAGGTTGTACGGAATTTAACGGTAAAGCTTTTAACTAGCCCCAATTTTGACTTTTCCGAAGAATTTTTAAATTTATTTGTGTGATAGAGTATTACTATGATAGCATATGTGCCAAATTTCAACACTACATTTTATGGTTGCTGAGAAAAGAATTACAATGTACAAAAACACAATCGAACAGACAGACAGAAAACTGTGCATATTAGGACATATGTTTACAAAAACTTTTTAGTTTGTTTTGACCCTAGGAAAAACCTCCTGAAGTTTGTCTAAGTATTTCAGTTACACTCTGTATATCAATATTAGTTTAAGGAAACGTCCACATTATACTGGTTTAATCTAAACTCAAATACCTGAGGGAAATCATCTAATCCGATGCTGTAGACAAAGAAGAAAATAAATCAAGAGTAACGAAAATGGCATTCCATTTAACAAATTACAGTATGTGTGCATTAAGAAGTCAGTATCCATTAAGGCTAAAATCAGACACTGTAACGTAGTGATTAAGCCAGAATGTCTGAATGCATATGCATGTTTGGCAATAAACAATAACAAAAAAATATGAGCTATAGCAATGAAGGAGAGAAACATCATAAGAAGATTGCTTGGACCGAGATTTGAAAAAGTGATTTAGAGTCTTTAGAAGTAATAGATAAGTATACGACAGAACTGAGAAAATGGGAGTTGTTTTGAGAAAAAGAATAATTACCATCCTCACCCATTTGAAAAGAATGAATGATGAAAGGAAATATTCATGTTTTTATAACAATCCCAAGACCCAAGTAACATGGTTCTAAGAAGTAAAGTCAGATTTAGCACAGATAGGTATTGGTGAAGAAGACATTACAAACAGAAACTGGATAAGAGGTAAAATTCAACCATTTAAAAAATTTTGAAGAGAAGAATTGGAGGACAGTATGGACAGAAGATAGAAAAAAGTGGCATAGTGAGAAGATGATGAACAGAAGTGAAAAGTGAATGAACGCAATAGGAGAAATGAACATTGAACAATAGTTGTTTAACACGGTCATTAGACGGCCAAAAAGTACTGATCCAATTTTCCTATATAGATAAATTGAATTGTGCTAGCACTGTGTTTTATTGTTATTAATTTATATTTTTATATAAATATATTTCAATTCAAAATAAAATGGCAGAACCAGTAGCCTAGTGGTTTAAGCAAGTTATCAGGACTTGAACTGAGTTAGACACAGTGTATCTTCGAATCCTGGCATGAACTGGAAGCATATCTCAGTAATGCTTGTACCGTATTGGTTCTCCCTCTTACTCTCTCTGAATAGGATTCCTGAACAAGTCCCACCCACCAATATACTCACAGTGTGATGACCCTCCTACCTACCTATATATGTACGGTTGTGATTAAAGAAGAAGAACGACTTCTCCTTAACAAAAAATAACAATAGAATGAAGTGATTCGATTTACTTTAAACTAGTCCTTTTTTAGCCTTTTACAGAAACCATTCATTAGATTAACGTATTTAATTCCGAATTCCTGAATTGCGACAGCGACTTTGTTTCCATACAGAGCAGCCTTAACAGTTCAGTATAATTTAGCACTAGAGCGTATCATAAAGTGACGAAAATCGGTAAAAGCCAGCTATATTCACAGCAGCTCTATACAAAACACTGACGACCGTGAGCAGTTCGAATTTATCATGTTTTGTCTGAGGCAATAACGAAATTAGTCGAATCGCCGCAACACAATACGCAAGGAGTTGAATAAGTGAGGACCGAACGTACCGGAGGTAGGTCGAAGGCCGCGGGGAGGAGACACGGTGAAGAATAGATTCGCTCCGAGTGGAGTGGCTGCGTGCTGCAACCTGGCCAGGACCCTGGTCCATCGGGAGACGAATTACTCATCCAGGAGGGGACAGTGAAAGGATTTCCCGTGGGAAGTGGACAGAATCCTTGGAATATTTAAATGCTTTCTTCGGTTTAGATTTGTAGATATAATAGGGGAGTCTTTGTTTGTTCTCGAGTGAAAAAGGTGGAGCTTATTTTAGAATCCAAGGTCTTTAAAATATAATAAAGCTTCTTTATTTATGAATGAGCCGGATAATATAATTTGTGTTCCTAAAATATCTTTATCACCATAGTTACTTTATTCTACTTGGTTGATAAATGTGTTTGGAAATATACGATAAAAAGGCTTGCTGAAGACATTAAGTCAGTTTCTTAAATATATTTAAATTTTATCTGAATAATCAATTACTAGAAAGGGATTTTCTAGACTAGAATTTTCTAGAAATGTTTAAAGAGGCTGTTTCGCTTCGTGAAAAACGGCTAAACAAGGGGTTCTGTTTAATGGATTCGGCCCGTAATAGTGATTGTATAATAACACTTAAAATGTCGTTAGATAGTGGAACATAAGTTCATTTTTGTAAAAAGTCAGCATTCTTTTGCAATTTTTTCTGTTTAATATGTGAAATTTTAATACCATTCTTGACGATTTTAAACTAAAGAAAAACCTCATAATAACTTATAGCCCACAAAATCAGACCTTTAAAATAATGCAGAGTTTATTACAACTCATAAAAATAAAAACAAACCCTAGAGTTGTAATAGAACAGTATGTTTTTGCCCGCGGACGCTAAAAAAGTATATCTACCATTTCCTGCGTGTCGACTTTCTAGCAGTGGTTTAGCAGTTTGTGTAACGGCCAACTTGACTTTAAATCGATAACCAAAACGTTGAACAAATTTTTAGTTATAAAGTATCTAAAGAACTCCTACTTTTGCTATAAAATCTTGAGATATAAAATCCTTCGAGAATAGTAATGGTTACCTTTGAAGGTGTAAATAATTGGATTTGTAGGGGTTTAAACAAGTTTACTACAGGTATTCCTGGGTTTTAGTATATATAATTTATACCTCGAAATTTGCAAATAGAAAATCCAAAAACCGAGAATAAGTTCCTTCAATGCGTTATTAAAAAAAATCTAAATTTTCTTCTAAAGAACAATTCTTTTTACACATGTGTTTTTGTTTGTATATTCTTTTGGTTGTAACATTACGATGTATAATCTGAGATAATAAAAATTAAAATTTTAAAATATGTAAATAAATTTTAAAAATTATTAATACTCTTTCTCTAGAATCGAATGGAAATCATGTTTCTGTTAAATTTTCGTTAAAGATTCCGGCGTGGTGGCTCAGTGACTACTTCGGACTCTGGAGGGCTGGTCCAAGGTTTGAATACCCACCGGTCGATACTTTACTCAATGAATAAAGTTAACGCACAGGCCTGTAGTAGGCTCTTGTAGAATGGTAAGTAAAGTTTTAAATAAACATAAATAAATAAATTAGGACGTATTTGTTGAAAATAATCAGGCCCTTTTTAAAAAACCAAATTTCTCCTGGATATTCCGATTGCACCAAATATCTCCCCGATAGTTGCAAAACATAATTGTATTTGTCACAAGGAGTTAATTTGAGCTCGTTATTCTGCAGCTTATCGAGTAGGGAAACTACAATCAGCGTGAACGAAGGAGGGAGGGAGGGAGGAAAAACGTGGCGGCCGAGATGCCGAAAGCTATTGTTTATCTTTCGGCTTCACTGTTCATTGTAGAACGTTCTTCCAGCAATTGATAAATAGCCACGAACCGACCATTACTGGGTCGCGGCCACGAAGAACATGCCCCTGGTAGCGCGG
The DNA here is from genome assembly GCA_035578905.1 of Stictocephala bisonia. Taxonomy (NCBI): domain Eukaryota; kingdom Metazoa; phylum Arthropoda; class Insecta; order Hemiptera; family Membracidae; genus Stictocephala; species Stictocephala bisonia. The sequence goes on from JAQJVL010000002.1 coordinate 13,083,707, forward strand.
TTTGCGCCATACGCGCTGTCGAAAGCCGCCCCTTCGGTTATAATTGTGATGTTCGGCCTCCGACTGTGGCCGATATCCGCCGAATTTACTGCGCGAGCTGGTCATAAATACACCTGCCAGATCAGCAACAGATTGCGCTTCTTAAACCGTAAAAGATCTTCACCAGTCATTTTGTTCCGTCACGACTATAACTGAGCGTCAGCGCTAAAGACACTTGATGTAACTTGAACAATATTTTATTTGCACAGAAAATGTTAATAGTGAAATCTCTAGGAAACTTCGTAAAATTATTGATACATTTTGTTATATTAAGTAGTTTTATATTATTACAATAATACGAGTATTACTATCACAGTTTGTGCGCATTTAAAGGCTAATATAAATTATACATGCGTGTGGATGAGCAGTGTAGTCTAGTTAAAAATAAGTTCAGTCACAGAAAAAATAAACAGAAGTCGCTTTCTAATGGACATAACGAACGTCTCAGTGGCAGTTTTAAATAGATTACGACTAATTTACTGTTTTATTTATGTGTATTAATAATTTCGTACGTTTATGCTTTAACATTTAGGGGAATAAGGGACGAAGTGACAAGTTGCTGGCCCTGTCATTACATGGTAAACGGGAGAAATAACTACTACACATCCTAAACCGATACGCAATTAGCGCATCCGACCTCTGTTTCTTTCTTTACCGTGGTTCAATTTATGCTCAGAAAGGGTAATTTATTCTTTATTAAGGTAAACTGAGCGATCTACATCTTAACGTGGACACTGATCCACGTAGTATGTTTATTTTCAGTGAACTGACAAGCCTGCTAATCAATTTTCTTCTCTATAAAACATCCAAAAGTAGAACAAAATCTTTTGTAGCAATATCATATCGCTTAGGAATCTAAAAAAATCCCTAAAATAGTAAAAACAAACCTCACTCTAATAATGTTTAAACAATTTTAATCTTCACGCTAGGCCTATATTGAAATTGATCTGTCGTTGCCATATAAAAAAACGAAATGAAAGAACATAAATTGCTTTCATTTTATAATAAAAGGTCAATGAGGAAACACCACAGCAATAAAAATCCTACGACGACTACAATAAACTCGAATAATAGCCTACTTTTACCGCCTCAATAAAGAATTTAATTTCACCAGTAGTCTAGTTTTTCTAGATCGTATTTTATTCTTAATAGTAGTTATCCAGCACATAATGGCTTAAACAATTTCATAGTGTTATTGCAGTTAGTAGGTCTACTGTGTAGTTAATATTAAGACGGCGAGAAGTCTTGAAAGAAGTAGTTAAGAAGATAGGTATATTCTCAACGTTAGTAGTATTTTTTACCACTTATATAAAATATTAGCGTACAAAATTTCTCATACGCTTTTAACAATGTTCAAATATTATTAAACGTTATGGAAATGATTAAAAAGAGAAAGAATAATTTGAAACGCTGTTTTTTAAAAGTTTGTTTTAATAATTAACACATATTCTTTAGTTAGTTTTAAATTAATATGTCATACTCTGTCGGTGGACACATCAATATTTAGTTAAGAAAACATAATAAAGAAAGGTGTTTAGGGCTTGAACTTAATATTCAATGATAGTTAAAATTTAATCTGTAAAACTAGGCCTACGCTGTTAGACAGGTTGATTTCTTTTACTATTTGTTGTGTTAGCTTTAAAAACACTTGAAGCGTAGGAACTATTCACAAAATTTACCAGTTTGAAAAAAACTGATGCCAAATTGTATATTACAACTTACTGAATATTTACAAAAAGTGATTTAGTAAACACCAGTTATTAATAAAGTGTATTATAAACCCAAACTAGTTTACATCTGTTTGCAAAGTCACTATAATGTTTATGTTGTTGAGCAATGTTTTGTATTCGGAGTTCAACAATGCGACAGTAAACGGACCTGATACAGTGCCGTGTGGTAGTCACGGGTAGGACTAAGGGTAGCAAATCCATTGGTCCCGAGGCTACTGCTAGAATGGGAACCGATTAACTCTAAACAAAGATATAAGATAGAACTTGGACTCGAACTCGACGTGGGAATCGAACGGAACGGCGTCCATTTAAACCAGCGGAAATGTAAAACGGTGGACAAAGGGTTTTAAATTCGAAAAGTACGTTGGAACGAGTGGAGTAATTACTCGATGTGAGAAGAAGAAGAAGAAGGAGCGTCAGCTGGGTAGAAGGCGGCGCAACGGTCGCAACACATGGCATCGTGTGGTTGAAGCTCAGGTGGCAAGAATGTCATCGTAAGGTGCAACCAATTAACAACTCAGCCCGTATTAATACCCCTTGACCTTTCTCTGAGGTCAGTCGCCCGCCCCGCCGAGTACGTGAACACTATTTATTACTCCCATTACTTCCCCAGTCAACAAACGCTTAAATCTGCGTCAATGTTTGCACACTCTCAGCGCGTCCTGACAATCCGACCGTTCAAGTCTCCCGAGCGATGGGTGCATTCGGTGGATTTCTATTAGTTTGGCTTACTCGTTGCCTTTCGTGTTAGTCTCCTGGGGCAAGGAGTACAATGAGGTTGGGGTTTACATTCGAATCTGGTACGTTTTGACGAATTAAAAAAAATAAATCACTTCACGTTTATTTTTTAAGACCAGAGAAGACATTTTTATCATGATCGTTTCAACGATTCGATTTCTTATTATTGTTTTAATCTATCCTGAACTCAAAATATGATATATTAACATTACATCTATGAGTAAATATCACTTCTCGTACTCTTAGTAAGTGCCGAAGTTATAGCCGTAGACTAGTTAAAATAGTCGTCGAAGACGTAAAACGCCAGGAAATTTCATTATTTAAAAAATTATACTCAGAGGGATTACAGAGTGAAGTGGTTGAAGTATATTTAATGTTAACTGTAATGTTCATTTTGGGAAAACGATAGTATTAATATACTCGAAATATTTTACTTATCCTTATTTTTACTTTTAAGTATATTATGAATATGAAAAGTAGTGACTAGAGCCATTTTAAGGTGTTCTGAAAAAAATTTAAAATACAAATACTAAATAGTTTTCACATCTATTAACTTTTTCTCGGACCTTTTTGGTCTATTTGGAACTGAACATTATTTATCAAGTATACTTAAGAGAGGATAATCCAATCATCTACTCTTCTGTACAAACCTGTTTCTGTTTCTATTATGGAAGTCGAAAAAATGTGGAATTGGCACTAAGTGCGAAAGAGCCCCCTTACAGACTCTTATGAGAGGTATCTGTGATGTATTTTCTGATAAGCCAAATGCTTAAAGCGTGGCAAGTAGATTACCCTTAGAGGCAGACTACTAGTTAAGTTCAAATTTCACTCAGCCTTTGGTTTTAACATTTGGGACGTATTTCTAAAGCCTATTCTGACAAGCTAAATATTTGAAATATGACATATCCATTTTTGTATATCCTTTAAAGACTCTTTAGTCTCTTTGATGCTAATGAGAACGATTTTTATGATACATTAATGTTCATGAAACATCGCGAAATATCTCAGTACATGCAAATAAGGACACAAAGGGAAATCTAGTAAAAACTCTTGCATTCCGAAACACGTTGTCTTCAACAAAAATTTGCGTAAAATTAATTGGATACCGTCACAGCGGACACAAATTGGGTCCAGTTTCTTAACATATAATAGCCAAGGCGCTGCCGCCTGGTTACATAAGCCAGCGCAAAGGTCAACCTCACTTGCGCCTTGTTCTGTGCGCCACGCCGGTTGCCACCGGCGCGAACACCGGAAAGGGATCTGTTCATGTAAATACTGCTTCCGGCTTCCTGCCCGCTGACCACTCTCAGTCGGGGGTGTTGGATGTTTGAAAACAGAGTGATGTTCAAACAGATTGAAATCCGATATATTTTACTTCACTCTTTACTAGTATATTAGAACGGGAAGCTGGACTTATCGGGTTTCATAAATATCAAATTTATTTGTGACGTATAGTAATTGTAATAAAATCAGCTGACGGTATTAGGAATCCAGTACTCTGAGCCCTGATTAACACGTAATTATGAGTTAAAAATCATGAGATAGTCAACTTTAAATCAAGATTAGTTAATTAAATTTAACTAGCTACTCATTCATACCAGAATAGAACGAAGAATTTCAATTTTTATCAAGCTTTTAATTTTTTAAGTTAAACAGATTTTATAAAAACTTAAGATTATAGTAATCACTATAATTTGATCACTTTTAAAATTAAATCCCTTGAGTCTGATATTCACCACTAAATACGACATATTGATTCATTCCAGACTATTAAAGAATCTCAAGAAGAATTTAACTAAGTTTTTCAAAAAGATAATAAGCTTAAAAGTGCAATATAAATAATATATGTATGAACAATTTAAAGTAAAACTGTCATGAGGCAGTAGAAATTATTTGATAGATGTAAGTAAGTTCTATCAAGAACTAAGCTCGGATTAGCTTTTATGTGTAAAATAATTGATTTGTAAATGGAGCTTTTAGTAAATGAGGTATTAGTCTCCTAAAATCAGAGAAACCTCACATCAAATTAAACATAAAACTCACACTAATGATTAAATGCACGGAAGTTTAATAGACTGATCATATAAGAGAAAGGTCATCCTACCAAACATACATGCTATCAATTGTGAAGTTTTTGTAGTAGTAGTATATATGCCTACTAGTTATTACCTTAACAAATAATTTGACATTCTAATTATTATTTAAGTAAATTATAAGTTCTACAATCCTATAAATATTGTAGTATCCTATTAGTGTTGTAGGCATTTTATGTCTCTTCAATTTGCTAATCTGAAACATTTTTACAAAACTATTTGCTCGAATGAGTTGTTAAGTGATGTTGTTTATAAACGAGTTCCTAATAAAACATATAAACTATAATTTATACCAACTAAATTTAACTATTGTATTTAATAACCATGTTACTTTATTAGTATGTAATGCCAGATGAGGTCATTATTTATTATTTACTGCCAGTAACCTTCTAGATCGCTTTAAACATTCTAGTTACGATCGCCTATACTGTAAGAAATAAATCTTCTCAGGTGCCTTTCTATTTGATGGACTTAATCTATACACAATTCGTCTTAATTTAATATCATATATTAAATTAAATGACACGAATAATTTTCCAACACCCGGTAGCCCTGCAGCAACAACCCGAGTCTGTCGCTCCACTCGCCGGTCGTGATCCGCGCTCAGGCCGATCAGCCCTTATTATCGACGGCCGCCGCAGTGCGCCGCCTTGCTACACACTTATTTATCGACCACTTTGAGACTCCCTATTTATCTCCTAGATCGGCCTATATCGGCCCGACTATATGTATGTTCAGATCCGTTACGCTGGATGGGCTCAGTTGCACGGGAGGGGTCTAGGAATTCATCCACGACCGCGAGGGCCTCGGACCCTAGGAGTCCCGAACTACCAAGCACACCAATAGCGTGTTGACAGCCCCATAGTAGACATACAGTCTTAACGTCAGTGGGCTAAAACATGCTGTTCTATTTCAACTGCACAGTTCGTGGTTACTATTACCCTATATCTCAGAGAAAAAGATACAGAGGTCGCTTTGTTATGGTGGTTATACACATGTAGTAATAATTAATATGTTAATACTTTATGTGATAAAGGAGGCACTGACAAGGTGCTGGTCCTAGTACTGCATGGCAAAGTGGAGAGATAACTACTCGACACACATTTAGCACACTAGACCTCTGTTTTCTTCTTCTCTGTGGCATTAATGAGTTATAGTGAACTGTATTGCCCAACCTAGTGCACCGTACGTTTATATTATGGGTTTTAATTTAAAAACATTTAGAATTATATTTAAAGTTTAACATATTTCTGTAAACCATGTTTCAAATTAACTCAATTTATATAAAGATCAACTAATGGTCTACTAAAACAGTTCATCAACAATGAAATTACACTTTAAATGTTGTGATTCTATCATGTTTATAAGGACTGGTTGCTTGAAATAGGAACCATGTCATCTGAAATCAGAAAAACCTTACTTAAATAACATTTGTTACAAGACACACTAATGCCTAAACATGCGTAAATTCCCGTGTAAGAAAACAGGTTACTATAACCAACCTAGTCTCATAGAATATTTTATAGTTTTTTTAGGATCATGAGTCTTCTACTATTTAATTAATAGCGTTCAAGTTGTCTATTCAATCCAAATTGAACTTAAAAGCGTTAAAACAAACTTTTGTAACTTTTCTAATGAAGTTTACTAAACGCATATTCATCAATTAACACAAGAGAAGTGAATAATCAAACGTTTGTTCCACATTTGTGAAGATCTTTGTATGTATTACATGCCACTCATGGATTGGTATAAATAACGGCGTGCTGGATCAATAGTTTCTGACTGCGACTTCCAACGTTCGAATCCCCAAAAGGACCGATGGTTGGTACAAAGACCTGCGGCTCATGTAAACTGGCTACAAACGTTATAACGGAATATTTGATTAATAATTAATTTATAGATTGTGCTATAATCATTCGATTAATTAGAAATTTATCTTTTTATGTCTTATTTTGAGATGAAAATATATATATAAAAAATGAAAGAAAACATATTACTATAAACTAACCAATATATTATAAAACACGATAGTTAATTATTTATTGAAAAATATTCAGCCTCCACCGGATTATTAAATGATAATTTAATAAAACATAACTTTTTCAAATTTCAAGATAACATTTAACCTATTTCTTTTTTAATATAGATTATCCTGAGCTTTCCCTTCATCAATAATATTAAAATAAACATCTTATTTACTAATTGTGTGTTAGTAAAAAAATCACTTAACTAAATATAAATAATAACTTGCTTATATTCAATTAGTTTATAAAGTGGATAGTTCATGAAAAAAATTGCAATTTAATATAAAATGTTACATTGACCTGTAAATTGACATTAACACTTCTCTTTGATGAAGAATGACAAAAACAGGTTACGTTTAGTGAAGTGCATTGTACGCTGGAATAAAATCACTTAATATTCTCTTCATTGGGAAACCTCATTAACAATGACGTTATTTAAGAGAGTAAAGCAGAAGAACTTTTGTGAACCCCAAGAAGAACCAAGACGACCTTGCTGGAACTAATTAACTAAGTAACAGTTCTTTTAAAAAGCTAACCAATCAGCGGCCAGGACTCGTCAAACAAATATATCAGCTGATTGCACTTTGGCATCAGCTGTTCTGTAAGAGTCAGCTGACCTTTTTGCCGAGAGTGTACAAAAAGAACAACCAACCTACATGCCAGTGCTACCTTATTTTTGTTTTGAAGCGTCAATTTAAAACCTAGCAACTATATGAAAAATTGTTTTCTTCAGTGTAGTTAAAAGAAATGTGATTTGATCTAACAATGAGAACTTATTCAATTGGTTTTGTTATACTTTTCCAGTTTATCACTTAATAGGATTGTTAATAGCTAATAGGTTATTACGAAAACTTGTAAAGGGTATTTTCCTTATTACGTGCACAGCCACATACTATTCCTTAACTGAATATTTTATGGAGATTATTATAATGCCCGTATTTACAATTTATGAGGATTCACATAACGAAAAACACCAAAGAACGTGGATTTCTATTTCAAGGATTCGATTCATATTAGTGATCGTAATTTAACACTTGAGATGTCATTTTATTGTTGAAAAACTATTTTAGGAGACCATAAGACACTATTTGTAAACAAATTAATCTATCCCAATGTTTTTGATAAATATTAATAAATAAAAGTCGAATTTAAGAAATGACCGATAGCCCAATTATATTAATTTCTCATAATTTTATTGATATATAGTATTAAAAAGGTGTCATATTATAGGCTACGCTTTTAAAACTAAAGTGAGTAAAATAATTATATATTTTGAATTGTTCTAATTTTGGATAAGTAGTGAGAAAAGTAGGAGCAGAATGTAAGATTAAAAAGTAAAAAAATAATAACAAATTAAATATTGTTACTATGTGTAAAAAATTTAAAAATAGATTAGTTTTATGATAAATATTAAAGATAAAATTGTTGTGAGCTATACTATCTACATATATTTTGAATAATAATGCTAAAGGTGAAAAAATACTCGCTTTGGACGCTTTGAATATTAAAATATGATTGACGAGAGACTTAAGTTTGTAAAATAATTGTTAAAATTGTCCTATATTTATTGTAGAGGTCTTAAATACATTATGAAATCAATAATAATATTTTTGTTATTACATAATAGCACCAAAAACTGTATTTTTGTACAGAAAGAAGAGGCAATTAAAAAACATCATTTACTTTTCTTCTAGGAACTATGTTCCATCAGCTGATGTTTATTACCTAAGATATACTATTGCTGCACCTTACAGGTACAATGTTATCTATACGAACATAATCACTGTAACCAATTACAAATATTCATAATTATTAACAACTTTACTAATTAATTCTCAATTGAAAACTATTCCTATAACACTTCTACCGGGGTGCCTGAGGAGAATAATTATAAAAGTGTACTAAAGCAGTATAATGATTTTTCTTAATTGTTTGATAAATAGGCCTACATACTTCTATATATCCTAAAATAATAATATTTTGAGACAATATTTCAATAACCGGTTCCTAATATAAAAAATACGTGTACGATCAACTCGATAAGATTTAAATGTGAAATTAGCCAATGATGTTTTATAAGTGATAAAGAATCCAAATAGGTTTCTCTACAAGATTATTATGGCGAATTCGTTTTGAATGTGTACGTTGAATTGTATATTAATGTCAAAAGCAGGAATAATTTTATATCATGTATTGCCGGCACTAATGGCGTAGTGCTGTAATCCAGATATTAGGGGCAATGTGTTGTGAAGATTGTAGGTGAAGATTCTGTTCTCAGTAGTCTTAACACCAATATGACTCCCAATGGTTGTCATTGACGTGGACTACTGTATAGAAAAGCCTTGGTTGTCTGTGTTTTGTGATGGCCATTTTCAGGTTTTATATAGATGTTGGAACTGAGTATCAGGCTTGTCAGAAAGCAGAAATTCAGACCAATAATTCATGGTTCGGATCCACGATAAGCTGTAGGTCCCTTGGTTGGCCTTACTGTTGGACTGTATGTAAAGGTCCTCTTAAGGATCAGTTGATCTTAGTTAGTAACAATACTACACTTATCACATTCATTCACAACCCATATCTCTTCGGTTAGTATAAATGGAACATAAATTAATAAAGAGGTTCGTTAATTGATCCAGCCCTAAGAAGGCTAAGCAACAAAACAAGCTGTCTAGGGTGGGGAATTTATTGTTATTATTTCGACCAGTGAAACCATGATTTCGACTCCACGCCACAATCGCCTAGTTCTATAAAACATATCGCCTCTAACCACCGTCGATTTATGTAACTTAAGGACGGTTAAGTCCATAAAGGAGCGCGTGACGTGGTGGTCACGATAATGACCCGAGCTTTAACAAGTTTCACGAGGTGTCGGTTGATACTTCCCGATAATTCGGTCATCGGTTGGTTGTTCTGTGGCCAATAAATCAAGATCGACGGTTAAAGTTGATTATCAATGTACTATTTGACAGTGAGATTGATCGCAATAAATTGTACATGAGATAAACACTAATTTGAAAAACGTATTACGAGATTACTCAAATACCACTTAATTGATGAGTAATGTTTGATCGCAAACGAATTAACGTAATCGATATAATCTGATCGAATAATCGATTGCTATAATTCAAAATATGAATAAACGTTATGTTTTCATCCACTTATCAAGAGTATTGTAAAATTGTTGTTTGTTTATCTTCGTAACTATTTGGATGCTAATAAACTTTGAATTTGATTGTTATGTTATGGTTCATTTATAGCGATTGTAGATTCTACTCATAACAATGCTTCATTATAACAGATCACCCATAACTTTATTTTTGAGAAACAACAATTCATGTCAGCCCCAACAAAAAACTACACAGAAATACATATAATCGCAGATGTACAGATGGCCTAAGTGCGTGCCAACCTCTTTTTTATACTATAGTTACAACATCAACTGGGAAAAACTCTGTACCTAGTTGTCTATTGTACAACAATTCATTTGTACGAGTACAATGACTGAGTCATGCAATGAGTAAGAAACTTACCCTCTTGGTTTAAACAGTTGCCACCATCCTCTAAAACAGAACAATTTCGTGAGTCAAACACATATATTCAAATACGGTATGTGTCAAAACAAACAATAGTACTAAATTGTAAGACTTTACTGATATAATTTTGCCTAATAATTATTGCCTATGATAAAACTTTTCTCTACCGTAATTAATACCATGACAGTAAAAACTAACCTCAAATTAGAAAGAAATAAAAAACAAGATGACGTGGCAACAATTAATTCAAAGTTAACGCAGCTGATCGAGAAGGCAAACTACAGCTGATTCTGTTTCAGTACTTTTTATTTTTGTACATACAGCACATATAATTTATTTGCCAAAAGTGTACTTAACAAAATTTCATATATATTAAGTTTTTGAAACAGATAGTAGATTTGTAACATATTAGGGTATTTATTTTAAATTGTTCAAGAATAGTGAGTCAAATTATTCTTAAATAACAAAGAAAGTCGATTAATAGATATTAGAAAAATATAATTTATAAAAGAATATTTGTAACATTACTTACATATTAAATGATTTTGTAAAAGAAATTTTCGCAATTGAGTGTTATGAGGAACATTTTTAAATACTCAATATACATTTTTAGTTTTGGAGAAAATTTCCATCACGTTTATACTTTTAAAAGTTTTTTTCGTTTTCTTAAGAAATAATCATAATATATTTTAAAATTTGATCAAATAATTGACTCGAAAACAAGTTAGAATTAAGTATAAACCAACCAACACTATACTAATAAAAAATAACATAGACTAGGGGTAAATTTTAAACAATCTACATCAATAAACGGCTCTCCTCGTAAAGTAAAATCACATAATGAAGAAAACAAAACTCCTATGTGGTCCGAATGAAGATCGAAAGTTGACTGTTGATGGTCGTGAGGTGCCAAATGACTAAAGCAATCATGACCTCAATCAATATCAAGAAAATTCGTTGATCTGTGGGTATTTTTATGAATGTGAGCCCATGGGGGAAATAATGTTAATTAAAATTTATGACAGCAGTACTCCCATACATTTTGTTTTTGACAAAAGAATGTCAGTTGCCACTTACGTGATGGAGCCTTCGTAAAACACTAATGGGAAAGGTGATTTTGCATAAAGCTTTCGAGAGAATGTGTGCAGACTGTACATAAGCGAATCAGATATTCCATCATTTCAAATACTTAAGAGTAAGTATATAGCTCGTTATGAAATTGGTGATATATTTTATTACAAGTTTGAGAATATATTAGAAAAATATATAAGTGTAACAATTATTTTTCTATAAATTACATCTACATATTTTGAGTAAAATTTGCAATTATTTTAGATAAAAGAGTAGATCAATAATATATAAACATTCATTGCTAGATTTTACAATAAATGAGGGATTTATGTACTTTTAGTCAAATTGCGGGACAGCAGAGAGAAGGAAGGGGAGGGAAACAAGTTATGTGCATATTAGTGAGGCAGGATCTCTGCTACTCTTAGCAACAGTTGCGATAAAATCTAGAACTAAGTTTGTTGGAGTGATCTACTGGACGTCTCTATAAACACCCTTAAACCCTTAGTATATCTGCTTGGTTGTTTATTGCATATCCTCTTATGTAATAACCCATACAACCTTCATTGTTATCTCCTTTGTGGGAAGTATCACCTTTAAACTCAATCCGGCTCCTCTCAATACCGGCTCTACAAAGACTCATCCCTACACCATAAAATGATTTCTTAAAACTACTCATACCAAACTTAATATTTCAAACACATGCACTAAATAAAGCTTTCTGAGTCTACAACATAGCTATTTTTTAGGATCTGGTTATAACGCAACTCGAGGCAAACAAAAAATACTTAACTCCGGTGGTTATGGAGAGGTTAGGGCCAAAGAATAAACTGCTAAATCTGTAGTGTAGAAAACGTACTGGCAGTGTGAGTTATGAAATGTATCATATTAAAATTGCCTCTAATAAACCTTTACATATGACGAGCTCGTAAAATCCTTCATGCCAACTACATGGAGAAAGAAACGTTTTCTTAAAAAATGTTTTTAAACGAATGACAACAGCTGGTGGATAACAAGAGTGATTCAAAAGTTATAAATCAAAACCTGACCACAGAAAAGGCGTCAAGAGGCGGCTAACGGCAGTAGTCCTCGCTGATATCATCTGTGCACCGTCCACGACTTTCGTCATCCTGCTGTAAGAAAAGAGGCGCCGCCGCCACTTGCTTTTGGATCAGGATCCAATGAACAACTGGTGGACGAGCAGAGTAATAAATCAAACCCTGACCACGGGCAAGGCGTCAAGAGGCGGCTCACGGCAGTGAGTTCTCGCTGATATCATCTGTGCAGCGTACTCGACTTCCGTCAACCTGCTGCAAGAGACAGAGGCGCCGCCGGCACTTGCTTTTGGAAAAGCATCAAATGCTAAACATGAAATGTATTCAACGCCAGGAGTACTGATGCTGCATTTAAAAATATTTCACGGATTTGTCACTCAATGTTTTTCATGTTGTTGCTAATTAAAATTAGTTTTTGTTCTATAAAATGTCGATTCCATTGATTTATAATTTAAGATCGAGAAGATAGTAAACCATTGTTAACCTAAAATCCTATTTAGTATTACTATTTGATGCACAAAAGAGTAAACTGTCTTCTGCACACAGTTACGGAATCCATTTATTGTCGTTACAATAAAATGCAGCTGGAGTAATAGGACATCTTTAAGAAAAAATTGTAAAAACCTATTTATGATTTTTTTAAACACTTATATGATCGTCCAAATTTTTACATGAAAAGAAAATAGTGGAAGTGTATAGGAGAGATGTAAAATTAACCAGTATAAAATAAACTGGATTTTTAAGAACATTGAGAAAAATTACCCTCATCCTCTCGGCGGATTTCTCACCACTTGTCGAAGACATTCAAGAGCGATATCATCTGAGGCTAGCGTCTCACAGCAGTCCTGACGTTCTAACATGAGCTCGGCTCGCTCCATTTGCATTTTCATTGTATCTTCAGACACTTCTTCCGTCTTTCACGCCGCAGAATGGATTAATTTCAAAATGATGATCTATGGTGGGCAACTCCTGGTAAATATGGTGGGCAACTCCTCAATAAAGTAATTGCTCCCATCTTTGGCTGCTGTCTATCTGACCAATCATGGTGACTTTTTCATTAATTTATTACATTTAATTCTATAAGATTTGTTTAAGGAAAGGCTGATCTCATTTTTAACCTTACTCTAACCATTCCCCATAAACTATTGATCTGTGCCGGGAACTTATCAGATAAAGTAAGGAGGAGAGCTAGTACAGTACAAGGTGAATATTACTGATACAAATTAACAGTCAAGGCCAATATTCGAATTTGCAATATCTCTAATCCTGGACTCCGTGGACTGTTCAGCTACTGGCTCTCCATACTCCATATTAGACGATTATAGGAATCCTTAATATATTTTAATTATTTTCAGTTTGTCTGTTTGATGAGATGAAATCAATCTAAAATTATCTTGACACCTAATACAAGATTTTTCTTAAGGTTTTATTTAAAAGAATCTCATACGTTTGTTAAGTACAAGAAGGTAAACACACTACAGTGATCGATTTCTGTAAATCAGCTTTACCATCCTGGGACAAAAGGGTTTCCTTTGTATCTGAAGATGGTAAACATTTTTTCAAAATTGTTCAATATAATACTCAATAAAAGTAACTTTATTAAAAGTATTTTACGATTAAGGACGTTTTCAAATTGTTTTGTACAGTTTAATTTGTTTGTAATTGTTACTAATGCCAATTAAGATATTATAAATGTTACTAATAGGGGTATTATAATTTAAATGTTTTCATAACCATATTGAAGTATTTTTAATTGAATATCTAATGAAAATAATTATAATGTAAAGTTTTGTCCGTTACTATTCATCATACGGTCTTGGTTAAAATTTGAGTTTGGTTTTAGTGGCAAAGTTATAATCTACATGAAATTTTTATCTTAAACTCTGTTCGAATTACTATCCAACTAAACGTTACGAGACGAATCGAAGTTACTTCAAATTATGTTATTAAGAATATTGAAATAAAAAGGAAAAAGTATCGAAAACGTTCCTCCAAAACCAAAGAAAGATAAACACGTTCATCTGAGAGGTGTGAATTGTTACATTATATACACAGTGAGGACGGTCGGTTTACTGCTGTTAGAAGTCTTAATTGATAGTCGGCAAGGGAAACAAGTAATTTTTGTCCGACAGAAGTGTTTTATTTAATTAAATGAAGTAGGTTTAAGTGTTGCTGACCTTTCGCAGTTTGTGGCGTTGATGGCCGTTTTGTAAGACTATTAGTCTAGTGCATTGCTGCCATTACATTTAATTGGAGAGTGCTGGACAGATCGTAGATAACGAGCTGCAGAATCCACACTGAGGACTGGAGTGAAAAAGAAGACTGTTGATAGCGGCAGCAGGTTGTTGAAGACCGTGTGACTGTCGAATACCTCATTAACATCAGCGAAAATAAAGAGCCGCAGAATCCTGCCGCAGATTGAGTACGTCTGTTCTGACACTTAACAATGTTTTGTTAACAGTGTTTCTGTATAACTGGTAATCCTTTTAACCTATTGTATCTACTTTGACATTTCATCTTAGAGTTGTCAAGTAAATCTTTTCCGTTTTCTTAGCTCCACTGAAGGTTTCCATTGTTTAAAAAAATGTATTTCCCATCCTAAGATAAGTGATTTTGGGAATCAATAATTTCCTTGAAAAGAAACAATGGACAGTAAAGGAGGACAGTAAAAGAAATATACAATTACTTTGTTAGTCGTGTCTCTGTACATATAATTATCCTTTCAACTCATTTTATCTATTGTACTTGAAAGTTTCATATTGGAGTTTGAAGTAAATTTGTCTTTGTCCAAGGCCCACGGAATCCAAATAATTTTCAAATGCCTTTAAGTAAAATCATCACCTAAAATACTTCAATGGAGAGATAATTATTTGGAGGTTTAGAGTGGGATAGCAAAAGGCTAGTGGAGAACAACTAAAACAAATATTTAAAGAAAGATACGACAAGTTCTAACGTGATAGAGGCTTTAAAAGTATTCACGAATTTTCTATAGGGTTTTTTGAAAGATCGCTGGGATGAAGGACCTCTCATACCTCTGTATATTGCAAGACTGACTTAGGGGTTTGTTAAAGTATGGTAAGTGGTGATATATGTCAAGGGAGAAGAAGTATTTAATGTGGTAGAGTTTTTGTGTTTGTTTGCTTATTCGTTTAAGATAGACTATGTTATAATTTCAAAACATTTTACGGAGAGGATGAAGGTAGGGATGTTGAGTAATGCACAATTCTAGATCCTTTGTACCCCATTACTAATTATTTGTAGACACTCTTAAAAAGTGATAAATTTGTTGTTTATGCGATGTCATAGAAAAATATTTGTTATCTACTTAAATTATAAACTTTATTCGTGCCTAACAATTAGTTTTCCTTATGGTTAGGCTATTAAAGATGACTAGACTCTAAACAAGAGTAACTAAGTGTGTTAATTTTGGACAATAACCCGCATAGTACTTACGTTTCTTCTTGGTGTCTTCTTGCTGAAGAACGGAGTGATGCATGTGCTGAGTCTGCTGAGTGAGCACGAGCTGGTCCAAATGGTGGCCGCCCATGGCGATGGTCCCCGCGTGGTGTAGGGGGGACAGCTCCATGCTCAGCATAGCATCAAAACCACCTGTAACATCCACCGACAGTGTGAATAAGTTGATCTAACTTTTATTACTTTGTCGTTTGCGGTCAATGTGAACAGTAGCTGCAGTGAACTGGAAATGTATTTTATATCATGAAATGATGCAATAAAGTTCCATAAATTGAGTATGATAGTTTGTAGAACATTTTCTTACATCTATCTTTAACTAAAAACAGTTTATTTGTGATTATTTTGTACCTATGGTCTGACGATAGTTTACTGACATATTTCATAGGAATACTTGTTCTTTACGTACGTAAATCGTAATAATCCTGTGTTGTTTGACAATAACTTGTTTATAATAGTTAAAAAAAAAAAAAAAAAAAAAAAAAAAAAAAACTATTGCTATTCCTTCAAATGCTGTTTATGTGCAGGTATCGAAAAACGATTGTTCTTCCAATCGTTACCGATATTCTTCCTTGACAATCTTCTCCAGTGAATAGTTTTGTCCCAACCCATCCTCCAACCCTCTCTCTACCTGGTGTTGACTTTGGAACTTCTATACTTGACGACCAGTGTTTTCTGTACGTACATCCCCAAACCATTGAGTGATTTGAACAGTCATGGCAGTTGATTCTTCTTCCCGTTTCACTTGAAAGTGTTTCAAGATTAATTTTTTTAACATATGTATTTCAAATTTTAACATGATTTTTTTGGAAAAGTGTGACTATTTCCCCCGACAGATTTTTCTATTAAAAAAATTGGACAACATTTGTCTCAGGGAGCATTTTTCAATTATGTTCTCTTTAAAAAAAAGTCAAGTTTAAAATGTTACGTTGATAAGTTAAGTTGTAATCCGTATTTAAATGTTATATTGCTTTATAGAGAATCAAACCTAAAATTCTGACAGGGGTAGCAGACTTAAAACCTCCTTGATTCGTATTGCAACGAAGGCGCAGGTTCTCTAATTTATAGTCGTTTGTGACCAAGACAAAATGCCTAGTGTGAGGCCCAATTTACGCGGCCGGCACGATCAACCGACGGGGGAAAAATAGTAATGGTTTCGAAGTACGTGATTCGGTAGCTTCGAAGGCCAGGAGACAAACTACGAACTTGGACGTAGAGGGAATTGGATTATAGACCATGTAGGTGTCACATCTACCTTTATTGAATGGCAGATTCTACAGCAATTGAAGATCATGACGAGCATATCTGGATCTCTTCGTAAAGTATCAGCAACCTCGAATATATTAGGTTTATATCTAATTTATGTTTATATTATTTACTAATACATTGATACAGGCTTCTTTTAAAATCATTCAATTTTTTTATTTTTTATATAGTACATATATAAATATTTAAATTAGATATTTGTTTTGAGAAATAAATACATTCTTTATAAATATTGTAATATCATTTATTATTTTTATAATCATAACTAGACCTTTTTATGCAGAGATTTTGTTTTCGTACGACATTTTTAGCATAGCTAATTTCTTACCAACGTAACTTTATTTCTTAGCTGTTGTATATTTTTTTGGTAGTTAATTGCTTTTTATATATACATATATTTTTTTTATTTTTGAAATTTGTGTTCTTTCAAAATGAAAATAGCTTTAATTTAATTCGTTCGTTCATGGCGTATATGAACTGTATTTTAATTAATAAGTTTGTACTAAATTTATTATTAATTTTATAATATGTTGGAGAGTGGTTATAATAAAATATTAAATAAGAATTCTTTCCGAATGAATATAAAACTGTCAACTCCGGCTATTAGTGGAGTTGCCTTAGAGTTTTTTGGAAGGGTACCTCGATATTATATAAACTAGGAGCTAAGAGGCACTAAAAAACCTAGGAAGGAAAAGAGCAATAGAACTATCTTGATGAACGTTCATATCAATCCATTAGACTAAATGGCATCAGTCAAAGTTTGCCAACTTAAGAAAGCTATATTTCTATAAACCAGAAATAAATGCTTCAATAAAATCATATTTCATATTTTTTAGTGTTCGATATGGGGGAAAGTTTGTGCCAATTCTTTGGAACCATTTATTAAATTTCATATAAAAACAAGTTTCCCGATTTTTCGGGACCGTGGGTAAAATCAAGCTCCTCAATGGATATAAACTAATACTTCAACACTTTTCAGCAAAAAATCATATTTTCAGAAGAGTCTAGAAAGTACATAATTTTATTGGTGGTTTGAATGTCCACATATTTTCTGGAACAATTATTGGAGGTTTCTACTGGCCCTAAACTACATTGCTTCTACTTTCATTGGTTCTACTCATAGAACATTTTAGAACTCGTTGTAGTTCCGATGACTGATAGAGATACGTACAGACGTCATGGTCCAATATACAATCAGTGGCCCAATATACAATTCATGGTTGACTAACGTGGCCACTTTATTCCATTACACTCCCCACAATTCATCGGCGTGGAGATTATCGGGCTAGTTTAATTAGCAAAGACAATAATTACGGGTCATAAACAGATCCAGTGATTTTCAATTAGGACTACGGTTACTCAGACCTTGTGTGTTTTACCTAGCACGGTGTTGAGTTGCGACGGATCGTAAACAAAGCTCAATTCCAACGTCGGCATAAGTAATACTGCAGTGTAGATAACAGGATGGCCGCTCTCGGTGAAAGGAGCCACGATAAGGATACCCGCCTTACCGGGCGATAATCAGCTGATAAATAACGGACTTTCATCACTACATGATTCTGTAAGCGTAAGGCCCGTTATGGAGTAAAAATAGAGGGATGTTATGATTACAATAAATAGCTTTGTGAACGCCGAAGAAATCAGAAACACATTGGTATAACAGTTTCTTCGATACGAATAAACTGCTCTGGTTGTTTATAAAGGGCGTTCATCTTTAATCAGTAAGACCATAAATATGTTTAGTATGGATGTAAAAAATAGGTAAATATATGTCTATTCACTGCCATACATTGACGGATAGATTAACTTGTAAAAGATTAAATAAAATATACATTTAATATAGCATGTTCAATGTTATGTAAAAATCACTTTTCCCACTTCCTACAGTAAAAGAAAAAGTAATTATTATTCTTGTTAACAAAGCACAGTATCTGAAACAAATATTAAACGTCCCAAAAGATCAGTAACTCTCTCAATTCTGTGAAGCAGCAAAAAAGCATTTACTTCATTCCATAAGTTTTTCTTCTACGATTGCAACAAAATGGTAAATATAAAATTGTACTATTTCAAATGAATGAATACATATAGACCCTACCTAAATTCCTGAAGTATTAAAAAGTGCTCTTAAGATCATATTATAAGAATATGCAAACTACAAGAACGTTTTCAACGTGATAATCAGTGACTAAACTAGTGGCCAATAAACTTAAAATTTACGAGTGTATTTAATAAAGAAGTAAATTAAACAATTCAAATTGGGTTCAGTTTGTGTTGTTTGATTGATCATTTGATTATTTATAAAACCTCAATTAACAACAAACTTTCTCGCTTACTAAAATTCCCGAGAGTTCATCCAGGCGCCCAGCTGAATGCTCCAAGGAATTTAGTTTTAGATTTTATCACAACAGTCGCTAGGAGTAGAAAAAGCCTGCTTCACTAACAAGTGCAACGTATCTCCTCTCCCTCACCGTCCCCACCTGCCCCGCTCCACAAATCATAGAAAAGTACATAACTTCCACATTCATAGTAAACTCTAGCAATGTGTTTTTTTCATACTATTGATATACTTCCGCCAAAGATGATTGTATATATTTCAACTCAGAATCTGTATTAATGTCAATTAAAGAAAAACAATTTTTTACACTTAAAAGAGTTTTTCTAAATTTTTTACTTATTCTAGGTTGGTTAATACCTTTTGCCCACTATGTACTCAACAATTTAATAAACTATGTCACACGGTTTTTTAATAAGTTATATACCTGGAAATGCAAAACTAAGCACTTTATGTAGCCTTATATCTATAAAGACATTTTTATCCCTCAACACATTTAATTACAAACTTTTAAGAAGACTAAAAATTTGCCAGTGACCTTGTCCCGAGGGCTCCGTCGTTATCGCAAGATAACGGCGTCAAGCAACATAGAGTGTGGCTGTTCCTCGGATGGGTGACCGGTGAGTAATCATGTCCTTGCACGTATAGTCTGTGAGGCCACTAAAGGACTCTGAGGGATTAACTTTCCCTCCACCAACGCACGCACACTCACCGGCAGGGGCGCAACAGGCCCGACCTACCCCTCGCGGCTAGTCAATTACTTACCCAGTCGAGAGCCTACTACAAAATAATAACTTTGTGATGTAAAAGTTTTTTGTTGTCGTTTTAATTTTTTCTGTGATATCCATAAAATTTTGAGTCAAACGACACCAAATACGATATAATTACCATGATTTTTAAATATTCAAACAACAATCATTCTAATCATGAACCCAAAGATAAACGAAATAGTACTGTATATCGTTCGGTATACACCAAATAAAATATTTAAATAAATAAATGGTAAAACATGATAGGTTTCGTTATTAGTAGACGTTGATGGAACCTTGGTTACAAGTACGTTAAAAAAATACAAAAATTAATAATGCTACAAAATTTTACATTTATTAATCATTAGTTTCTTAACCTGTGCTCTCAATTTACACTCGTAAGTTTATGCTATATGCTATAATCACAATATTACAGATCTACATTTAAAATTTGAAGAAGCAAACATAATTCAATAAATTTATAATACTTTATACAACAAATAACGGTATTTACACGGACATGACAAATATATATAACAAATACTATAAAAAAGGTATTTATAAGCTATTTATAATACGTCATACAACAAATAATAGAACTAACAACAACATATATAAACATAAAAAAATTATAAAAACAGTATTTACAAGTTTGTACTACAACAGTAGTAAGTAGTTTTCTCTTGAAAAAAAATTACAATATTAATGTCTTTGTTTAATTTTTGGAGGTGGTGCTCCATTTAATGCTATCTATATCATGTTTGGGCTACTTTTTCTCGCCTTTTTTTACTGATTTCAAAAAGAAACAGCTCAAAAAGCTACAACTACAAACGTAAATGTATCAACCACATAGTGAATGTTTATATGGCTATTATGAAGGGTCGAGTTCCAGTTAGGACGGCGCGTGAGTAGGCCATCTGAACGGTTACTGGTGGTGGCTCGGAATTCACCCTTAAGCCGTTGGTCCCCAGGTCAAGTGTTAGAGAGCGCTTCTTAGCCCTAACAGCGTCTAGTAAAATAAGACACCCTTTAACTTTTATTTTTAAAATGTCTAAAATAAATTTAGATAGAACACCCTCAAACAAATCCGTTCACTTCTATTTTCCAATCCTTACGTAGAGCTCGAAGTAACCTGGAACTGGTGTGCACGGGTTGCCTGAAGCACACGGCTCCCTGTACGCACACTATAAACACTCTCATATCGTAAAGGGAGCAGCAAGTGGAGGAATGCGATGAGCCCATAAACTCGAGAACAATGCCATAAAGTGACGGCGTGTGCCCACATTTGAATAGCGCCGAACGAGCGAAGCGAGCGGCCGGTTAGCACGAGAACTGTTCAGCGAGAACGTGCGATAATTGTGTAGCCGGACCGCTACAGCTGTGACACTTCGCTTTGTCTCCGTTGGTCGAGAAAAACATCCGCAAATCAAGTTTAGTCATTTGTAAAACGGTTCCGACACTAAAGGATGTCAAGTGAGTGAAGGAATTTTCTCACACACTTCTTTTGTGGCGCGAAATATTATTTCTAGACTCATTGCGGTGTTGTTAAAACAGTAAGTAAAAAGTTACATCTTTTCCCAATATTGTTTTAAAGTCATTTAATAGTTTATTACTAAGACATTTCTAGTAAAAATTATTTTTTTTTACAAGCTGATGTCAGAATGACGAAATGATGCGAAGATTCTTAAATCATCCGTTTCAAATTATTTATTTAAAACATAGTTAGATTAAAATAATTTAAATGATTCGTCCTACCATTTTCATATATTAGTAATTTAGTATTCAGCAAAAGATATATGTACAAAAGCCAACTTAACATTTTAACATATATCATTTATAAAAATTAATTGGTTACACTTTCAACAATATTTTTTTAGTTTTACTCTATACTTACTTGGTGGGTTATTACCTCTATCCTCTATATTCTCGAAAATTCAATAAGATTTATTGCGCGGTTTATTACTGAGGTATGTACCTAGAAATGCCAAATTAGCCACTTTAGGTAGCCATCTTCATAAATACATATGAAAAGTTTTCCATCAGAACATTTTTACTTCTAAGAACACTAACACTTTTAGTCATACATTTTCAAATTAATTTTCTCAAAACCAAATTTGACAGAAGCCTTTTTTATTCAACAGTTAAGAACATAAAGTAACAGCTTATTAAAGACGTACCGAAACAACGATTCATATTTTCTTTCGATAATATCAGCCATATTGATATTTTGGTCCGATATATCATATCACTAAATATTGACGTTATTCTCTCTCCTAAAAACATCACGATTCGAAAAAAACACATTTAAATTTTCTCTTATATGTACAAAACACGCATTGAAGTAATATAGTAACTTTAATTAATTTTTTTAACGTAAGTTTAACGCACTAAAATGTAGCTTATCGTAAACCAGTGGGTGGAAATTTAGTGTTTATAATAAGCCTAATGGCATGTTTAAATGAGAAAAACAAAAGTAGCAATGTTATTACATTATTCTTTTGTAATTAACATAATAATTAAAAGTATAACTATTCTTATTTTGATTTTTTCATTCAACCCCACGACTTGTTTCGTGTAGAAAATTGTATTTAATTGTTACACTCAGTAGGCTATTCTAAACAGTGACATCAAAATATGAGTGTATATTCGGTCATTACATAAGAGATAGTTGGTACACAATTTTAAACAGATAAATCATGTACAATTCGATATATTGGTAACCCGATATATCGATATTTTTCGTGCAATATTATTGTTAGATCGATATTTGGTATGCGATGTATCGATAATTAGATATTTCGATATGTTGAAAAATGTGCCATCCCTAATCACAGGTGGAGCCCGAACTGAACCACTGGGTCGCAGCTCAGTTCCAGGAACTCAGCCCCGAGGACAAAGCGTGTGAGTCGAGACGCTAATTTGACATTTAGCGTACTCTGGTGGTTTTTGCCTCCAGCTCAACAAATGGGCCCATGTCTTAATTAGGCGGGTAAACACATAATGGCGGTGTAGAGTAACGACCCAGAGGAACGTTTGATTGACTCCTTACGGAGAACAAGACGTAAAGAGAGAGCCATTAGTGGCTGAAGCGCAGGCTCGCCTGCATGTCATACTTGACTATTGAAGACAGCTCTGATAATGGTGGAGACCGGCTTTGTTATGTTTTTGCTCCGTCAACACTTTCAATTAGCAATCTGCATTTTTTTCAATAAGAAAGTGTCCTGTTAGATTGCCTATGTGTGAACTGGACGATGGACGCTCTTCAAGTTTCGTTTCTTGTTCCTTAGATTTCCACTTTGGTTAACACGTTTGATGAATTTTGTTGTTTGAACTGCACAGCCACAGTTTCACTTGTAGTCTATAATGTTTTTAATTCATAAATATTATTACTAGTTGGAATTTTGAAAATAATGCCTGCTTAACAGCTAAAAGAATTCCCATTTATAGAATTGTTAAATTAATTAATTTAATTCATAATTCTTATAACTTTTCTGTATATCTACTTCAGTTCTTCTGACTATCCTTTATAGGAAAATACAATTATTTTTGAAAGCTAATAAAACATGTATTTACATTTACAAATAAAAAATCAATATTAAGAGCTTCAGATACAAGTTGATTGTACATCAACGTAAAATTCTTTAGATGTAAAAACCATTGTAATACATAGTTAGATTTTTATCTTCCTCCTGAAAATGATTGTGCTCGTCAACATATTTTGGACAAATACCTTTTAAAGTTTCCGAAAATTTATTGTTTACTTAAAACATCAAGCTTCATTTGAAGTTCAGTAAAGTTCGTCATCAAAGGATCAACCACAAGATCAAACCTTTGTTAAGTTTCTTTTGTCTTTACTTTGAGAAAACTGTTCTTGTTCAATACGTTCTGTGTTAATGACATTATATTTTTGACGAACTTAAATACTATGCTTAAATTCGGTTCTTCAAGTGTCAAGCAACTGAGTCTAAAATCCATTTAATTATTCTTTATTATATTACTTTCAAATAGATATCTGATCTAAAAGGATTATTTGTGCCAGTGATTTTATTACTTTGTGAGGTCTGCCACCACTGTTGGTTTAAACTGCGTTACATTTACGTGTGACTACAGTAGCGTTCCACAATAGACACAAAACAGCTGATAATTAGAGACACAAAATTTAGCATTTGATCAGAAATCTATTTGTGTTATTAAAATCAATGGTCTTATTATAATCAAGTTTTCTAGACCATCCAGTCAATTTCTTACCAAACCACATCCCCACTTGACAGAGTTGTGTTCCAGGTCAAAGCGGGAGATCGCGGTCCTTACAACATATCTATTACAGGGCATGCCGAGCCGTGCCGAGGCGATGAACAGATTATTGTAGATTACCGAAATATTGGAGATCACATCGTAAGCCGCCGTACGGCGATGATAACACCGATAAGATGCCGGATAAGGAAGCGAACTACCAGGTGTGCACGTGACGGCAGGAACGTTCACTGCCTGCTCACCTCAACTTTGGACCTTTACTCACATTTTGTAACTGGAAGACGTACATTGCTAGCACGTCTACGATTATATTATACGACTAGTCGTATAATATAATCGTAACTAACACGTCTACTGATATCTAGATGCATCTATGTAAATCTAACCTGACATAAACAAACCTAACCTAACAAAACCGAACTAAACCTAACTTAACACAAACAAATATAGCCTGACAGATTTAACCTAATCTACAAACTAGATATAGATGCTTGGTATTTAAAGTGATAACCGATGATTTTATTGTAGATCAAAATCACTTGACCAACAACAAAGTTACTTCGTTTGGCCAGTTACTCAAATTTATACATTGCGTCCCACATTCATTTAGCAAGTAACTAGTAGTCAAATGAAATAGCAAGTAACATAAATAAGTAACACCTTTACCGATATCTACATTTATTTATTCAATATATTTTTATCGGTTGCAGGTCAATGTTTGCCAAAACCGACTGTACCATCGCACTATCTGAGACGTGGTGATCCCGCACGCCAGATGCCGTCACCTGTGGCTACCCTTCCAGTACCGAGGCGACAGTCACTGACACCCGACCTGCTCAGTTCGTGCACTAACTACTTGCGTGACACGGCGAAAATATTCGGATGGCTGTGGTGGGTGGTGAGTGAACCAGCTGTACAGTTATGTTATGGGTTTCAATGCTACCAACCGTTGATACAGGATACATTATAATAATTCTATTTTTTTTATTCTTACTTATTCTGGGGGTGTTATAAGAGTTGAGTTTTTTTTAGGAGAGACCGATTTCGTTTTGTAACGTTGCTATACCCATTCCTCACAGTAGATATGTGCGGGGAACTTTTCAGATAGACTAAGGAGGAGAATCAGTCTAGTACAAGGTGAATATTACTGATAAATACTCCCATTTGGCTAGCGTTCGGACCAGAGCTATCTCTAACTCAGGCTCAAAGTCGCTTAAGACCACTAAAGAAATTTGCTGGAACTGATAAAGATTAGTTCAATTTAATATTAAAAAGGACAAAACTATCGCTTTGTGATCAGCAATAGAATAACTTGACTGATTCACTATAAATTAAATTATCTTTTAGTCCAGATATATAACTTACCTTGTAGTAGTAGAGAAAATGAATATTTTATAAGGTCCACTACTCCAAAGTATTTGCCCTCCAATATTTCAATTTCGAAAAAAAGGCTAACTGCTTGTAAGGTAAACTATAATAAGTTAGGATATATTAGGTCAGGTTAAGTTTGGTTATGTTTACACGACCGAGTAGCAGTACTTAGGCTCCAGGCAACTGATCTTTAACTTCTGTAAGTTTACTATACATATTTTTCATTGCCTGGTATATTATTTATATACATATTAATATCGGAAATATACTTGCAAGTCTCCAGTTTCTATATTTATGTAGTTTATATTTACAAGGGAATGTCCTTTTGAAAAAAAAGAAAAGAATAATACATAATTTCCAACAATAAGATGCCATATCAAATTTTGAGCCCTCTAACACCTGTTTGCCTTGATTTAAAAACGCTGAGATATTGACTGATTACCCCAGAAATGAAGATGACTGCTGCGGCAGTCTTTCATCAGTTGCTAAACTATTCAAGATTCAACTGAATGTTGTTTCATATGTTTTTGAGTTACTTTAATTTCGTTATTTTAATGTTGGTCCAACACCAAATTTATATCATACGAGTATAAATCATCGGGATAATGTTAATCTAATCATAACTAAAATATCTTCAAAAAAATATTTTAATACATGGTCTGTCAATACAACATATTTTTTTCGAGATGTTGGTGTACCTGTTTAAACAAATGTTCTTTCAACATCTGATACTCTCTGTAGTAAGGACACTCGTGTTTTTTTTTTTTTCTTTTGACTGTTACAAACCAGCTGAACTCCGCGAAGTAGGAAATACGTCTCGAATTCCTTCTAGAAACCACTGGTTAGCAGATTTAGCATAAAATGGAGCCAGTGTGGGTGCAGGTGCATCCATTCCGCCCGAGGCGTCTGCGGAGCATTGTTGAGATCACTTTGATTTATCGCCGATACAAACAGAAATAACGGCGCGGCGCGACCGCTCGCCGACATTACGACAGTGTAAAAATGGTACCCAGCTTTTGGCTGGATCAAGTACTTCTATGAACTTGAAATACCTCGAACTTCTACGCATCCATAGTGCATCTAGTTAGACTTATAAAACCGACTACTCTGAAGTAGTCAGTACTACACCAATCACGAAGTCTGTAGTCAGTGCCTAAGGAAACTCCTTTATAGATTCCTATGGAAGATTCCTAGATATAATGTAGTAGATAAATTAATACTAACATTTTAACTACATTAGTTTTGTTCTGCAGCAATTTGTTTAATTGCACTATATGAATCAACAGTTTTTTTTAGTATGTTAATATTTACAAATTCAAATGTAAGCTGTTTGTTATAACCACTTTATTCTGGGACCTGATTATGAAGTTACATTGTACGAGACCGGCTTTTTCCAGTATTTAAAATTTACAGCCTAAACTTTATTTTAAATTTATTATCTGTTTAAGTAAGGGGAGCATATACAAAAATATATGTTTTGTAAGTTTAGAATTTTGCTCACAAATTCCTTCTCCTGAATAAGAGCAATGTTAAATGTAGTACAGCATTGAACTTAACGACTTTTCGGAAAAGTGTGTATTTTACGTAGTTTGAAAGAGTATAAAAGGATCTAGTGTATCCACTTTTTAATTAAAAAAGATATCGATTTCCGATTCAATAAAAAACAATGAGTTTTAGTTTACGATTTTAATGAAAATATGAATTAAAAGTGAAAATATTAAAAAGTTGATCTTAACGTTTGCACGCTTTGAAACTATGTTAAAATTATAATTTTCCGACAGACATTGCTCCAATATGACGACTGCCCCTGCAGACTCTTGACACATTTTTGTACAAACAATGACAAATCTTACTCTTTACTTAACATTTAGAGAAAATGATAATATTTAGTTTGAAAGAAGATATTAAATTTACGACACATCGCTTCTCACAAAAAATAACATTTATGTAATTTAAAATGTCTTTTTATGTTTTCTAACAATTGTTTAAGTGAAACTAAACGTTTCTGAACAGATAATTGGTTCGATCCTGGTATTAAATAAATTGTGAAAGGAATCAGCTGGTTAACCCCCGCTGTTCATTGTACCATTAAATAACGCCTTTCTAAGGAAAAGACGGCCTTAGTAGTACCGCAACAAAGACATTCTCTCCCTCTCATTGGCAATCCATACTCAACAAGATCCTGACAATCGGTGTGTTGAGAATAAATTATGAAAAAGAACAGTAAATAAAATACTGAACAATGTTTTAACGATTTGTAATACCCGGACAAACAATAACAAACACTGGCAGCATTCGTCAGTTTGATATTATTTAGGAAATGCTTGCTGACTACGTTAAGTAGGAATTATTATTATTATTATTATTTTTTTTTGTAAACGCTCAATGTTTAAATTGTTTAGTTCTTTTAGTATTATTGTCAACAAAATATGCAGTTCCCTTAAACCAAGAAACTTAGTCCTTAAGTAGCAGGGACGTTACCACGTAGCTAGTAACCTTACTCAGCAATCTTACCAAGTCAATGCTGACAGTAACCTTAGCCAATAAGTAGTCAGAAACGTTTTACCAAGCAAATAACATTACCAATGAAGTAGTCAGTAGCCTTAATCAGTAAGTAATCGGTAACTTTGTCAAGTCAGTAGTGAGTATCCTTCAACGTCAACCTTAGACAGTAAGTTAGTAAACTAATTGTCAATGGTCAGTAACCTCAAACATCAGCATTAGCCAATAACTTGTCAGTAACTTTACCAAGTTAGTAGTTAGTAAACTTAGCTAGTAGTTGTCAGTAACCTTGGCCAGTAAGTAGTCAGTAACTTTACCAAGTCAGTAGTGACTATCCTTCAACGTCAACCTTAGACAGTAAGTTAGAAAACTAATTGTCATTGGTCAGTAACCTCAAACATCAACCTTAGCCAATAACTTGTCAGTAACTTAACCAAGTTAGTAGTTAGTAATCTTAGCTAGTAGTTGTCAGTAACCTTGGCCAGTAAGTAGTCAGTAACTTTACCAAGTCAGTAGTGACTATCCTTCAACGTCAACCTTAGACAGTAAGTTAGTAAACTAAATGTCATTGGTCAGTAACCTCAAACATCAACCTTAGCCAATAACTTGTCAGTAACTTAACCAAGTTAGTAGTTAGTAATCTTAGCTAGTAGTTGTCAGTAACCTTGGCCAATAAGTAGTCAGTAACTTTACCAAGTTAGTAGTTAGTAAACTTAGCTAGTAGTTGTCAGTAACCTTGGCCAATAAGTAGTCAGTAACTTTACCAAGTTAGTAGTTAGTAAACTTAGCTAGTAGTTGTCAGTAACCTTGGCCAATAAGTAGTCAGTAACTTTACCAAGTTAGTAGTTAGTAAACTTAGCTAGTAGTTGTCAGTAACCTTGGCCAATAAGTAGTCAGTAACTTTACCAAGTTAGTAGTTAGTAAACTTAGCTAGTAGTTGTCAGTAACCTTGGCCAATAAGTAGTCAGTAACTTTACCAAGTTAGTAGTTAGTAAACTTAGCTAGTAGTTGTCAGTAACCTTGGCCAATAAGTAGTCAGTAACTTTACCAAGTTAGTAGTTAGTAAACTTAGCTAGTAGTTGTCAGTAACCTTGGCCAATAAGTAGTCAGTAACTTTACCAAGTTAGTAGTTAGTAAACTTAGCTAGTAGTTGTCAGTAAACTTGGCCAATAAGTAGTTAGTAACTTTACCAAGTTAGTAGTTAGTAAACTTAGCTAGTAGTTGTCAGTAACCTTGGCCAGTAAGTAGTCAGTAACTTTACCAAGTCAGTAGTGAGTATTCTTCAACATCAACCTTAAACAGTAAGTCAGCAACTTTACCAAGTCAGTAGTCAGTAACTTTAGCTATTAGTAGTCAGTAACCTTAGCTAGTAAGTAGTTAGTAACCTTAAAAATTAACCTTAGCTAATAAGCAGTCAGTATTCTTAGCCTCTGATAGACAGTGAACCTTATACAAAATTATCGTATTATTTAATTACTCTGATGATCTTTTTATATCAGCTGAACAGTATTTAACTGAACATCCCAAATAAACTTTAATAGCGACTACATTAATGTACATACAACGTTAACTTTTAATCAAATCTGTAGTGGTGTTATAGTAAATTAATATTAATCAATAAATTTTTAAAAGTTGAATATACCGGTACATGTTAACAAATTATAGATGTCTATCAATTATCTTTAACTGTTGACAATCAGGCACGAAAGTGGTGCACTTCAGTTGCAGAAAGTGCAGCAAGGTGTTCTGGCAGCGACTTGCACTGGACGTGGTTTGATTGGCATTAATTGTGTGGTCCGACCTTCCCCAAGGTCTGTCCCGCATCCAAAGTGACTTGCACCTGTATCCATTGATACTCCGTCCATTCACAGGGCGCGGCATTGTCCCTTAATGAACGTCTCTGGCTCCAGGACGTGTCCGGATGGAGTTTGGAGGATAACACTCATCTACTGAGGAGGACGAATCAGGGAACATTTGTACAACAACAAATCACTAAAGTTGACAATTTGTAGTTGGAATGTTCTCATTGCTGGAAAGAAGTGGATAGGTTTCCACGGTCGTCACTATTACTAACAAAAGCTTGGTCCTCGGTGTTTGACCGTATCACTATGCTATGTAATTTATGTACATACATTGCCGACGTTTCGGCCACATTACTGTTAGATAATAATAAAGCTATTTATTTATTCATAAGACGCCGATCATCAAGATATGGGCAAATATGGATTTCTAATGAGTGTGATGAGTGTAGATGAGCGAATGTAGTCATTGTTACAAACTAAGGCCGACTATTCCTTAGAAAGTGTCATTAATTAATAGCCCAATGACAAATGAACAGCCGGTGGTTATATCAGCTGATCCTTTTCAAAATGTATTATGACTCTGATTGGGATCGAACTGAGAACCTTTAGCACATGAAGCTGGGATTGAACCAACTACGCTACCGGCCAAGGCAGTGGAAAAAAGAAGGATTCAGGGATGGGCATGTGAAGATGATTAGAAATAATAAATTGCCGAAGATATCCCTGGAGAAAGATGAAAGAGGAAGGAGACTGAGAGTAAGGTGGGAGGACCAAGTGTGGAAGGATGTTGAGAGAAGAGGAATGCAGAAAACTCAAGTAGAGGAGGAGGAATCTTGGAGGAACAGAGAAAATTGGAGGAGGCTGTGTAGGACAATCCGTGGTAACGGAAACATCAGCGGATGATGATGATTAAAAAGACGTTTGCTATTCACTCAGAAAGTTTTCTTGCTCAAGATAAAGAATTTTTTGCACTGAAATTGTTTGAGATACTGAACAACTAGAGTTTAATAACCTCACAATAAAACGCCTGGCATAAAGAAACTCCTATTAACTCCAGTGATTTCAATCTAGCTAAAGTCATAAATATTTTATGATGTTGCTGGAATCAATATTTTTCCCAGAGAAAACACTTCAATGCTATTGGGTTCTGAATATATTTGTTGTTTCACAAAAGATAAAAGGAATGACATGCACTCAAATTTTTCACAAAGCTTTAAAGTTTAAAAATGGATTTAATATTATGTGACAATAGAATAATATTTATAGTACGAAATTATTCAGGGTCCACAATTAACAATTCTGGGAAACTATTAAATGTATTTAGAAAATTATATTATTCTGTTATTAATCATAAATATGTTTATTTATTTTGTTTAACACCCACACAATACTCAATATTCTCTGTCTATATTAGGCCCTATTCCTGAGGTTAATTCAATATTCTGATGTCAATTTTATCATAATCGTTACTAGAATGTTATAATAAAAAAATCTACGTTATATACATGACTCAACCAACAAAATTACAACGTAAGTACAAAATGTGCAAAAGTTATTGTGATAAAATTCAGCAAACCACGTAAACTTCCTCAGACCACAGATATTCACAAAGATTTCCTTCGTGAATCCTTATAGTCTGAGAATGGTAAAAGTGGGTAACTGAAATCGACCACCAAAATATTTGTACATTATGTACTTATATTGTAATAAATATGTGTTGTTTTACTTTTATTATAATTTTACCAACAAGTAATGTTCTAATTCGGAATTTAATTATTATAATTAATATGATTATTTAGCTCATTTTACAGAACCACATAAATTAAATATGGAATTAATGGTTCTGGTTATTAGTGTGTTTTCTATTGAAAAAATATAGATATTGTTCCGATATTACATAGCTAAGTCCGCTTCTATAAACTGAAGTTCTAACAGTAAGTTATTCTAAACGTGTCTATAAAATTATTGTAATTGAGAACATTAATGTTTTAAAACATAAAATATTTAACAAGCAAGAATTTTTCAGGTGACCTGTATATTTTGTGTACGCCTTACATACCACTGTCTAAAATACATGACAAATACCATTTACTATAGAAACAAGTAGTTAAATGAAAACACCAGAAATTTAGAAAAACCCAAAAGCATAAGACTTTGGCAAGATTCAAATCGATAAAATTTGTTACCAAACGAACGTTTTATATTTTGTGCTTATAACGTTTTTGCATATGGGGTACCCACACACAAAACTACAGCATTACCCATACACGTACAGTGGAACTAACCCACCCACCCGCCCTTACACGTACAGTGGAACTTTTCAATCAAGTCTGTATCGTTTGGTAGTTGGTCAATACACGTACAGTGGTATTGACCCATCCGCCCACCCATACACGTACAGAGGTATTGACCCACCCACCCACCCATACACGTACAGTGGTATTGACCCATCCGCCAACCCATACACGTACAGTGGTCTTGACCCACCCGCCCTTACACGTACAGTGGAACTTTTCAATCAAGTCTGTATCGTTTGGTAGTTGGTCAATACACGTACAGTGGTATTGACCCATCCGCCCACCCATACACGTACAGAGGTATTGACCCACCCACCCACCCATACACGTACAGTGGTATTGACCCATCCGCCAACCCATACACGTACATAGATATTGACCCATCCGCCCACCCATACACGTACAGTGGTATTGACCCATCCGCCCACCCATACACGTACAGAGGTATTGACCCACCCACCCACCCATACACGTACAGAGGTATTGACCCACCCACCCACCCATACACGTACAGTGGTCTTGACCCACCCGCCCTTACACGTACAGTGGAACTTTTCAATCAAGTCTGTATCGTTTGGTAGTTGGTCAATACACGTACAGTGGTATTGACCCACCGCCCACCCATACACGTACAGTGGTATTGACCCACCCACCCACCCATACACGTACAGTGTTATTGACCCATCCGCCAACCCACCTATACACGTACAGTGGTATTGATCCACCCATACACGTACAGAGGTATTTACCCACCCACCCACCCATACACGTACAGAGTACCACTGTACTTGTTGGGGTGGGCGGGTGGGTCAAGACCACTGTACGTGTATGGGTGGACTTTTACATAATAACCAAAAACAAGTGATTGAATAATTAGTGAGTTATGTTTTATGCATAAGTATTTTAAGATGTACACAATAATAAAAGAGTTTACAAGTGATGTCTAAACATTTTCAATTAGATGTATGACATTTACTAAGTTATGCCAACTTAACTTAAAGTTAACGAGTGATTTTAATAAATTGAACAAATAATGCTTGTCAATAAAGCTTTTACCTTGAACGTCTAAATTAAAATATAGTTGTAATATTGATATTATATATCACAAAGTAGTTAGTACAATATTCCCATTTAACAACCCAGATCGCATATCATAAAATTCATAAAAGACAGTTTTTACACCTCCCCCCACCTGACCCCCAAGTATATCTAGTGTCCATATTTTGATATGAAAATTTATGAAAACCCTACTAATAGCTGAGCTAACAATAAGCCAAGCTGATTCTACAGTCAATGATAATACGTTAGAAGATTTTGTCTTCAAGAATAAATGTAGTCTCAGTTTATTTTAGGTTTAATTCAAGGGGCGATTTCTACTCATATTGTATTATTCCAATTGAGCCGTGACTGAGCCTTTAATATTTTACCTTCAACAAGTATGACTCCGTATGACTGGCAAGAGGGTGACGCCTGCACCTATCACCAGGTACTTCCTGCGTGGTTCAAGGTCCCCACATCCGGTGATAAGGGCTGATAAGGTACAAAGTCACGGGCACCTTCGGTTTTAAACAGTCAATGCTTTTGTTTGGAATAGTAACAATATCATTTTGAAGGTCGTATAATTGATTTAAAGGCAGCCGCTATTGTCCGAGTTATCAGTTTAGCACATGCCTTGTAGTATGTGCTGCTAATATTAATTACGCCTATGTTCTTACTATTAAAGTTGAAATACTTATCAAGCTATAAATATTATTACCAATAGTAATTTATATCGAAAATTTTAATTATTTACTTACCCATAATCACAATATGTAAAGAGGAAATAGGTTATATAGATGGTATATAGAGAATATTTTATAGTTTACTTCTTTCAAAAAATGATTATAATGTTGATATTGTTTGTTGATTCTCCCAAAATATTTAAGGTAACATGTATGAACGGATTAAGTATTCCTGTTTCATAATTATTGAACTTATTATTTCTGCTTGTGTGATTGTGTTTGATTTTTTATTCAAATCAAAATTAAAAAAAAAATTACTTTCTGTTTGCAAATTTTATATACTTTTTTAATAAAATAATTTTCAAAATATGAAAAAAATACGTTTATATTATAGTCTGTCTAAAGATGAAAAAAACAAAAAAAATTATTATTCTAGCCTCAAAATAACGGGTTTTAGAACGACTTATGTAGAACACTACAAAAACAGTGATTTAGGCCCTAGTGGTTTAGGCTAGTCAACGGCGCTAAGCGGCCAGCGGCAAAAGGGTTAAAATTTGTTATTTATATTTTATGGATTTAATTATTTCTGCTTGAATTATTTAATTTAGTATTTTATTCAAATATCAGTGTCATAATGTAAGTGAGTGTTTACAAGAAGAACCCCACGTGCATGGACTTTATAATAATATGAACTGTTTCAATGCAGTTGGTTTACAAATGTATTGAAAAATGCAAATAAAATAAAATATGGGAATGAATGTGGGGAGTGTAGATTAACTAGACTTAGTTACTAACTAAGCTCAACACCAAACGCGATATCAATAACCCAATAGTCAGAAAAAAATAAGGAACCTCAATCCACGTGGAATACAAACCACTTACCATTGGTCTTATCGGTAATATTTTACTACCACCCAATACAATGCTTTTACCATATGCTTATTAGGGACAAACATGATTTACTATACTTTAAACAATTTTCACAATTACCAGTTACGCCATAGATACAATACAAACATTCCTAAAAGAAATAAAACTTATTAACAAAACCAATAATTTAATTAGGCCTATACAATAAAAATGTTCAAAAATCTACCGAGTTAAATAAAAATACAAAAAAATGCCAGTAAGTTTCGATGTAAGTTTAAGAGAATGCTGGCAAATAAAGAGATTTATAGTGTTAAAGCTTATCATCTAGATAGCTCTATATAAACTACTAATGGGTAAAGAAAGAATATGTATTTGAATTTTGCATATACAAAAATGCATTTGTCTTAATGTAATACAAATAGTTTTTATTTATTTAATGTGAAAGAGGTGCTACTTTTCAACAGTAAAACCAGAAACATATCGTTAACTACCATTTACAGCTCGTGATACACATATCATTAACAACCGTTTACAGCTCGTGATACACATATCATTAACAACCTTTTACAGCTCGTGATACACATATCATTAACTACAGTTTACAGCTCGTGATACACATATCATTAACTACAGTTTACAGCTCGTGATACACAAATCATTAACTACCATTTACATACACATATCATTAACTACTGTTTACAGCTCGTGATACACACATCATTAAAAACCTTTTACAGCTCGTGATACACATATCATTAACTACAGTTTACAGCTCGTGATACACATATCATTAACTACTATTTACATACACATATCATTAACTACCATTTACATACACATATCATTATCTGCAGTTTACAACTCGTGATACACATATCATTAATTACCGTTTACAACTCGTGATACACCTGTAATAAACTACTGCATACAACTCTTGATACATATGTTAACTACTGCATATAGCTCGTAATACACATATCATTAACTACAGTTTACAACTCGTGATACACGTGTCATTAACTACCGCATACAGCTCGTAATACACATGTCATTAACTACCATTTATAACTCGTGATACCGACTTACTTTTCAGGTATTCTTTAAATTATATACATTTTTAATTACTTCAGTGGCCGATTTATTTACAATGGACCAACGCCGTAGATGGCAATGTCCTCTGTTAGAACACGATAATTAGTTACTCATATTCTGTATACCCCAGGACAATCACAATCACTCACCATCTCACATTTTCTTCAACGATTCGGGAACACATTGAGTATGTACAGGCAGGGCAAAGTAAGAAATATTAGTCAATTTTTCATTTTAAATGAATATAAAATTAATCTAGATTTAAGTCTAACATGGGACCTTGGGACTTTTTCGTTAATTTACTACCACTATTTTTTTTATCACAATTACGGTTAGGGTAGATAGGTTAGGTGGCTACTAAAGTTGATCACAAAATGGAAAATCCAATGATTGACTTACCACTGAATGCGCTTTCCGTATAAGTTCTGGTGTTAAGATAAGGTCAGCGATATAGGATTCCTAGCTGATAAGGAATACCACAGTGGACGTAAAAACTATTGGAGAACAGGTTTCAGAGCAATAGAATATTTATCTAACGGTAGTGAATTAACGTAAAAGATCCCTAACACGTTTCAAATTATTGTCCATCGTCAGGGTAATTATCATTTTCACAAAGCGTTTGGTCTGTATCAAAAAGAATCAGAGGTCACTTACTTATGGCCAGTGATCGCCACAGCGGCCATTTTAACGGGATCTCAACTAATGTAAATCATTACACATATTTAGTAATAATTACTAACCTACGTTTATCCTTGAGGATTTGGGGAAATAAGGGAGGTACTGACAAGGTGTTGGCCTCCCATTGCATGATATATCAGAGAAATAACCACTCGCCACTAACTTGACACACATTTAGCGCACTATCGGATGTGTGACCTCTGTTTATTTCTTCTCTGTGTCTGTATTTGTGTCGAACTCTAACAAAAACCATTGGTGCCCAAAACATAGTTCGTAAACAAAGGCATTTAACACTTTCCTCACATTTTGGGAGAAAGTATTTGACCCCTATTGAAGTAAGGGTCGCACGTGGCCCATTCCGTCCAACAACTCAACTATACGAGCTCCACTACCGTATTATCCAGGGAACAGCCCGCGGTCCAAACCACGATAATTGCTTCGGCACCATATTTCTCCGGCAACCACTCTTTCTGTATCTCTCGGAGTGTAAATCAGCCTGACTGTTCACACCGGGTGAACTACGCAGATTGCACGTCTCCGTATACACAAATCCTGGGGTATTAGAGCTAACAGCCTCTTAACGCCGGGCGGAAGCCCGCGGCCAAGTACGAACAGATGGCGAGGTGTAATAGGAGAAGTCGGTAGGTGTGGAGACTTTTACAGCCTGCAAGTACTAGTTTATAACTGTCTTTATGACCACTATTTCACGTCTAATTAATTGTTGATGAAGCCTAACAGTGAGCTTTAGAGCTTTTTAACTAGCTACCACTTCCATGTATTTTATAGATTTCAAATGGACACTATTGCTATTTACTTTTGATTGTGGCAGATTTTGGTCAAGTGGACTGACAGTATATTTGATCTACATTAGTGCAACCAATTGAAAGAGATTAAAAAAAACTGTTGCACTGTTTTGAAAATGGTAAATATTTGTTTCTAGTGCATGGGGAACCTATTTTCATAGTCAGAAGTCCATTATTTACTTTTGGCTAAACTGCTAGGCTTTGCTGATGTGATCACCGTTAATCTATAACTAGATGAAAAAGGAGTTTGTCTAATTTCTAACAAAAACAACATTTTATTTTTAACTACAAGTTGGACCTTGGACATTAATGTTATCATTTAAAATGTATTATTACAAGTTTTTATTTATGATGGTCACATAATGGTCATAATTTATTTACTTAGTTGAACTGACGATAGGAATTTTCTGAAATATTATTACAATATAGTAATTTAATACTTCTAATAAGAAGTTGAAGACAACAGATGCGTATTGTAAAGATTATTTCATCATTTAGATATTTTAGTTTGGTTTTAGGAAGGTTTAGTTCGTTACAATAGTCTTTTTTTAGAAAATTGGCATAACTGTAAAAACATTTTCTATGCACTATAAGTTACGTTAATTTTGGAAGCTAACTAGATGTAGGTTAAATTAGGATAGGTCGGGGTTTAATTTAGGCTTGGTTATGTTACTTAGGTTATATAAGTTCAGCAAATGGGCCAATGACGTAGACGGAAGTATGTGATTTTATCGATAAAAATTACAAATATTATTGCCAAGATTAATGTTAATATGTCACATCTTATTCATAACTTGTCTATAAGGTCTGTCTGAATAAAGAAATAAAATGAGTAATTAAAACCGTCTACAATGGTCAGCTAACACGCGGAGGTTGCGGCGGTAACGCTCCCCGGCTGACCATGATCTGTCGCACGTGGCTAACTGTTCATCAACCTAATTTTCCGAGATCGCCGACCACGGTAGTGATTGCATCCTCTGGGCTCTTCTCCGACAATGAGAGCTCTATAGTGATTCTGCTGATGCTCTGCATCCTCTCGAGCAGTCCTACGACAGTAAAAACTCTCTAAAGTTGTTGATGATGCTGTGCATCCCTCTACATCCATCCGGAGAGAAGATTTAGACCAGAAATTTAGGGTTAACTAACCGATTCCTGCGATTGATGTGCAATGATCATCATTAATAGTAGTTTTCATGGATGAAATAACATAGGTAACTTACTATATTGTTCATATTTTGTTTACCTTCCCAATTGTGCATCTCGTAAAATTACTAGGTGGAAAAAAAACTTCTTTTCCAGCCATTTAAATGGATAATAAACTTCGTATTTTTTATTGAGAAAAGATGCCTAGCAAACATCACATTCTTAGTCCCTTAACTCCGACCACTCCAGTACATCAAAAGGACATTGCATATTATAATACTAATAAAAAATCTACGACATTATATAATTATCTAGAAATTTTAAAACTATTTAGCCCTTATTGCTTTTGTTCAGCAGTATTTTCAAACAAAACAACTTCTGCTTTGAATGTGTTTTCCATAAATTGATAATAAGGTTGTTTTTGTTTAAATCTTAGTCTAGCTTTTATACACGTTCAGATATTACAAGGATATTAAGGACTTCTAATATAATTTCAACTGTTTAGATGTTTTTTGTTTAGATTTACAAATCACATCAGGTAGCAGATGATGAGGTCTTTCAAAAACGCAAAGAAAATTAAACGTTAGCTGTGTTGAAAACAAAATGAAAGTTTTACTTAAACAGAAAGCAAGACCATTGACCTAATGTTTCATAAATTTACTTTTAATAAGACAAACTGATTTATTAAAATACGTATTGTTTTAAAATAATTATACTCTGAAATATAAACGTGAAAGTTATAGATCTCTCTTTAATGAACCCACTTAAGTGTTTAATAAATGTTTTAGAATGGATTGCAAAGAGTGGTCATTTTCAAAATTATTTTGCTGATATACTATTGAATATTATTATCACACTCAATATGTGAGAACCAACGTAAAAGCAAAGCCACCTCAAACATAGCGTCCATAAATTGTCGTTATGACCAAAGTCGTTATGCACTGACTCATTCTTTTCTTGTTGAAAACAAGTAGTTTTCTGGACTCCAAAGTATATTTGACCGGTTGCATCACTGTGCCATACAGATCAAAATGGGCGAATGAAATCGCATGCTTTGGCCAGTCTGGCGTGTGCACAATGCTCGAATGCTAACACGACGACGGGCGCGGTGACACCCTGGGAACTGAGTGGGCACATTCTGAGAACTACTGGCAGGTCCTTTCACCGAGTCTGTAACCACCTTCACCAGATTGGAAACAAATTAGGAAGTGGTCTGGAAAAATCATAGATTGCAATTCTAGTTGGTCATAACTTTTGCTGTCAGAGAGTAGGGAAAGGCGAGTGACAGTCTATTGCTAAGGTGTCTGACAATTTATTAATATGAACTCCCCCTTTAGCACGATATCTTGGAAAAACGTGTTTCACGCACCCAAACGTATAGATTGAATTTATAGGAGACTTTTTTTGAAAAGAAAATACTCAACGATGAATTGTTACCAAAGACTCCGCTCTGAGGAAGGCTTTAATATGATATGAATTTCAAAAATATAAGTTTACATACTATTGGATTCCAAGTATTCTTTATGAAGATTATCTGAAAGAATTCTGGTACACTATAGATATTCCCCCTGATTTCATCTAAATAGAGACATTTTTTCTATTTTAATCTATTCTAAGGAACTCTTCTCCAGAATAGCTGTTTCCTCTAATAATGCCTGAAATATTTCCTTGATTTAGATCCAGAAGCATGCTGACTTAATTCCTGAGGATTTGGACATTTTCTGCTACACCATGCCTCCTTTAAGTTAATTCTCCTCTGCTTACTGTGGCGCAGACCTATTGCCGTCAAGCTTTTGTCTGTTTCTGCCTTAGAAAACCTTAATTTTTTATCTTACTTTGATAGCTCCAGCCTGTGCACTGACAATGATTTATTAGGACAAGTACTATACATGTGTTTCTTTACATGGAATATTGTTGGTTTTGCATTTTTTACTTTGTAGTTGTTTGTTCAGTTCATATTCTACTTTGTTAGCGTTACAGGGTATTTTATGCACTTGTTTGCTACATAGTCGTTGTTTATATAGTTAATTTTACTGCCATTGTATCATTACCTAGTCAGAACGGCATGTGATATATGTCTGTTTAAATTGGCATTGCCGTAAGAATGAATATATAATGTAAATACAGATCTTTCTTGAGTATATCTTTACTAGGCTCTTAAGATATTTAGTGTCATCATTAATTAAAGAACCGTTATGACAACGACACGAAGCTTACTTCCTGCCATAGCTTTATCAACACGTTACTATGATTTATTCCATCTAGATCTTTCTTCTATCCTGAACTTTCCCAGGTAGGACCTTGAGGAAAGCCCGTCAGGTCCAATCTCTTGGGTTTATTATGAGCTGAGTCTCCTTGGAATGGCCGGAAGACTTGCAGCTGGGTCTATCATTACCCGTCGTCTCTCAGTAACCTATATCCTCTTCCTCTTCCATTCTTTTATTGCACTTCGCTTTGGGCATTCTTTCGTCTCTGCGTAAGCCTTTGCCGTTCAAAACGACAATGAGTTTCTCACTGCTTCTAGGAAAATATTTCAATCTCTAATAGTAATATTACTTGTAACGTATTGACTATTGTGTCTGATGCTAAAACAAGCGCTTATTGAAATTGTTTCGTTAGCTAACTATACTATTATATAGTAATGTTTTAATTAGTTAAGCTGTAGAAATCCACATCATTCTCAACTGGACGGGGATGGGAATTGTTAACCTGATGTCAAATTCATTACTCCAATGAAATGTCCTTGGATGGATTTGTCTTCCCATGGAATTTTTAACCTCCAAAACTCAAGCCCCATCGTGGCCTGTAATCCACAACCCAACACTCTGCCATTAAAATGTACAACAACCAAAAATCTTAATCCATATTGTAAAAACGATGTAAAAATAAAATGGCTTTCATAATAGTTTCGTTTGATTATTGTTTGTAAATAAAAGTATTCTAGTAAAATAAAAACATTATAAAGATGTTATCATTAATTATAAGCTCTTCCATCTAACCACAAAAATGACTGTATTCTTTTATTTTAAGAGTTACATTTTCTTAAAATTTGAACTCAGAATTTTGCTGTAAACATTTTAATAGTTGAGAAGGCTTTCTTCAGATCCTTATTGGCATAATAAGATGTATAGAATTCTAACATACAAAAGGAGCTAATAGAACCGGATTTTGCAACATTGAATCTAGTATATCTTCCCCTTATTCCTATGATTGGTCGTAATTCGACCGTTCCAAATCCTAGGCCCACTGCAGCAGTTTCCTTTCCTCGCCTTTGCTAACAATACTTGGTATTGCCCAAGCACATAGTAATTGGATTGCTCAAACCGTCTCTTGCTGTGCCGCACCGTTTGGGTCAGATCTTATAAATAGTTTGTTTTACTACAAAACACACCGTTTTTCAACGTTATCTTTTAATTGACGTGGAGTGGGCGTGGTTCTCGTGGCTCTAGATTTCACGAACAATCCGTGAGTGCCTCGGCGAGGAGGCCTTACTGGTCTGCCGCCGTGTTAATTGGAGTAACTACAGTATGACACTGGGGTCCCGCAGGGAAACACTCTGCACGCTAGCTTTTTTATTATTACATTTTTTACATTAGCTCGCGGAAAATTGTCATTTTGAATGAAAATAAAAAACGACAGGGTATAATAAAGACTCAATTACTAAAAAATAGACTATTCATGAGAGATGTACAACTTATTACAATACTATTATACTAACACATGTATACCATATTACAGCAACCACTCCAACATGTCCACCTAACCATCCACCACACGAAGATTCACCATTGTTGAAGATTCACTCACTCATCCGTATATGTCCAGTGTAGGTTTAGTTAAAGTTAAGTTTCCGGTATCATACATAAGAACCATAATTGGATTTTTATTTTTACTTGAGTCAGAAGGTATTTACTTTAATTTGTTTTATAGATTGATTTCTTAATTAGCATAATACGCTATGTCCAGTGGATACGAATAAAACCATGCCAGAAGCCTTCCATGAATATACTCCTTAACCACCCAAAGTTTCATGACGATCGATAAATTAGTAGTACACAAAGGACATACATAGGTACCTACATACATTCATTTTTATAGAAGTATACAGTAGATCACATTCTGATCCCAGTTAACAACACTATGACGTCACAGATAACCTGTATCCAAACCAATCACAAGTGTTGTCCTCAAGCAAGTCATAACTTTGTGACAATTTGGTCAGTTTAGGCAGAATCGTCATAAAGCCAAGCAACCACAGTGTAAAGTGACTTTCTCCAGTGGTGCCAACTGTGCACAAACGTGAGGGAACGGTATTGCCAACCACAACAGTACTCTACTCTTCTTTAAACAAGGGCCGTCGGTTAACCCGAGAAAGTCAAGTCAGTGGTTTTCGCAAGTGCCTGCTTGCAATCGCGTTAACATTATTCAAAACTCTTCACGCAGCATGTAAATTGAGCGTTAGGGAATTCCCTGGTCACGTTTTAGCAGTATATTGTTATTTATAAATCTATTGTTGGTTGATATAGTCTTCACCCCAACAGATATGAAAGGAGAGAAAACAGCCATTATGCATTAGGGCTTCAATTTACTTCGTTTTCGTAATCGTGGAATAATGCAAATTTGAATATCGTAATAAATAATTTACGAACTCAATAGTAAATTTATATAACTTGATATTTTTATTTTGCTTAATTGGTTTTTAAAATTATAATTTATTTTACGAAAAAATATATTTGAATTGTATGCATAAATTCTACAATTCCATATCGATAAGCTTACTAAGAATCGTTACCATACTAATCAAATAGGATATAATTGGTGAATGATTATTAGCATAAGACTAAGTGAAACTCTAGTTTTAAACTCATATACCAATAAATAACACACTTAAGGAGGCCGTTACGTTTTACGAAAACTGACAAAACAAGGCTTTCTATTTCAAGCATTTGGTATGTTGTAACGCTCGTATGGCAACACTTGATTTTTCGGTTTTTAGGTGAAGACGAACAATCACCTAAAACGATTTTATTCAACCTCATTCTTCACGATTATAAATTTAAAATCGCAGAGCTTCAACTTATGGTCCACTAGACTTGACCATCAATAATCGTATAGTGTTCACATTAACTCATTATAATGCTAATTACGAACCGTTCAGTTGAAATAGAACAGCGTGTTATAGCCCGCTGACGGTAAGATTGTGTGTCTACTACAAGGCTGTCGACTTCCCAGCGGTAACTTGGTAGTTCAGAAAACGGCCACTTTAGAACATATTATCCAACAACTTTAGCAAATTTAAATATTATTAAAATAATTTGATTCAAATTTATTATTAACAGATATTTTAATGCTTAAGATTAAAAGTCTGCACTTTCCAATGGACTGTTAGTGATGGTTCTGAAGTCAATTGAAGGAATACAATTCCTAACGGAGTACGCTCGGCGGCGCGCGTCAAGGCAAGCGTTTCGCTTGGGCTGCGCGCAACCTGTTCAACAGCTTCCCTCAGCGCGCACGAGGTGCTCCAATATAAACAATAGTCCCCGGTATTTACCCGTTATCTTACTACATTTATATTTCGCCTAAGCGCTGAAATGGTTAGGTACATAAGCTCACATGACTTACTAAGTTTAGGAGTTGCAGATAATATGTCCTCAGAAATAAAACGCCGAACACTTTGTGTATATTTAAGGTGAATATGAATGATTATATGAATGTACGATGACTATGGATGATCTGTGTGGTCTTGTTACTAACTTGAACTTAGTTAAAAAAAAGGAATCATCTGTTAATAATAAGTCAGGGCAAATTAGGGACTTACAATTTTACG
The DNA here is from genome assembly GCA_035578905.1 of Stictocephala bisonia. Taxonomy (NCBI): domain Eukaryota; kingdom Metazoa; phylum Arthropoda; class Insecta; order Hemiptera; family Membracidae; genus Stictocephala; species Stictocephala bisonia. The sequence continues at coordinate 13,128,165 of JAQJVL010000002.1, forward strand.
TGGAGTCCGAATCACGTAGTATTGACCTTATTTTCAGTTAATTTACGAGCTTAATACTCAGTTATCTCCTCTACACAATACCCGGAACTTGACTACCACCCAATATGGACATCCTACACTTCTCTAATAGTGTCCACACCAATAGCAACCAGTGAGTGGACGCCGTGTCAGTAATAAGAGGAATGAGCAAAGAACCTACTGCCTCTTACAATGTCCACAACACTTTGTCCCCAATTTGCTGGGTTATAGTATTACGTCACTTGTGCCGACTGTGGCGTAATATCTCTTACACGTGTTTAAGGTTGTTGTCAATGGGTAGGAGTTCAACTTGATCAAACTACAAAATTGATCAATCTAGAGTACAGACAACTGGTACCATACATGTACCTCTTAAGGAAGTAACATTGTCTTCTGTGTCATACTGAATATATATATCTTATAAGAAGAAAAATCCTAATATTACAGTCGCGGCATCCTTAACTCTTAGTTCTTACTCTCGCACCATCTTGCACCGGAACCTTAAAAGACTCTAGTGGCTAAGGTAAACAATTCGGGTTCGATAGTTCTTATAAGGTGGACCTGTTTATAGAATTTGTTCTCAGTAGCGTAAGATCTGCATAATTTGTATGCGATGTTGAGGTGCTACCAAATGGTTTTTCACTATATATATATATCAGTTAATTAGTTAAAAGTTTTTAAAGGATATTAGGCAGAAAATTTGTCTTTACGTGACCATCACGTATTGGAGGACTGTGACTGTGGTTTGTGTGAATACTGATAGCTTATAACTTAGTTATTTAGTTAGAAAAATAGTTGTTGAGCTGTACGATTATAGAAGTAGGAATGAGGTAAAAAGCGCTTATCATTGACTAAGGCTGTATTCGTGATTTTCCACAACGTTGTTTAGCAGAGGAAGTAGGCAAGGAGAGTAGTAAGCATATAGAACCTTGTAAGAGGCATGAGCAAGATTTGCAGATAATGTGAGTGTTAGTTATCTACGACTAAGTTGTCTTGTTAGAGGATTAAACACTGAATTGTCCAACTACAGATTTTGGCAGGTCTAACTCTTTGCATTGTTTTCTTCCAAATAACGTTGTATTAGAACTGAATGTGTCATTTGCCAAGTTGTTTTGGAAGAAGTGTAGCAGCTAAGTTCTCCAGATGGAGAAGGTGATGAGGAGTAGAAAACTGTCCTGTGTAAGAGGTGCGTTTAAATTTGGAGTTTCAACGATCTGAGTGTATCAGCACTAACGACCTTCGCCAAGTTGTTTGACCAAAGTGTAGCAGCTAAGTTGTCCAGTTGAAAAAAGAAGGAGGTGGAGAGAGGAATTTGTCGTGTGAAAGTGGTGCACACACATTTGCAGTTTCCATGATCTGAGTGAATCAACACCAACGTCATTCACGAAGTTGTTTTGCCATGGTGTAGCAGCTAAGTTGTGCAGCTAGCAGGAGGCGAGGAAGAGGAACCTGACCTGTGTCCCTTTGCAGTGTCCACGATCTGAGTGTGTCACCACCACTCTTCTATGAACAACCTTCGGCAAGTTGTTTGGCCAAGATAAAGCTGCTAAGTTGTCCACTGGAGAAGGAGGCGAGGAAGAGGAACCTGCTTGTGTCCCTTTGCAGTGTCCACGATCTGAGTGTGTCACCACCAACGACCTTCGGCAAGTTGTTTGGCCAAGATAAAGCTGCTAAGTTGTCCACTGGAGAAGGAGGCGAGGAAGAGGAACCTGTCCCGTGTAAGAGGCGCGTGCCCATTTGCAGTTTCCGTGGATTGGCCTAGATCGCTCGGCGTACATTCGGTAACATTGTCGCTGCAGGAAACAATTATCTCGCGCTGGCCTTTAGGAAATCCTGCTGTTTATATAATTTACTCCTAGTTAATCTGATTTTATTAATTGCCGCGTCGTTGTTTCACTCGATGACTCACAATAGAAAATACGTGTAAAATTGCTCTCTATCCTTTGTTCTTGAACTTTCCTTATTTTTTCAGGGTTTGTCTTTTACGTAGTTTGTCTTTTTTACGTACGGTTTGTCAACGTTGGTGAACGTTTCAGTGTACTTTTATAATCCTGTAACAGGAATAAAAGTCCATAAATTATTCGAAGTCTCCGACTACGGATCGGTATAACATTTTGGTCCAATATGGAACCTGCATGGAGAGAATGTAGCATTTCTTACTAACGAAAGTTCACTTAAAGAATAACTGTAATAATAATAAAAAATATCTGATGGTATACAAAAAACATTTACATCGAACCGTAATCAAGTCAGTAAAAAGGACAGCAATGTATGATTCTAAATTATAACTGTATTCTGTATATTTATTTTCGTGGGTTGTATTCCAAGAAATAATTTATTATATATTTCTAAAACTACATAAAATGACTTTAAAATTAGTGATATTATTTTAAAAGATTAATACATTAATTATACAGAATATTACTTAAATGATATGTTTGAACTTATTTATTCATTTTCTCAACAATATTTAGTATGTTTCTTATTCACTTTTAAAGAAAAAATATCTAACGGTTTGGTTGAAATTATTAACTTATAGTACGTGGTATACTACAACAAATTTCAACTGTTTAAGATGATAATAATTTTTTGTGAAATTTTGTAAAAAATGCTAACTATAAATCATACAAATTCTTCAAATGGTTTTAAAAACTTTATAAGCAGTAACTTTTAAATGTTTCATTTGTTTATTGTGTAGTTTAAATTATAAACTATACTTTTTGTTCTTATTTGTGCTCATTTTCGTTTTAAAAACTTACTAGGCCTACATTCATTTAAACCTATTGAAATTGTTTAAGTTAGTTAAGTATAAATAAAAATATCTGTAAACAAATTTCGAATTTGGCACGTTTTGTTGCAGCAAAGTAAACACTAATAACTGTATTGTCACTTGGCCAAAAAACTCTCTTCATATGAATTATAGTTCATTGTCTTTCAAATTTCAAAATCTGCAGAGTATGGGGTTACTTCACCAACAATAATCCTAAAGTTAAACCACTAAAAAAACTAAAAAATAAATAGTTTAGTACCAAGTCAAACCACGCAAGAACCGTTGTGAACTCCAAGAGAAGAGACCCGAAGAGATGGAAGAATGGGTGGGGAAGGGAAGGGAGGGGTAAGAGGACATTTCTCGGTAATTAGAGTTGATTGTGGACCCGACTTCAGTCCCAGATTACCGGCATTTTTACCTCTGCAAAAAGCTGCTGAGGTGACATTGATGGAAAACTGTCTCGACTGCATAAATTTCTCGAACATGGCTTCTCCTTGTTTACATCCAACTATTAATTACACAACCTAATCACACAATAGAGGGCGGCTAATTAAAATATCTAGTTTAATTGACAAGCAAACCGGCTCCTATCCATCAGTATTGACAATGCTCGATTTATGGGAAGATCGACTGCAAAAACGTCGATGTATCGGGTGGCTACTGCGATATGGGAACCGCCCGCATCGCCCTGTCGTTGAACCCTTACACTGATAGAGCCATCCTAATGGCTGAGTCTATTATATTCTGTCAGTGTTTGTTAGTAAGTTAGGTGGCTTTAGAGGCTAAGCGCATTCACAATATGTAGCACACGTCAAGAATGTTTTGATCCTGGATCTATGCCTTCAAGATAAGATTTAACTGGCTTAAACATGTTCGATTATGAAACCAATATAAATTGACATGGTATTCATATATATATATATATATATATATATATATATATATATATATATATATATATATATATATATATATATATTTGAACAGTAGATAAAAACAAAATATATTTTACATTAAAGAATACCAATAAACAAACTGCATTGGTTGTTTAAAAGTAATTTTTTTGGCATTGGATAGATTATTATTATCAGTAAATTTATTGGAAACTTACAATGTTTCAAATGTTTTTAGAGAAAAATAGAACGTCTCGACAGGTATTAAACTCTAAAACCGTCTTCAGGTGTTACCTTAGCCTAAATTTAAATATATTTTGTCGTCTTTGACGTTCGTTATTGTAGTGGTTCGTGGTTCCTGATTCTCAGTACATTGTGAAGTTGGCAAATAAAACACTGTTGGATAATATTAATATTACGATTTAAGAATATTCTCTGTGTTTTAATAACACACAGAGAATTTTTTATCTTTGTATTGTGTATGTTTTCCATAAATTGTGTATATGTGTGATGATTTATAAGAAGATGTGACTTTCTTAAGAGTAATTTGCTATCATGTGGATGTTTAAGGATTTTCTTATATTTATAAGGGTTAATTTAGAAAAAAAAAATAGTTTTACAAGTAGGCTAAGGTATTAAGTAACACCTGAAGACGAAAGGAGTTCTATACTTGTCAAAACGTTACGTTTGTTTCTTAAACCACTAGGAGGAAAAGTACCGTACCTTACCTTAATCAGGTTACCTGAAATAGAAAAGAAAACTAATTTTGTACGTATAAGACGTTAGGGTTGTGTAAATAAAACTTCCAAACTGGGCAACACAGAACGGTCGTTTTTGAACACCTTCCTTCACAGGTTGGTGTACATTTAATCAACAGTTTACCATCCAAATATGAAAGCCTCAATTCGCTCAAGGCGTTTAAGGCAAGTTTAAAAAGGGTTCTGATATCTGAGGCCTATTACAGTGTAGGAGAGTTTTTAGCACATAACTGGGAGACCAATGATTTGGCCTGACTGACACCGGTAATGAAACTGTTGCAAGCTTTATGTATGGAAGAGCAATGAATGAATGTGACACTTTTGTATGTATGAATGTGAAAATTGTAGAATGATTGTGTAAATATAGATTTTTTTTAAAGAGTGACGATTGCGATACATGTATATTGTACTTGTCAATGCAATAAATAAATAATAAAAAAAAAAAAAAAATAGACAAATCTACTTACTTATACGTACCTAAGTATAGGCTATACTTATATATATAGCCTAAGTTTTAATAAATATTTTATACATATGATATAGTTTAAGAGGATTGAGTTATTAACATGAAACCGTTATCGTATATATTATAATTCTTTTGTTGAGTTTTATGGGGATTAAAAGAAAATAACCCCAGGTTCCAAAAGCCCTACAATAAAATAAAGAAAAAAAAATGGCAATATTTATTTTGCAATATTTACAATCCTGTGCAATATATTGCAAAGATCTGTTGAGCCTAAACCCCATAAGAGTGTCTTTGATGCCTAACTCACCTCTTAAAAACATTATTGAAATTTACATACTTTTTTCATGAAATAGGAGCTAAATTAAGTCACGATTAAAATTTTTCAGTGTGCTAGTTACACGGTAAGAACTAGCATCTAAGAATAGTTTGCCAGGAATTAATTGATTACATTGTAAAATGTATGATCAGATGTATCAGACGGTCTCATAAATCTCTCATAAAATAAAAATACAGCAATCTACTTCTAGTCTTTCGAACATGTTTGAGTAATAATGTAAATTATTATGTTTGTATTGTATTTAAATAGCTCGATTAAAAAAACTACAAGCAAGATTCAGTTTTTTATTACTTAATAATTAAATTTCACTCTTAGCATAATAACACGGGTGGTCTATATTAAATTGTATGGTGCCTTTTGATAATTAATGTATTCAAACTTTTAAAATAAAATATGAACTAAGCAACATAAATTATTTTGTTCACCTATGAATCTGAACCAATAAAACATTCATAAAACATTGGTAATGAAATATTATGATGATAATTAACTTCACTATTCGATATAGTCTTATCACAGTTTATATCATGTCTTTACGAAATAGAAAATTGGATATTTTTTTAAAGAATGAGCAGATGATTTAACCTTAATTAGTGTTTTGGAATGCTTACTTTTCTACAGTTATTTATTACATGATGAAAAAGTTGTTTTTATCCAAAAACCTGCCCCACAACTCAATTTGAGTGTAGTAGTTACACTCAAATCGATTTTGGTAGACCGACGAGTGAAAATTGCCTTTTTTCGGGTTCAGTAGGAAGCGGAAGGCCGGCTCAAGGCTGAGCGGGAGCATCAGCCTCCGAAGGCTACGATAACGCAAATTAAATGCGGGTTTTGTGTCGGGGGAGGGGGAGGGGGTCTGACAGCTGTGCCTAACATAATAGACGGATAAAAAATGAAACATCCATCAGAATATCTGTTGTTTTATTCTTAGGATAATAAATCCTAATATACATAATCCATAAAATTATCTCCGGCATCACTGAACAGATTTTGATGAAATTGGGGGGGGGGAGTTATCTTTTGTGCCATAGGGATACACTAAAAAGGATATCTCTAAATTCCATTCCTAAGGGTAGAAACAACTATACTGTTTTTCCATAAGACTACCATTGACATTAATTTAATATTTTATTTCAAAAAGCTGATAAAAATCATTAAAATAGTAAGTTATAAAAGATAAGACTAATAATTTAAAAATATGCATTATTAGAATAGTTTAAATATTATACATTGTCAGTATGTTATTGTCTGCAACACTTTTTCCAGAATTAATCTTTTAAAGTTGTCGAATCTGTCTTAAATTCCCATCTTTTGTTTGAATTCCTGTACCAATACATTACACATATACATTACATTGATGTGGATAGTTTATATTTTATAAATCGACAATGGGGTAGTTTCTACAATGCTTCGTTCAGAGTTATCCCAGGGGGTATTACATATTTCATGAAAACGAATAATTAATATTGAACGTTAATTTCAATTCGATGTTCATAAAGATAAAATGAACAATCTGAACCTTAAATCCTGAAGGAATATGTACTCTTTGAATGTTCATTTATTGATCTCCTTATCAACTATTAAAAGTATCATGTGTAACTTTTTAGCGACACCCAAAAAGCAACACGTCAATAAAACTATGATTTGAGTACCTAAATGATAATTGCTAATTTAAAACTTAATAACTTGGTAGTGTAAGGGTGTGCCCTATGTAAATTATTCAATTTTTGGGATCAGTACGTACTAATTCATTCCCAAATACGATTTTCATAACTAAAAGGAGAGGCCCACCCACCCACCCATATACGGTGGTATTTAATGATTGTGTTTAGATTCCATATAGAAGCGGGCAGTTTTGAGCTCAAGTTACGATATGATTGAATGTTGTATGATTAAATATAATTTAGTATTTTGCCTTCAATTTGGAAACAACTAATAATATACTATATAACATAACTAGACTACGAGTGTAGTATTCCTTTCATATCAGTAACAACATTTGACTTAGAACCTAAATTCTATGTTTTTATCATTTTAAAAACTATTACTCTTTTATTTAGTTGGTCTATAACTTTTGATCTAAATTATGCGTTCAAAATATATTTAAAATTATTAATACTTTGTTTTATAACAAATAATAGGTATCATATTTAAAAAATTGTATCCTTAAACTACTATATTGTTTGCAATAAATGAACATTTTAATTTGAAACTAAGAAAATGATAATAGTGCCCCAACAATACACTTCATTTGGGAACTATTTTAATTCAAAACTAGACAGTATCTTTGAATTAATTGGTGAATTCTAATTAAGGTAAAGCTAAACATATATTGTTATAATTACTTTTTAATTTTCTTAATGCATTAAGTTACCAAAGTTCTTACATAGTAATGGTAAATTGCAAAACAAGTTACTGTACCAATTATTAAATTAGTTTATTAAGATTTTATATCATTAAATAAAGCTTAGAAAACCTGTTTAGGTTATAAATTGAAATAAACAAGTCAAGAATAAACATAACAGTTAATTTAAAAATAACTTAGAAGGCTTTGTTATCTGATGCTAAAGAGAAAAAAGGAGACCAATAGAAGAGTAATAGAGACCGGCGTGCTGCGCGGCACTCGGAGACTACAACGCACGGGTATAAGCACTGCGCACTGTGTCTACCTTCTGCATTCTACCACTCCGGGTTTATTTACGAATGTCTACGACATTTATCAATCCTCCCATTATTGCCTCACAATTAAAGTGTTTACCGCGTCTTCTACTGTAATTGTTAAATCTCTCTTTCGATATATTGTCTGCGTCCATTACATTTCTGCAGTAGGCTACTGTGAATAGCTTTCATGCGCTGTAAACGTTCCATGCCATCAACTAATACGTGTTTAAAGCATTCTTCCTTGTTACAAGAAGGTGAATTCCTGGATAATTTGTCGCTCGTGGAGACTGTTAAATTAGTTTAAATAAATAACTGTTCAGACTTGGTGGCGTAAAATATAATGATAATATGTTAGTTGATATTAAATAATATGGCCAAGAAACAATGTTATTCGTATAATTGTTTCGTAATTATAAATGAAAATAATTTTTACTGAGTAACATTTATTTCTCGTTTCAATTCCTATTTTATAACGGAACTTGGTTCAAGAATCCATGTTGTTGACTAGTAAGCAACAATTTCAGGAGAAGAGAGAAGATAGCTTATGAGCTTATCGTTCTAGGACGATTTTCCCTATTATTTTAGAAAAATTTGAAGCAGTGATATCGGTCGGCAAATGACAAGCGTACGAATGAAGATAACATTTGAGTCGATTTTCTAATTGAAATTTGTGTCAAAACTACTATATATTTACAACTAACTATCATATAAATTCTATTCATTTGGGGAAGTACACGTTAATCAATTGTAAATCCGCTTAAAATGTTAAGACTTTAAAAGTGAAAGTCCGTTTGAACAGTGTCCAAGAAATCATGTACAGGCTACCTGGATAATTTTTTTTTCATGGCGATAATAAACATATAATGTTGGTAATATTTTTTATTTTGGGAGTCTATACAGGGCAAAATAAAATTAGTTATATCATATTAGTTTAAAATGTTAGTTCCATTAGTTTTTATCATTTGGTTGTTCTAATTGTTATTTGTTACTTAAATAATAGATGTTTAGTTGTATAGGCTATCGTTGAATGTAATTAACCAAAGTCCATGGATTATGTACAGATTAAAAACTTAACTATGTGGAAATTATTAATGTGACATTTTATAAATGTATAAACTATAACAATAATTGTACTAATTCAAGATTAATCTTTTACGTTCTACGCTCAAATAAAAGCAACACAAAACTAATCCTGTAAGGCTTGTTCAGAGTATAAAATACTCTTATTGTAGCTGATTTATATTTTAATAGCTCATAAACAAATTGATGGCTATTAGAAAGTCATTTTAAATTTGTAAAAATTCATCTGTTTGAGGTTTAAAATAGTAATAATCCTGAATATCTTGTATTTCAATTATTGCAATATAATATTTTATTAAATAATGCTTTTTTGGTTGTAAAATAATTTAGTTTTTACCAATATTATTTTACTCTTATCAGTAACCTATCTAACACTAACCGACGGGATCTTATAGTTTCTAACAAATCAGCCTATTATAATTTCTACAAAGTTAATAATTTTTAATGTTACTATAACTAAGTGACCGTGTTAAAAAGGATTACATTCAGGATTTAAAATATTTCGTACATAATTATAATGTTATTTTATAGTAGTTGTAATGTCATAAATTTAATGTAAAAAAATGATTTGAATGTAAATAGACAGTGGTGTCACTATGAAAACCCCCCAACATACCATAAGGGTGATTATTAACCACGATCTCATTTAGGAAGAGAAGAGTTCAATTATAAATGAAAATGAAAACAGCCTTTAAAAGTCTTTATCAAAGTGAGGTTAGGACCAATATGTGTCATCTCTATGACCTAACCTTAAAATATGTTTTTGAATAAACTATTTTGACTTTCGGAAAAACGAACAATGTTCAGAATGTTATTTAAAGCAATTTTACGGAACTGTTTGTTTAAGATATACTGAGAAATTATTTTCCTGTTTTTCATACTGTTGATATACATTAATATCAGGAAATTATACCTTTGACTACTAATAGTCTCATGACGTTTCCTAGCCAATTTCAATCATAAACTGAACGAGTCCTTGGTTTATTCTCACGTCCTATCTATAAGAGCTTTTTGCTCTAGCAAAGGCAATTTCTCATTACTTGCCTGCTACCGTTTTAACTGTCAGGTATAAATACCGCCAACAGTAATAAAGGTTGATAACTATCTCATTCCGGGCTATAACTACATGGGTTGCACCGCACAGGTTACGTTGTGGTGTACTACAAGGATCGCATTTGGGACCACTACTGTTTGCCGTGTCGACCACGCATTGCAGGCCGCCAGCTAATATCCAACGGTTAGACACCACCGTCACGAAATGTCCTGCAAATTGCCATCCTTAATGTGAGGAACTTGGATCCTTCGACGCTACTCATGTCGGTGAAACATTCAGTAAATTAAAACCCTTAGCCACGGTGACAGTCGAGTATTGAATGGCTTGATAGGAGCTAAGCATTTATTTCAAATCATCCTTAAAAACTATTAGTTTGTGGTATTAAAGTTATAAATGTATATTTTATGTTATGTAATATTTTAAAAGACGACGTCAACAAATAACTAAGTTTTCTTTATGTTATTATAGTATTTATTAGATTAAAATGACTAAATAAATTATTAAAACATATTTTATAACAAATAACACTCGAAATGAGTATCTTAAATAATCATAAGATCTAATTATTTTCTTTGTGCATTAAATTCTGCAGCTAACCTTAAGCATGATCGTTTACTACATGAATATCTTATTTTCTTATGAACTCATTAATTTAATACTAATACGAACTAAGTGGATGCTATTTTTATTGAGCCATTCTTTTTTTCAGTCGTGTTTGCAGTTATATTATCAAAGCCCTCTAAAACACATTCCTCCTATAAAATATACTATCTACAATAGGTCCTTATATTTCATAAGTATTTAAATTTCTCTTATTCAAAATGTAAATAAATTAATTAAATACCTATTGTGTTCATATTTTAATGTTTATTGCCTCTAATCTCGACAATATTTGATTAACCGTTTACTAATTTAAGTAATTTATTAAGATCGACACTATCATTATGTAGAAAAACAACTGACATACCAACTATTAACCGATTTCTCCACTAACGAGATTATTATATGTAGTTTTAAAAGAAAAAGTTCTTAATAATTGAACATTAAAACATATCTTTAATGCGTGTATAAGGCACAGTGTAATGTGTTCTTATACTTACTTTAGTTACAATATAGATATGACCTATCCCCAAAATGATATGCCTATATTTAAGGCCAAAATAATCATGAAAGTTAAAACTAGTTTTATGACAATTTAGAATAACAGCTTAAAATTATAGAAATAATATGTAGATATGCGTATGTGAACTATTTCGTTTATCGTTCGTCTTTGTAGCAAGTATTAAGTTTACATTAAATTTTACTTAAGTTAGTAAAATCGAATAAACACATTGTTTTAATTGTGACTTTTTTTTTGTGCTTTATGTTATTGAAAGGAAATAAACAGTGAGTTTTATTTTGTTATTTATGATATATCACATAGTTAACGTCTTCATCTCGTGCCTTTATTTAATTCTGTTCGATTTATTTTAGGGCGTATTTAATTAGCAAAATAAAATTAGTTATCGATAAAAATTAAAAGTTGCACAGCAGGAAATCATGTTTTAAGGTAATACACACGAAAGATTGACTTATCTATTTGATTTTCACATTTATTTATGAAAACACGCTTTGGTTGACTCAATGAGTGTAAAAAAATTACAAAGTAAACTTATAACTTCGTTTGGAATCTGGGAAATAAAATGTAATGCTATTTTAATTTTAGTTTTTTAATAAAATATAAACAATATTTAGGCCTATAAGTATAATTTATACTAAACGGATTATTTACAAATTTAACTACCATATTTTAACAACTCGAATGCAAAGAAATGTTGCGTAGTTAGGTCATGAAAGCATATTGATTGACCTTTTGCAACAAAAGCGGCGTAGAAAAAGCGATCAAAGAAGAATTTGGAAGGAAGAACACGATGATATGGCAGTATTGTACACAATACAGCGATGCCGGCTATGTAACAGGGTATTGTGGCATTTATATAGAGTATATGTAATCCTGAAGTACTATTTCTGTTTACATGGTAGTTTACGAAAAACATTTTTTTGTTAATATTTGAACTATACGAAACTAATCATTACCGGTTTCCAATTGTAAACATAGATTAAAATAACATTAGTTAACCATTCAAGCTCATCTTAGTAGTTATTATAATCTAAATGTATGAAAGTACTAAAAAAATAAATAAAAATAAATTTACCGGAGGGTTGAGTACTTCCATACGTTTAAATAATTGTTTAACAAACTTTATTGATTCAATTGAGGCTTTTTGAGTCATAATTACGTGTATACATGGGCACTTACGTATCTAAAGTGTATAAACGATTAAGTTTTAAGATAAAAAAAATAATATTTAAATTAAATTTAAATTTTCAGTTTTAAATTTGGAACAGTTACTCAAATCAAATCGTATTTGAGAATAAAATACAAAAAAGATACCTCACAGCTTCAAAAAAATATTAGTGAGTTTGAAAATAAATTTTTCATTTTAGTAGACTTACCCGTTGGATCGGCTGGTACTATCCGAGACAACGTCCAGTCCACCTTGCCTCACCTTCGGAACATGTTGGAAATTGCGCGCACCAAAAACTCAAAACAGTCACAGAACCGCGCACTATCACTGCCCGCGTCGCCCGCCAAACGACATGGTAAACCGAAAAAAACACTGAAAATAAAAAAAAAAACTTAGAGATCCAGAAGTAAAATGTTTTATCAAAAACCTAAAAATGTTGTGAACCTTGAAAAAATTGCGGACTGTGTAACCTGTGAAGCATGGGACGCAGTCAGCCAAGTATACAGTGGGCAAGCGATGCGTGCAGGCCGGCGACCACTCGAGTGCTCAGCATGGTTCACCGCCAGCCCAAACGTCGGAACTCCCCACCTGTTGCTCGCTAACTCAGGTAACCCCCCACCACAACAACACTCCACCTACCTCTTGCGTTCCGTTCCGTTTTGATTCCCATTCTCGTGTTATCGGGATGTATTTAGTTTTGGGGTTTCATGATTACTGTTGATTGCCTTGGTTTTTGGTTTGGTTTCGTGGTATAACTTTATTTTAGTACTTTGGACAGCCTTTATGTGTGTTTTGAATTTTTCATTATGTTGTTTGATGTTATGTTTTTACATTATTTGCTGGCATATCAAATAATTCCAGATTAAGATTTAGGGTTTGAAATTTAGTTTAAAAAGTTTTTTCTATTCGTAACGTTATACTTATTTTATTTCTTTATTTTTTGTTATTTGCTTTTGTGTTTTGAAATTTAAAGTTACTGATAGTTTATCTAAGTTTCTTAGTAAATCTTTTCTATTGTATTACACTGGTACAAAATTCGCATTCTTCTTTCACATAACAGCGTTTCGTAAATTATTTATAATTATATCGTAAATTATTTAAAAGTCACATACTTAATTATTTTTAGCTATTAAAATGCGAATTTTCTTCTAATCTAAGAGCTTATTTCATTGATGTTTAATACACTAAAATATTGATCATCAGTAACATTAGTCATGTGCATCTTTGAAATTTATTTACGTTTATGAAAATAGCTAATGTAATTTGTAATATAAAATTCATCTATGTTCTTTACAGGGAATGCAAACTGTTGAAAGGAGACTTGCTATTACCTTATTTTCTACTAATCAATCCTTTAAATTTATTTTTCCAACTAGTATTTGATGCTTTTGGTTTTCTGGTCATTTTATAGTTTTTACTCTGTGTATTTTCTTTTATATGCTTTCACTCTTACTGTCCTATTAAGTTTATTAGTTTATATATTTAAAAAGCCTATTTTTAATAAAATTATAAGGATAATGCTGATAACTTAAACTTAATATCATAATTATGTGCCAAAAAACTAACTTCATTATTTATATAGAGAAGTTTAATAAAAATCTCTACTTGTGTTCAACATTTATACATTCTGTATAAAGTTAACGCCAGTGTTCAACGTTTCATAAAACCTTTTTATAATATTTGTTCCATCTAAATTGTTAATACTAAAGTTTAAAAAATTGTAAATCGATGTTCGTAAACCAAACTCATACTCATTTTGATAACTATATGCTAGTCAAACTAACTAAAAGGCACTAAAACATCAAAATCATACTATAAACTAAAACAAAATCGGATCGAATAGATCCAAATGTATAAAGCCTAGAAAATCAAATTCACATCTAAAACCATGTACACACACAAAGGTAAAATGAACACTCAATCTTACTATGGCACATTATGACACATACAGTGGCAATCTGACCTCTCAGTCTTACTATGGCACCTTGTGACACATACAGTGGCAATCTGACCTCTCAGTCTTACCATGGCACCTTGTGACACATACAGTGGCAATCTGACCTCTCAGTCTTACCACGGCACCAAGTGACACATACAGTGGCAATCTGACCTCTCAGTATTACCATGGCACCTTGTGACACATACAGTGGCAATCTGACCTCTCAGTCTTACTATGGCACCTTGTGACACATACAGTGGCAATCTGACCTCTCAGTATTACCATGGCACCAAGTGATACATACAGTGGCAATCTGACCTCTCAGTCTTACTATGGCACCTTGTGACACATACAGTGGCAATCTGACCTCTCAGTCTTACTATGGCACATTATGACACATACAGTGGCAATCTGACCTCTCAGTCTTACTATGGCACCTTGTGACACATACAGTGGCAATCTGACCTCTCAGTCTTACCATGGCACCTTGTGACACATACAGTGGCAATCTGACCTCTCAGTCTTACCATGGCACCTTGTGACACATACAGTGGCAATCTGACCTCTCAGTCTTACCATGGCACCTTGTGACACATATAGTGGCAATCTGACCTCTCAGTCTTACCATGGCACCTTGTGACACATACAGTGGCAATCTGACCTCTCAGTATTACTATGGCACCTTGTGACACATACAGTGGCAATCTGACCTCTCAGTCTTACCATGGCACCTTGTGACACATACAGTGGCAATCTGACCTCTCAGTCTTACCATGGCACCTTGTGACACATACAGTGGCAATCTGACCTCTCAGTCTTACCATGGCACCTTGTGACACATATAGTGGCAATCTGACCTCTCAGTCTTACCATGGCACCTTGTGACACATACAGTGGCAATCTGACCTCTCAGTCTTACTATGGCACCTTGTGACACATACAGTGGCAATCTGACCTCTCAGTCTTACCATGGCACCTTGTGACACATACAGTGGCAATCTGACCTCTCAGTCTTACCATGGCACCTTGTGACACATACAGTGGCAATCTGACCTCTCAGTCTTACCATGGCACCTTGTGACACATACAGTGGCAATCTGACCTCTCAGTCTTACCATGGCACCTTGTGACACATACAGTGGCAATCTGACCTCTCAGTATTACCATGGCACCTTGTGACACATACAGTGGCAATCTGACCTCTCAGTCTTACCACGGCACCAAGTGACACATACAGTGGCAATCTGACCTCTCAGTATTACCATGGCACCTTGTGACACATACAGTGGCAATCTGACCTCTCAGTCTTACCATGGCACCTTGTGACACATACAGTGGCAATCTGACCTCTCAGTCTTACCATGGCACCTTGTGACACATACAGTGGCAATCTGACCTCTCAGTCTTACCATGGCACCTTGTGACACATACAGTGGCAATCTGACCTCTCAGTCTTACCATGGCACCTTGTGACACATACAGTGGCAATCTGACCTCTCAGTCTTACCATGGCACCTTGTGACACATACAGTGGCAATCTGACCTCTCAGTATTACCATGGCACCTTGTGACACATACAGTGGCAATCTGACCTCTCAGTCTTACCACGGCACCAAGTGACACATACAGTGGCAATCTGACCTCTCAGTATTACCATGGCACCTTGTGACACATACAGTGGCAATCTGACCTCTCAGTCTTACCATGGCACCTTGTGACACATACAGTGGCAATCTGACCTCTCAGTCTTACCATGGCACCTTGTGACACATACAGTGGCAATCTGACCTCTCAGTCTTACCATGGCACCTTGTGACACATACAGTGGCAATCTGACCTCTCAGTCTTACCATGGCACCTTGTGACACATACAGTGGCAATCTGACCTCTCAGTCTTACTACGGCACCTTGTGACACATATAGTGCCAATCTGACCTCTCAGTCTTACTACGGCACCTTGTGACACATATAGTGCCAATCTGACCTCTCAGTCTTACTATGGCACCATATGACACATACAGTGGCAATCTGACCTCTCAGTCTTACCACGGCACCTTGTGACACACAGAGTGGTAGGTCTAATCGGACCTATCAGTATTATCATGGCACCTTGACACACTGTGGTAAGCTGACCTCTCAGTCTTACCAAGGCACCTTGTGACACACAGAGTGGTAGGTCTAATTGGACCTATCAGTATTATCATGGCACCTTGTGACACACAGAGTGGTAGGTCTAATTGGACCTATCAGTATTATCATGGCACCTTGTGACACACAGAGTGGTAGGTCTAATTGGACCTATCAGTATTATCATGGCACCTTGTGACACACAGAGTGGTAGGTCTAATTGGACCTATCAGTATTATCATGGCACCTTGTGACACACAGAGTGGTAGGTCTAATTGGACCTATCAGTATTATCATGGCACCTTGTGACACACAGAGTGGTAGGTCTAATTGGACCTATCAGTATTATCATGGCACCTTGTGACACACAGAGTGGTAGGTCTAATTGGACCTATCAGTATTATCATGGCACCTTGTGACACACAGAGTGGTAGGTCTAATTGGACCTATCAGTATTATCATGGCACCTTGTGACACACAGAGTGGTAGGTCTAATTGGACCTATCAGTATTATCATGGCACCTTGTGACACACAGAGTGGTAGGTCTAATTGGACCTATCAGTATTATCATGGCACCTTGTGACACACAGAGTGGTAGGTCTAATTGGACCTATCAGTATTATCATGGCACCTTGTGACACACAGAGTGGTAGGTCTAATTGGACCTATCAGTATTATCATGGCACCTTGTGACACACAGAGTGGTAGGTCTAATTGGACCTATCAGTATTATCATGGAACCTTGACACACTGTGGTAAGCTGACCTCTCAGTCTTACCTACCACCATGTGACACATACAGTTGCAATCTGACCTCTCAATCTAAACATAGCATCTTATGACGCGCACTGTGGTAATATAAACTCTCGGTATTTTACCACCCACCCTGTGACACAGACAGTGGTAATTCAGGCTGACCAGGCAACGATATGATATATACCCAGTGCAAGATGTATAATCATTCTTACCATACAACAGTGGCAAGCTAAGCTTCAAGACATCGAAACTGGTAGGCTGATTTATCATTATAGCCATGCCACCATGTGACACAATGGTAAGGTGCCCTCTTTTTCCTAACATGTGAATCACAATGGTTAGCTGTTCTCTCTGTCTTACCGTGCCAAAATGTGTTACAAATTGATAAGCTGACATCTCAGTTTTACCATACCACCATCTGATACACAGTTGTAATTTGACCTCTCAGTCTTACCAGCCACCATGTGACAAACACTGTGGCAATCTGATATGATAGTCAAAGAATGCAACTATGATACATTTTTAGTGGCAAGCTGATATCTTACCATGCCACCATGTGAGACATAATGGAAAGCTGACTTCTCAGTCTTACAAAGCCACCATTTCACACACAATGATAAGCTAACCTCTCAGCTTTACCATGCTACCATATGACAAACAATGGTAAGATGACCTATCTGGCTTACCATGCCACCATGTGATATACAATAGTAAGTGAGCCTCTAAGTCTTACCTGCCACCTTGTCACACACAGTGGTAATTTTACCTTACCAACCAGTAAGATGACATCCAAGTCCTGCAATGTGCAATATGACGCACACAGTGGTACGCTGACCCCCTAATCTTACCATGGTATCAAGTAATACACAGTGGTAAGCTGACTTCTCAGCCTTACCTGCCTCCTTGTGACACACTGTGATAAGATGACCTTACCACACTGTGGTAAGTCTTACCTGCTACCATGCGACACACATTGGTGACACCTTAGTCTTACCTGACTCCTTGTGACACACTGTGGTAAGATGTCCTCTCAGTATTACCTGCTTCCATGTGATACACACTGTGGTAAGCTTACCTCTCAGTCTTACCTGCCACCATGTGACACACACTGTGATGACCTCTCAGTCTTGCCTACCTCCTTGTGACACACTGTGGTAAGATGACCTCTCAGTCTTACCTGCTACCATGCGACACACACTGTGTTAAGGTGACATCTCAGTCTTACCTGCCCCCTTGTGACACACTGTGGTAAGATGGCCTTTCAGTCTTACCTGCTACCATGTGATACACACTGTGGTAAGATGACCTCTGAGTCTTACCTGCCTCCTTGTGAAACACTGTGGTAAGATGACCTCTCAGTCTTACCTGCCTCCTTGGTGATACACTGTGTGAAGATGACCTGTCAGTGTTACCATGGCACCTTTTGACATATACTGTAGTAGGATGACCTCTCAATGCCTTAAAATGGCACCATGTGAAACACACTGTGATAAGATGATCTATCAATCAAACTATGCTACAATCTGACATGTACCGCCCTTACCACTAATTTGACCATATGTAACAATATCATGCTCTGAGTTTATCTGAAACACCTAAATTTATTATGTCGTAACGGACTTACTCTCAGTAATAAATTATATCTAATCTTTGCTATGCATGCATTGGTTTGGAACCCTCATTGGCAAACTGACATTGACTCCTGGTTAACCACTGATATCCACATTGTAGAGTAGTTAAATGCAAGAATAAAATTGTTAGTATGAAAAGTAAAGCTTTATCCTAAGAAATGTCAGCCTAAAAATTTCACGACTGTATATTATTACACAAACTTATTCATTGCCGTTCTTCGTGGTTGTAAAACGATATCTTAGTAAATACAGTTTTGCACTATACTTTGCAAAGGCGTCTTACTGTAACTCCATACTGGTGTAAATAGCATTTAGAGGTTTAGCGATGCAATGGTTAAGTGTGGGAACACACTATTCAAAAAACACATTTCCCACGAGGATGAAGTAGTCAGAGTTGTGTAAGCTTGTGTAAGGCATCACCTCCCCCGCGATTCAACGTACTGTATGGAACCGGCGGGCAACGAACGGCCGGCCACGCGAGCAAGTAGTAACCGAAGCATGTTAACAGTTAGTGCACCATCATAACAATCACTATCAAGCAAATCACAACTGTAGGTAAAAACAGACGGAGAGATTGATAGGAGAGGAGGAGTAGAGAGGAAGGAGGAAATGAGGGAGGGCTGCGGAGCGTAGAGACCAACATGGTCGTTTGGCGGTTACAGTCCAGGGGGTAGCCGTTCACGGGCCGAGGAAGACTTCCGGTAGGGCCTCACAAACACTGAGTCCTCCGCTGGTGGTTGTATAAAGTTGAATTTCAAGGTTTGTTTGGGCACCAAAAGAAAAGTTGAGTTTAAAAAATTGTGCTCAAAAAGTCACATTTTATCTTGACAGTTTTTTACTTATTTTAAATTATAAGGCCTTATAATTTAAGGTTATATACCTTTCAACCACATTTTTGGAAGTTCCTAAAGTTAATTCTTTAGTGGAGCCGTTTCGATCCTTGAAAACGTCAAAACATGGCTTCCTATTTTAATGACAGGACAATAATTATCGTATACCAACACTCAAGGTGTTATTTGGTAGGTAAAGCCTCTTCTACTGGACCGTAAGATGGTTTTTGTAAAACATTGAGTTTTTTAACGTTTTTGATTCAGTTAAATGTGTGAACTTTGTATATAATTTTTTCTATTTTTATTTAAAACAATTCATAATATCAACTTAAGGCGCACTAGATTGGTCCTTTAATAATCATAATGTGTTCACTATAACTCTTTATAATAATAATCACGAACAGTACAGTTATAAGAGAACAACTTATTTCAGCCCGCCGAAGGTACGGTTGCGTATGTACCTACTATGGGGTTGTTTGGGCCT
The DNA here is from genome assembly GCA_035578905.1 of Stictocephala bisonia. Lineage (NCBI taxonomy): Eukaryota > Metazoa > Arthropoda > Insecta > Hemiptera > Membracidae > Stictocephala > Stictocephala bisonia. The sequence continues at coordinate 13,148,257 of JAQJVL010000002.1, forward strand.
ATTGACTTCCCAGCGGTGGCAGTTTTGGGAAACGACCGCCTTATGGAAAAAAAACAACCTCCAAAAGTGTTCTACAGAGTATTCAAATATTCTTTGTAAATTTTAAAATTGGGGTTTTTTTAGTGTGTAAACAGCCTTGGATATGTTAGTTAGGTTACGTTATATAGATTACTAACACGTCCTACACTTAACTAACCACATATAACGTATCCTTTCAAAAGTATACAATTTCGTCATTATATACAGTTTCTTGTTCAATAATACCCATATGTTGACATATATTCAAAAGTATCCAACAACTACTTTTCCTTTTTAGTAATATCATTTGGAAGTAGGATTATTTTATCATACCATCGTTTTATTATAACTTTTTTATTTCCACTTGATGTAAAAATGTATTGTGAAGCACTACCAATTTACAAAACTAATTAATAATATATAAATCAGTATTGGGGTTTTATACTGACCACTCAAACTTGCAACAGCCATTAGTTGATTAGTTTTAGTTTTCTATAGTTAGGTTAGGTTAAATTTGGTTAGAGACTGCGAATTGTAGTTAAGAACATAATACATTTTCTTTATATAACATACCATGGAGCCAATCAGTCGTGTCTATTTATGTTTAGGGAGTTTTAATTAAAGGAGAAAAAGTGAAAATCTGTAAATGACGATTAGAAACGGAATTGAAATTGATTTGAAAATATTTATTTAACAGTTTTTTTTGCATTCCATTTTAAGTGAGAGTGAAGAGTGAAGTAATTTAATTTGATTATTCTATCATCATCCACGAATATGTTAAGTTAAACACTCATTACGCTTTGATATAAAACTATAACTTTTACTAGAATAGTTGCACATGCTGTTCTTATGTTAGAAATAGTTGATTGAAACAAATTATCAAAAATTTTAAGATATCTGTAGTAGAACCGTTACATATTTTTAGATTGAACTATACTGTTACACTTTTTAAGTCAATTCCCATAAAAAATATTCCATTCCGTAATGATATGAAATCTTTGAACCGGACGTGTTGTTATCCAAGCTTATGCAACTATTCTTTATTCTGATATGAAATATTCAAACACTCACGATTGCAAATTTAAAATGTTGTAAACAATCGTATATACTTCAAATTGTAGGACTTCCTCGATCATGCCATCTTCTTCAAAGCAATCTGAGACAATTAATTCCTTTAACATCATATATTTCAGATAATTTGTTCTTTTATGTCTAAGAAATGTAATTTATTATTAACAGATAACTTTCTCTACTTTTTGGTAGATAATTTAGAATACCTAGTTTGTTTAGTTAAAAATCACAGTATCCCTAAAATAAAAGTATGAAACAAAACAAAATTGGTCTCCAATTTCTATAATCAGATTCAAAAATTGGGTTAAAAAGTCTTCAAAAATTCCAAATTGACATTACGTATAACACTTTATTTTATACCAATATTAACATGTAGCCTAGAAATATGTACATTAACAAACCCAACTTAAGTACAATCCAAGCTACAGAAATGAAGTTCACGAGAACAATGAACAAAAAGACAAGAAAAGAGAGAGTAAGAAATGAACTTAATATAAGAGAAGCTTGAGTGTAGAGACGTGTAATCGGACATATATGAACAATGAAATTGAGATGGTTTGGACACAAAAGAAAAAACAGAAAAAATGGAGTAGACAAGAAAGACTCGAAAATATTTTCAGATACAAGGCAAAGGCCAACAAGGAGGTAGATAGAAGATGCGAAGGAAAAAGTAACATAAAGAGGGCATAGTTGTCAAGAATCTCAAAATCAACAGACTATATTATGATATAAATGAGTTAAAGAGGCTTGTCAACCACAACCGAGTGACTAGAGTGGATAACTGATGGTGATGAATTTGCTCTAAACGGCAAACTGCTTTTGCCACTGAATTTTTACACTGATGAAATTACAAGCCATATTTTTTCACACCAGATCACGACTTGGCCCCGTACAGTGGTCTAATATGTCCTTTATTGCTAGGCCGCTATGTAATACCGTCTCTAATCCGGAGAAACTCTGAGACTGGTCTGACTGACTCAAAGAGGTCTACGACTCCATTAAATACAGTAATTTGTTTCGTTTTAACTACTCTGTTATACGGTGTACTAGTGACCCAGGGGAACTCCGTTTCAGTGAACACTACTTTATGAATGTAAAAACACCCGTGACTTCCCTATCAACTTTGTATTTACAGTATTGTGATAGCAGATAACTGGAGAGATGGTCATACAGTTAGGATGTGTTTGTAGCCATCCTAATGTTATTGTCTATGTGGCTGCAGATATTTGGGTTGTATCTCTATAAAATATATGTAAATTGGCTCTGAGGCTTCAGTGAGTAGAATTAAATGATAATTCTTCTATTGATAATAATCATTGTCATAGACCAGGGATGGCATGGTATGTAACAACTGGCATGGAGTCCTGCAACTACACGAAAGTTGCACAAAATGTGGTGAACATGTGAATACTACTTCAGAATGTTGCCAAAAGTACAGGTATCAAGCAAGCATAACTGAATATCTGCAATAAAAACCAAGATAATTACCAAGTCTGAGAGGTAGAAGTGAGGAAGACTACACTTTAGGTTAAAAACATAAATGAGTGTGAATAAAAAACGTAATACACCTTTGGACAGTTTTAATGTAATTAGGTATTTTCATACCTGTTCCAGTTACCGGAACATACATGGCTTACCGGACTTCATCACCACAATATTATACATTTTACCTATATATTGTAACACATGTGTGTTGTTTGACGTTCACTTATTTGTACTCCGACCAACATGTATAACCTACAATGTACATGTAAACATGTAAGAGGACAATAACTAAAAACTACTTCTGTAAGTTTTAATTAATGGGAATATACAATTTCTTAAGTTTTAAAAATGAAGGATGGATGATTTAATTTGAGATACTTGAGTTTTTTAAATCTATAAAACAGGTTAATCCATATAGTAATTAAAATGTTAAATAAAACATTAAGTATGGCTAGGAGACTTGAACTGTTGAGAGTCGAAAGACACCATACATCCCACCTTGTGTATATGTTGCGTGGGCTATTATAATTAGTTAAGGAGGGAAATATAGCCAACAGACTTTAACGGTCGAGTGTCGAAAGACACCATACAGTCCATTGTATGTATATATGTGTGCAAGGAGGCAAATATGGCCAAGAGACTTTAACGGTCGAGTGTCGAAAGACACAATACAGTCCACATTGTATGTATATATGTGTGCAAGGAGGCAAATATGGCCAAGAGACTTTAACGGTCGAGTATCGAAAGACACCATACAGTCCACATTGTATGTATATATGTGTGCAAGGAGGCAAATATAGCCAACAGACTTTAACGGTCGAGTGTCGAAAGACACCATACAGTCCACATTGTATGTATATATGTGTGCAAGGAGGCAAATATGGCCAAGAGACTTTAACGGTCGAGTGTCGAAAGACACCATACAGTCCATTGTATGTATATATGTGTGCAAGGAGGCAAATATGGCCAAGAGACTTTAACGGTCGAGTGTCGAAAGACACCATACATTCCACATTGTGTATATGTGTGCAAGGTGGCAAATATGGCCAAGAGACTTTAACGGTCGAGAGTCGAAAGATACCATACATTCCACCTTGTGTATATGTGTGCGTCTGCTCCTAGTATTAGTTAAGGAGGCAAATATGGCCAACAGACTTTAACGGCGAGAGTCGAAAGATGCCATACATTCCACCTAGTGTAGTGTATACTTGTGCGTGGTCTCCTAGTATTAGTTAAGGAGGCAAATATGGCCAAGAGACTTTAACGGTCGAGTGTCGAAAGACACCATACAGCCCACATTGTGTATATGTGTGCAAGGAGGCAAATATGGCCAAGACACTTTAACGGTCTGGAGTCGAAAGATACCTTTTGTGTGCGTGGACTCTTAGTTAATTAAGGAGGACAATATGGGGACCTTTTCCGTTAATTCACTACTGCTTGATAAATATTCTATTGCTCTAAAAAACTGTTCCCCAATAAATTTTACGTACACTGTGGTATTCTTCATCCGCTAAGAATCCGATATTGCTGGCCTTATCTTATCGCTTTTCAAAAACTTACACGAGAGCGCATTCGGTGGTAAGTCAAACATTGGATTAACCAGTTTGTGATCAACTTTAGTAGCCACCTAACCTAACCGTAATGTCAATAAAAAAGTAGTGGTAGTGAAGTAACAGAAAAAGTAGTGGTAGTGAATTAACGAAAAAGGTCCCAATATAGCCAAGATACTTTAGCGGTAGAGAGTCGAAATACATCATACATCCCACCTTTTGTATATGTGTGCGAGGGCTTCTAGTATTAGTTAAGGTGGACAGCATGGCTAGGATACGTGAATGGTCGAAAGACTCTCTGCAGCCCACCCAGTGTTTGTATGTGCGTGGACCTTATTATTAGTTAAGTTGGACAATATTACCAAGAGACTTGAACAGTCGAAAGACTCCCTGTAGTTCGCCCCGTGTATGTGTGTGCGTGGTGGGCTCCTAGTATTAATTAACCTGTAAGATGTATATCACAGTCATTGTGAAAACCTCAGTGAATGCGTTACCTAGCTGTTGTGCAAAACGGATATCCTCCAGCTGACGTACTCTACTGTACTGTTTGGTGATAACCATGTGGTTTTATTGTACCGTTTACATTATTCTTACGGAAATTAGAAGTCTACAGTTGTATAAATTGCGTTATAAAACAACATATTTTGCTGTGTTAATTTTATTTATTATTATTCTTTTACCAAAAAATATTTAACCTCCTATTGTTATGTTTTTTGTATTATGCTATTGTTGTTAGTTATTCTTTGTTTTCATTTGGTCTATATTATAACCTATACTATAGATAATTAGTTATCAAGAATATGTTATTGTTAACTACTGTAGTATAGTTATGTGCATTGCTAATCTAATAAAAGGTTGCTATGTTAAGGTTAGATATGTGTGAGTGGTATTTAGCACTTATATTTAATGATGCTCTGTTTTAGGATATCCTACTAAACTAAAAGTATAATTATATAAAGGGAAAAATAATAGAATAATAATAATAATAATACGAAAAAGAAGAAAAGGATAAAAAAGACGAGGAAAGAGAAGAAACGATGATTTTGATATATGTCTAAACGAATGTTGTCATATGGCCTACTACAATTACAACACAGAAAAGTAAATAATTAAACCCTGAACGACTCATTTGAACTTATAAATCTGATAAAGAAGCAGTATAAAATAAATTGTACCAATATTAATTTAAAACTTAAGAACGAAACACTATAAAAACGTATAGCTATAAAACATTCATAGCACCCAAAAAATAATATCATGGGAAAAGATCAATGCATAAAAATGGATTTTTCTGCCTATTCATTTTTTAAATGGTTAATGGTCTTATGATCAATTTACTCTACCTACACTGAACATATATTGTAAATGTTTATATTGAAATTATTTTCCTCATAGGGCAGATTATTTTCCAAATTTGTATTTTATATACTTTCCTTATATCTGTCATTATTAGACATGTCAATAATTATCAATTAGTAATAATTTATAGTGTACTTAATAATGTAAATTAGCAAGCTAATATAAAAACCAAGATATAGAACAGAGGGTTGAAATTTTTATAAAGACAATGGACTATATTTCAATAAAATATCTGTAATTGGTGGAGGAAATATAGACGTGATCAAGGAATCAACACTAAATAATAATAAAATGATTAGCTAAAGAGATTAGATGACGAATATTTTCGTAAAAATGAAATTAATAATAAAAGAAAGCTAAAGGTTTTCGGTTCGATCAAAATCAGAGTTATAACAAATTTTGAAAGGCAACATCTGATAACAACCAGCTGTTCATTTGTCATTGAGCTTTTTATTGATGACACTTTGTAAATAATGGCAGGCCTTAGTTTCTAACAATGACTAAATTGGCTCATCTACACCCATCTGACTCGTTCGAAATCCTTATTCGCCCGTATGTCGACGATTGAATAAGGAAATGGACAGAAAATATAAAGAAGTGTGGTATCTGTATTGGAGGAAATACTGAAGAAAAATATTGGTGGAAAAACCGACGAAATTGAGTAAATATCCATTTTCGACAGTAGAAGCTACAACATAAGGGGATTCTGTACGTAGAACTATGTGTAGAAACCAAATGAATCATTTAGACGAAGTTCTAACTAGGAATGTGCTATTAGTCACGATTCTCAAGGCACTATATAGTATATGAGGAAACATATTCGTGCATTTCCAGAATTATAATCAGATTATTTCGTTAATAACAAAGCGTTTATATGAAATAAGTCTGAAATGTCATTTATACATGCAATATCTTCTACAATTTGGCATATAAGATAACTAACTAGAACACTTTTACAAGAATTTATTAACAGTGTAGTTATGTGAACTTATTATGCAACATAGTATTGATTTTACTTAAAAAAGACTTTTGAACATTCGACGGCTTTCAGGTGTGGGTTTAAGGAGTTAGATATCCTTAAACCTGTTTAATGGAGACCCTTCTCTTGGAGAGTCTGTGGACGGGGTTCGCCATATTATTCCTATACCCATTATTGTACATGTGATTTGCCCTGTTTTCTATTGTGTTTAAGAAAAGATAACACTTCTTAATTATAAATATTAGGGATTGTCGGAATATTTAATTTCTGAACAAAAGGTTTTCAATTAAGTTTACAAAATCTACTTCACACATAATGAGAATTATTTTTTTCTAGAGGTAAAAAAATATCTTAAAATATCACAACTTGAAACCCAAAAATAAACACTATATTTCATAGTAGACTTTATTTGAAGCTGGGTTTCTTTCGCAACAACTTATATTAATATTCTAAATGCAACAGTAATTGAAGATGGTTTTGTAAAAAAATTCAATATTCTTTTACCAGTTCAGTCTAAAATATTGAAATCTAATCCATATTCGTATGAGAAAGCGATTTAAAACAAAGCAAAAATGTTTAATCCAACATACATATTTTACGTGATCCTTGAGGCATAGTTCCAACATGTATCTTCATATAAGAAGCCATATGTAGTTCATGAAATGCTGTTAAGGTGAAACTACTTGTTGGACGAGATATTTAACATATTATTTGAGGAGAAGTAAGTCAGATTCATTTGTCTTGCTATTTATTTATTTTTTATTTATAAAAATCAGATACCGATATCCTCTTTCACTTTATTTTTTCTCCCATAGACTATTGATCTGTGCAGGGAACTTAACTGACAGATTAAGAGGGAGAACCAGTACAGTACAAAGTGAATATCACTGATAATAACTAACTGTCAAGACCAGGATTCAAACCTGTGCTAACTGAGGTACAAAGCCTTTGACCGCTCTACTACTGGCCGTTAGTAATAGTCTTTGCCTTGTCCAGAAGATGAATAATATTACAGAGTCGGAAATACTTTCACTGCCTCTATTCATACACATTATGGATTAAAATTATTATAAGTGTAACTACTGCAACAATTTTATCGCAACGTTTACAAGCATGCCATCGGCGACCAAAAATATCAAATAACTCTTTCATTTTATGTAAGTCGAAAACAGTTGAGTGGTATCAATGACTACAGATAGAATTCTATCTGTAGTCATTGGTGGTATGTAATCCAGCTACTTGGGGACAAAGTGTTGTGAAGATTATAGGCGATAGGCTCTATGCTCTTAATATCGACATGGCATCTGGTCAATGGTTGCTATCGGCGTGGGCACTACTAGAGAAGTCTCGGGTGTCCATTTTGATGGTAGTCAATGTTTGGATGTTGTTTAGAGGAGAGAACTGAGTATCAGGCTTGTCAATAAGCTGAAAATCAGACCAATACTACGTGGTTCGGGTTCCACATAGTGCTGTAGGTCCCTCAGCTGATCTGTGTATTGGGCTATTAATAAATTACTCTTTATGAGCACAACTCGAACTCAATTAGTAACCAGACTGCATAGATTTTTCACACTCTTCCTACACACATGTAATTGATTTGTCGGTAGCGTAGTTGGTTATATCCCAGCTTAATAAATAAATGAAAGTAAAAATATTCATATTCATCTACAATATAAAGTTGTGTCAGCGTGTTATACTGAGAATAATCTGAGAATTATTAAATTCAAGAACCAAACATACTAGTAATGCATTTCTGTAAAATTGAGGACGATACAAAATGTATGATGAACAAGGCATCCTTCATGGGAACAACAACCTATGAGTGGATGATGTTTATTGATTGTAAAAGAGTCTCTAGAACAGGTGCTCATTAGCCTCCCCCAGGTGGGGGGGGGGGGGGTTGTATCGGTGTCAATATTGACGACATCTGGTGCCGCCAGACAGTCGTCTAATCAACGCTGCTCCTGTCCATCCTTCCTGACCGATGATACCAAACTGTTCGTCTCCAAGAATCAAACATTGAAGCACTATGACCACCCTATTCCTTTTTTCTCACCGGAGCTATCTTTTTATAAATGAGGGTCGTGTTTATTTTATCTTAAGGGGGCCTTTTCCCAAACTGCCCAGCCACCACCGTTGGAAGTCAAGAGACCCAGACAGCCCTATAGTAGCCAAGGAGTCTTACCGCCAGCGAGCTAAATCATGCTGTTCTATTTCAACTGAACGGTTCGTGTTTATTATGAAAATGAACTATAATAAATACTGTATAGTTATTAAATGTTCACTCTAGTCCAATATTATAAGGTTTTTATATACATTTTTCAAAAACGTTTCACATGTTTATTGTAAAATAATTATAAAAATGTAATAATCTTTTACGAAAATCATCTTATAATCCACTATAATAGGTCTTCGCCTATCAAATGACATTTCAAATGTTGGTATACAATCATTATCACGGTTTGAATCGTTGAAAAAGGAAAACTTTTTGAGCGTTTTCGAGGAGCGAAACGGTCCTCTTAAGAATATGAAGAGGTAGTCAGTCACCTTATCTGATTTATTCCCATAAAAGCAAAGTTACATGTGGTACAGAACTGTGATTTATCGATCTATCAGAATATTATAAGTTTTACAACGTTTCAACGTTTAAAAGAGCGAAAGGGTTACCGATGGATCCACTTTTCAAAATGCTGATTTCCTTTTTTTTTCATAAACATCATAAAATAATACTAATTAATTTTCATTTTATCACGAATCGATATTTATTTAAATTAAATATCGGATCTACTAGTAATTTTTACGTTCTTTCAAACTGTAAAAGTTATAATTTTTCGACAAAACGCACATTGCTGTTTCGCATTTAACATTATTCTTATAATATGTAAATATAACGTGGCGACTACATATGCAGATTCTTAAGAAAATGTATAATTACCCTTGGCTTTTTTGTTTCTGTCAATATTTTATAATTTACAATAAGTATAAATTGGTAATTGTTATTGTATGTATGCTTTATGATCTTCAACATCTTTCAATCCAGTGATCCATTTTTGCCCGTTTAAAGGAAAAGAGCAATGTAAAGCTTTCCTTTCGGAAGAAGTTTTGAGGGAGATGGCAAATGAATACAGTTTATTCAAACAAAAATAATATCAGCTACAATTTACAAAGACAAAACAATCATGATTGTTAAAACTATGACATACGAGTTGATCTATGTAAACTAATCTAAAATCTCATATCTTAACAAATAAAACAATATGGCACACGCTATGTGCACCATAAAACTGTTCCTAAACAATATTCACCTTTAAAAGATTATATAGCGTAGACTCCAAAAAAGTGGATTCTACTCACATTTAGTCCTGTTAAGCATACTGTTGGCCTATAATCCAGCGTTTTAAAAGGCTCTATCAAAATATTGATATACTGTAAAATTTACACTCAAAATATGAAGAATATATGTTATCTTAACTTTGATTTTATCTAAAAAAATGTATTTAGTATTGTTTTTTAGTTTGGCAACCCTAACCAGGGAAGTATGTTATTGTTAATGTGTGTATGTATATTTTAGCGAAAATTTTTGTCCATGTCAATGGTTTCAGGGACAAACAATTCAAAAATTACGGTCAAAGTGTAACAATCGTAAGTTTTCCAATCATTTCGCAAGTGCAAATAGAAGGCACGAAACTACGTATTGAAACTTATTGCGATTGTATTATTGATTTCCTTTTATTAATCGTAAACAATAACCACGGTATGGTTATTTTTTGCTTGGCATTAATGCGTTTCATTAAACCATAAATGAAGATACTCCGCATCTAATGATGTAGATATAACTGTGGTTGGTAATAAAATTGGTGTTAGATATATAACAACTAATGAGTGTATTTATTCTTCTTCTTCTAACAAAGGACTTACTAAAGAGAAAATCATCTTGTATTTGTTGTTGACATTTTCACATTTCATAAAACAAACATTTGACAAATGCAATATCAGCGTAGAACTAAAATCCATTGTTCATTTGTTGTTATAAAAAAATATATTTTATATAATGGGGCTTAGTGGTAAAAACTCCAAAAAATAAAACAAACATTTAAAATAAAAATTACAATCATCTCTAAATAAGCGAATAAACCTGGTTGAAGATTAACAAATAATCATCAACAAAGTAGAGAGAATAATCAATAGAAAAATTTGTCACAAATAAAAAAAAAATAAATAAAATAAATGAACTGTAGTTGTACCACTGAAAATAGCAAAACATATATATTTTTTATTTTATTCCATGTGTTGTTCTGATTCACAAAACACTATACATGTCATGGATTTTAATCTGTTGTATACCTAAAATAAATATATATTTGAGATGATGCACTCCACCACTCCAATATTAAAGGCTAGTGCAGTGGGTAAAGTCAGCCCTTGTTTTAGTGATTTTTTAAAATTTTAATTTAAAAAAAAAGTTTAATTTTTCAGTGATTTTCTAGACAAATATTGATAGCCTACATTTAAAAAACTACTCATAGTACATTCTTCAAAGTTTTACCTTGCATTCCTGACTAGACAATACTATATTTAGGTAGAATTGTGTTCGTACTACATTTTTAAAGTAAACAAATTATCTTTGTTTTAATTGGAACAAAACTTTTTTTGAAATTTTTTAGTGTTTCCATGGTAAAAATGTTTTCCTTGAGGATACAATCATATATCTACCTACATTTTTAGAGGACTATAATTTCTTTAGAATGACTCTATTTTTATTAATTTTTGTGTGTTAAAACTTGGATTTATAAATTTTTGTGTAAGTCATATTTGTTACATAAAATTTAAAAAATCGTATGTATAAACAATTTTTTTGACCAAGATAAGGTAGTATCTCTTTTTAATCACAGTAACACAATAAAAAAAAAAACACATAAATCAGGTCATTTTTGTAATATTAAAGAAATTGTTAATTTCAACAGTACATCCCCTTAACGTGTGACATCCCTCAACAAGGATATAAATGTTCATCTTAGATTAGCATTTATTTAATAAAAAATAATACTTAAACAATATGCCAGAGGTAAGCTAGTAAGCTAGTTTATTTTATTTTGACACGCTACTTAACAGAACTTAGCCTAATCCAATTACAATGTAGCAAAATGCAATTAATTATATTTTATAAATTTGGTAATAGAAAGGATTGTATTCTGTTATTAATTTATGTTTTACTTATTATCACTACTATTATTATTTTAGCAGATTTTATTGATGATTATTGCCTAAATGCATCCTACTGAATAAGAAAATAATAGTTTAATCAAAAATATTAAACAATAGAGGACACCCCTGCATGTTTCGCGTGCTAACCTCGTCACTTTCTGCGCTAGATAAACTCAGCCTTCGGCCTTGGTATATGACTTTTGACTAAAAATAATAGTAGATTAACTGTAAAACGTAAAATCATAATATTACATTTATTTACAGTACTTCACTCAGACTACTTGCGTTGCTACCTATTTATTAGTATAAATACCCAATGGTTGGCTATTACTCAGCCTATTTCAAATGTGTTTATTTTATTTATTTTTGCTTAACAGCTGAAGATTAAGCTCTTAATGCATAGATAGGATAATGTCAAACATACAAAATAAAAATGTTTATTTATTTACAAAACCTGTGTAATTAATTTACTAAAATAAATCAATGTTATCCTTATAGAACAATCTTTTGAGGTGGTTTCTACCCTCAGGGGTATTTTATCAAGATGAAAATACTTTAGTTGTCTATTTAAGACGTAAAAGAGCAGTGGACCAAACTTCAGCTCTCTACCTACATGGGAAGTTGGAGAGTAGAGATGAGTGAGTCTATGAGTCAGTCACCCAGGGCTTTTCCTTTTATAGCTATAGATTGCTGGGCTTACTATTAACAATTAACTGGCCAATCACAACAGCAAATAAAAATATTAACAAATAACCAGGAAAACAAAAACCTAAAATAAATTAATAAGCTGAAAAAAATAATATACGAGTATATTTAAAAGAAAATAATAACAATACAACAATAATATGAAACAACCATAAATTTATATTCAAACTTAAACAACAAACTGAACGAATGTTTAATGTTGGATATAAATCTAAATAACATTAGGCCTCCTATCAACGTTTCGTTGCATACTGTCGAGTTGCATATCGCAACATGTTTGTTCTGCGGATATTGCATATTCATAAAGTAATGCGGCGTTAACTTTTTGGGGTCGTCACTTAGAATTGGAAGTAAATAAAAAAGTTATATGATTGTTATATATAACTGCGTATTTTAAATTTTATAGCATATTTAAATACCAACATTTATTATTTGTCAACGCGTTTGTCTTTCATTGTGGGACAAACAAACAAAAATACTTAGTCAATGGAATGGTCAAGTTACCAATGACAGCTATTACAACTCACATACAACTTCACTCTCTCAGAAACCTCTAATGCACTTTATACTACTTTGAAATCAGACTCTTCTTCAGTTTTCTCGATCAAAAATTCTTGTTTAAAACAGATGTTCAAACCAACACAACACTTGTTCAGTTGATTTTGCGTATACTTGTTCAGTGTTGTGTTTGCGTGATGATCTAACCTGAAAATGGTATTTGTAAAATGACCGAAACGTCTGTAATTAACGTAGGCTATGTGATGTACATATCCTATTGACACATTCAAAGATGACCGCAACACACCAAAGATGACAACATGCAAGTAACTGTGGAAGCCTTTCCAAGAATGATGTCCACCATTTTGTCAAAACGTCTTATTACAAATATACTCAATCAAGGATGCAGGTTCAGTCGGTGTCTCAGGACATTTATATATCACCTACTTCAACTAACAAAGCACTTAGGTCACATTTCACATGTAATGGACTCACATTTTCTACTTAAATCCATTGCATTAGAACTTAATAGACAATTTTGTAGTGCACTCTAAATGACAAATACACTTAAGACCTGAAGCAGCTCAATCAGAATAAATAAAAAATAAATTTATAATTCCCTATATTTTGCAAAAAACATAATTAATTAAAAATATTTGCTAAATATTTACCGTGAGATTAAAAAACTATAGCAGATTTGTTGTACATGAAGTGTTTTATTTTTTAAACACGATTCACTTACATCTTTAAAAAAGGAGGTTAACATGGAATCAAACTACTATCGTTTTTAAATGGTTCTGGCTAATGGGTTTTACGATCCGATCATGTAGACTACACCAAGGAGAAGAAAGAAACGGAGGTGTATTAAACAGTGACCTAAATTTGTGTCCAGTAATTATTTCTCCAGCTTGTCAGCCTCTTCCTTATTTCTCCCAAATCCTCAAGGGTGGGTAATTATCACTACAGAGTACATGCATATAAAGATGTACATTAGATTTAATCTATAACTGCCACTGTAGAAAGTGGCCTCTGTTTCTTTTTTCTCTGTGGCTACGCTAAAATAATAAAAATATATACCTATATTTTGTTCTTACTTTAAACACGCATTTGTATCGAACTGATGGTCTATATCATAGAACAAAGCAAACAAATCTATATAGGCCTACCTACCCTTACTATGCTGGGGCTTGATTCGAGAGAAAAAAAAATCTTTAAAGACCCTTGCATATTTTATATCCTCTGTCTAATATTACATTAATTTACATGAAGTCACTTGGAAGAAATGTTTTGTTTTTATTTATTTTACTAAATATTTGTAGTTTTATACTTCTATTATACACTAGGGAATCACTGTTAATAAGTATTTATTACTTTCGTATTTTGTATAAATGACACATTTAAAATAATGATAAAATATGTATATTGAAAATTTTTATAACGTACGAGGTATAAATAAAAAATAGCTTCTTTGCTTTCAGTACAGACCACGGTAACTAGAATACGGTAGGGTTCACGCGCATGGTACGCAGTAAATCTTGGTGTCAATGACGTCACACAGACGTATCAGCTGGTTCAGCTGTTACACTGAATGTAGAAATAATTAGTAACTGCTTTTCTTAAATCACTGTTTCCATTAACAACAAGCTTCATACCAGTTAATAACTATTACTAAGACAATACAAATACTTATAATAATACTATTATGGAAATTTGGCCAAAATAAATGAAAATATACCGTTTTCAGACAAAAGAACTGATTATTTTTATTTAAAAAAAAATTGGGTGTGCGTCGGACCACACGGTGGAAGTTATACTTCTTTGGCCATTCTCATACACCCACTCACGCACACAAACAGACAGGATATATAAATGAAATATAAGACATTTTTCAATATTATTCAATAAATTTATCTTCAATATATTATACGTGACTTCATTATTATATTATACACCTATATTATCATTATCAATAATTTCTTTGATTAAATTTCTTCGATTAACAATCGATTAATCGATAGTTCTTAAAAATTTGTTCTTACTTTTCAGCGTGACGCGGTTTCTCGACCAACATCCCATCCCAAAGTGTCTAACGGGCGCAAAGAAGTATAACTTCAAAAAGCATAATAACTGTTGGAATAATTCAAGAGTGAATATTACTGTTACGCTCAATTTAAACAGCTGTTTCAATACTTGACACATGTTATTTATTTATACATTTCCAAATCCAAACCAAACAACCATCATTTTATTGGATTAATGGTACAAACCAATGGAACCATCTTTCAATATTAACCAACTGTTAAACAACAATATCAATATGTAAGTAAATTAATAAGCAATACGGTGGTAATGTCAGCAGCTGAGAGCGATTGTGCATGATAATAATATTACTATTGAAAGTATTTGTATAGCCTTATTAATAGTTATTAACGGGTTACAGCTTTGTTGTTAATGACAACAGTGATTTAAGAAAATTAGTTACTGGTTATTACTACATTCAGTGTAACAAGTAAACCAGCTGATACGTCTGTGTGACGTCATTGACACCAAGATTTACTGCGCACCATGCGCGTGAACCCTACCGTATTATTCTAGTTACCGTGGTACAGACTGTCATGGGTTAAAGTCCCTAAACGAAATTTCGAGAATGGATTTGAACTGTTGTCCCATACCATAATATGTCCTCGGTTAAAAAAAATTGCACCCACTTATAAATATGAAAAAGGTTTAGTGAACAGGGCTAGTCATATCCAAAACTATGAGTAGCCAGTTGGGCTACTGAGTAGCCCAACTGTTTTTTAAGGAGAGGCCGATCTAACAGATCTTTTTACCTTACTCTACTGATTCCCCCAACGACTAATAATCTCTGCGGGAAACTTATTAGGTAGAGTAAGGGTTCACCTTACCTATCCAGTACAAAGTGAACAGAATCTTTTCCATTAATTCACTACCACTACTTTTTCCGTTACTTCACCACCACTACTTTTTTTATCGCTATTACGGATAGGTTAGGTTAGGTGGCTACTAAAGTTGATCACAAACTAGTAAATCCAATGATTGACTTACCACCTAATGCGCTTCTTGGAAAGCGATAAGATAAGGCCAGCGATATCGGATTCCTGCAGATAAGGAATACCACAGTGGACGTAAAAATGAGTAGGGAACAGTTTTTAGAGCAAAATAATATTATCATGCGGTAATGAATAAACAGAAAAAAAATAGTGGTAGTGAATTAACGGAAAAGATCCGGTGAACATTAATAATGAAAATACTTTCCAGCCAGGCAATGACTATATCTGTAGTCATTGGTCCAGGCAAGTAGAATTGAACCTGCTAGTTCACCCTCAACGCCTGAGACCGCTCGGCCACGGCTCTCACCAAATGTATAGGCCTACATGGAGGGGAAAATAGAGTACCGTATAGGAAATTTTATTTAACCCTAATAAGCAGTATAACATCAGTTATCCAATAGAATATTTTATATTTAAAATATACTAATAGGAATGACAGGATTTAAAATATACTAATAGGAATGACAGGATGACCATCAGACGTTTAGGATAAAGCTACGTATGTAATGCCTGGATTTATTAATAACTTCCTGGAACAGTAATTATCCTCTAGAACAGTAGTGTCTTGCTTTCCCAAGGCTAAACCAGCCTTGATAACGATCGTTGAATGGTTCTTTTGTATTTCCATTCTTATCCACCTCCATCCTGAACGGAGTTTTGACGGGCGTTGACGTAGATTTGTAAGGAAGTTTCTTTTTTGGTAATTAATGAAACTTGTTTATTAATTTTTTTTCTTGCCTACCATTTTTCAATCAGGTATGGATATATAATTATACAATAGCTAAACAATTCAAATATTAAAATTCTTGCTAATTACGTTTCCTTACATGAAATAGTAGCCTTCCTTTTTTATTTAAAATTGGTATATTTATTACAACTAAATCTTTTGTATTATAACTGTTAGTTGAAAAAATTACTTTGATCACAACTTGTATTTTATCTCCTCACAAGGAAGTCGTCAGTACTGCAGAAGAGATCAGCTGTTTTTTCCTATCAGGTGCAAAGAAGGAGGAGCTGAGAGTTTTTCACGTATGGGTGACTCGGCTGACGAAATCCAGCAACATATCCAACACGTAATGTCTTTGTGGAGGTGACAAAGAGTGGGAGGGCCCTCCCATCGAAGGAGGCCGTCAGCCAATCCCGCTGCAGGTGTTGGGCCGGAGTGGGAGGCGATAACGTAATCAGTGGCCGGCACAATAGTGGCGGCGACATCTCCGGAACCGCAAGGTGGACCTCAGCGGTGCACAGCTGTTTATAGCGGTAGTCAATAAAACACAGAGAAATTATATTATCTTAGATAAACTATATAGTGTTACATCAACTCTTAAAAACCACACAGAAAAAAAAAACAACAGAGGTCGCTATCTTATGGCCACAGCGAAAGCCTAAGTGGTAGTTATAATTAATTAGATTACAACTAACATATACTACATCTTTATATTTAGTTACTAAATTTATTCTTGGAGATTTTGGGTGGGGGGGGGTGGGGGTCTGCCAAGGGTCTGGCTTTGCAATGCGCAAAGCAAACTGGATAAACTACTCGACACACTAACTCATCAAACATTCAGTGCACTATTGGATGAGACCTCTGTTTCTTTCTTCTCTGTGGCTTGTACTCTCACACTTGGAATACACGAGCAAGTTATCGGTGGTTCACTAGCTCTTTTGGACAGAAGATCAGATTTGTGGTTTTGAAAGAAGCAAATAAACGTTAAGAAGTTGTAATAAAAATCATAGCCAGTCTTCAATGATATGGTAGCCTTAAATTGATAAACACATTAACAAAGTCCTACAACATCTATGTAACGTATAAAAGTATTCTAGCTCTATATTTCGCTACAGAAAATAACTAAAGTTGTACTGATTAAGCCTACTAATGATTTAAATTTAGTCTCTTTTGTTTGTCCACACAAGTGAAATGTTTTGACTTATTGTACAAATGTTGTCGAGGGACAACGGTCATAATTCCTTTAGCAAATTTAATTGGAACAACACCTGGGAATTTTTTTGTTGACCCCCTACATTGGAAACAGAAGTGCTATACAATTAGCTTAAAATCACTAAGATTGTTGAGCTACAAAAGATTTGCATTTATAAAAATAATTCCAATATACAGTATATAGCGTATGGATTTTGTCAGCTAACATTTGTTATATTTACAATTATATAAAAGCTGTGTTTTATACATGGAAAACTCCAAAAGTCATTAGATTATAATATAAAATAAAAATAAATAAATAACAAGTGATTTCCTGTCAGAAATGGCAATTTAAGACCTGCCTCACTGATTCTATTTATGCTGGTTAATCCACCATTATGCTATCATCTAATTATGCTATGGCTATAAATAATTCCAATCAAAATATATTATATTATGTTACCTTACAATTCCAACTATAAAGTATTCGATATCATACTGCATATTTTTTTACCAGCAAAATCTTGAGTTTAAATGATTAAGCATAGTTTGAGAGGAATAGACGAGTTTATATTCTTATTGTATTCCATTGTAAAAGCAGGGTGGAAAAAAATATGGAAACGATTTTACAACAACGTTATTTTTCCATAGATAATTTGATAGTTTAATTTTTTATCTTTGTAAACTGGGATCTACATACTTTTGAAATGGAGAGTATGGCAGTTGAACTAAAACGAAAAAATCTTTCCTCCAGAAACGATGACTTATTTACTCCTCCTATACGAGTGACTTACGTGTAGGTCGAGTGTAAGCTGCCGACTATCGCATGTGGTGTGTGGCACCTACTCAATGGTTCTCACTCTATGGTACACTATAATGATTGATACTCCTTGACCATCCCCTACGGCAGGCACCACAGTTTTCTCCAGTAATAAAGGAAGTGGAAAAGGCAATGCAGCACTTAGAATACATATCATATAGACACATTGGCCGTAAGCGAGGAAAAACTCAGACAGTTTTGGATACATTCACAGAAAAAAAGAAAGAAAAAAACAGAGGTCGCTTTCTTATGGCCACAGCGAACGCGTTAAGTGGCAATTTCAACTGATGTACATCTTTATCCATATTTAATTACGTTTATTCTTGAGGATTGGGGGGGGGGGGGGTAAGGAATGAACTGGCCAGATTCTGACCCGGCCATCCGCATGGTAAACTCAAAACAACTTTCATTTTAAACAAATATAAAATGAAATCTTAGTTTCATCCTAATATGTTCCACACGATCGTCCATCATCAAGAAGTAATCTTCTTCTTTTTTTCACAAAAATAATTCGTTTTCACACAACGTTTAGCTTGAATTACAGTGAAAAAGATAATCAGAGGCTGCTTTTTTATAACATTAGTGGCCGTTTTAAAGACATTACAACTAACGTAGTCTTAATACGTCTGTAGTAATGATTACTACGTTTATCTTTGAGGGTACAAAAGGACGGCCTGACAAGTTGCTGGTCCTGTCATAGCAAAGTATAGAGAAATAACTACTTGACACACTTTTTTTGGCGTTTGTTGAAATGCTCGGGTGAATGTGAGCTCCATGTTGCTGGTCTCACACTCCTGTAACAAATGACTAACTTTATCGATCTTTTCACATATACAGTATACTGTTTAAAACATAGGTATAATGGTATTTTCACATAATACGCCACGAATTTACTCTAGGCTTACTAAGGCTAGACTACTGTCCGACTGACTCACTCACAAACACAGACTCCAAAACAAATTCTAAAAACTTTAAATTTGGCATGAGAATTATCCTTAGGCTCAAATCCTCAGATATATTTAAACAGTGCTCACTTTTGGGAACGCAATTCTTAAGGTTTTTTCAATAAGATAGAAACATGAAGTTTGGCATGTAAGTGTGCCTTGAGCTATCTCAAGCTCCTAAGAAATATCAGGAATTGTTCCATTTTTAGGCTTTCATTGCATATTATTGGCAAAGGAAAATATATTTTTGCTATCCCAAAGGGGCAAAAACGTGTTACTGACCTATATACAAAGTTTCAAGGATAAAATCATCAAACCTTTGCTGATTTGGCGTTGACATTGAAATTTTTACTGTATTTAGGGGAAACAGCTAAAAGATTTGAACATTTTTAATAGGCTTACTAACAAATCTTCATGAATCCACATTATTACAAGAAATCGTATAAATTTCCTCAAACCAATCACTTTCTCTCTCTACTTGCAAGAATTCCATTATGGATAAGGTATGTAAGTTCAAAGCATTTTGTTTGGTATATGTGTGAGTTCGGATGTGGTTTGTGCTACCTGTGATATGATGGGAATGTTGTTTCACCCTAAAGTCTTAGAAATTGTACTTTATATAACCACATCTAAATAATATGCCTCATTAGTACGTTTGAGCAAGATTTCAATATGCTATATAGGTATATACACAAAACGTTGTTTAACCTTGTATATATGACAGATACTTTGTAACCAATGATGCAATTTATACCATTTAAAAGGTTCAGAAGTCACCAGTTCTTGGGAGAAGTGGAGGGAGTAGAGCATTAACATTGTATCCAATTGATACAAATTATCCCGTTTCAGAGGTTACAGAAATCATCAAAGAAGTAGAAAGAGTATTGCCCAGACATTGTCAATAGAGAGAGCCGCTCGTGCTTGAGCAAAAACTGGTTGTCCGTCTGCCGGTGGTCTGCCTTGTGACGGGCTGACATGGACAGGCAGATTCTTTCTGCGGCAAGGCGTGAGTGCACTCCGCACCACAACTTTGCCAGGTAGTTTCCGGAGCAGAACTTTGCCGGAATGTTTCTGTACCAGAACTTTGAAAGAAATTTCCTGTTCCAGAACTTTGAATGAACATTTCCATACCAGCACTTTACTAGAACAATTCCGTACAACATTTTTGCTAGAACGTTTCTATTCTGAAACTTTGTAAGAACTTTCCGGATCCAGAACTTTGCATGAACGTTTCCGTACCAGAAAATTATTGGAATAATTTCGTAAAATATTTTTGTCAGAACGTGTCTGTTCAGGAACTTTGCAAGAACATTTCTGTCTCGTTTCCAATAGAACTTTGCAACAATTTTCCTTTCCAGAACTTTCTCTCAAAATACTTTCCAGAGTATTTCCGTACCAGGATATTTACGTTCTAGAACTTCGACATAAGAACTTTTCCAGATTGCTTCCGTACCAGAACCTTTATATATTACATATTTGTGGAGGTGTTTCTGCACCATGTATTTATGCCAGAACTGGAGGCAATATGGTCAATTATTACGTATCTTTGGACCAATATATTTCTGAGCCTTTGGAAAACTACTTTGAGAAGAGATTTTGTTGTATGAACACAAAATTATAATAGGTGAGATACATTTAAAATAAATGAAGAGTGTGATATGAAGGAATAGGAGTAATTACGTCAAATGTTAAATATGAATGAATAAATTATCTTGTAGGACAGTCAAGGAAAATGTTGGTGTTAATGATTTGGGAAGGAAAGATTTTCAGTAAGTATGTTGCATGCATATAGACTTATTGTATACGTTTGAATGGTTTATTTAGCAAGAGCTCAAACAACTTTTATGGGATTATGGGGTAATTTAGTGGGAGGAGAGTTTTATATCTACATACGTTGTTGAGGCATATTGTTTTAGGTTACATTTGTTTCTTTTATTTGTGAAGTATCGTAAGGAACATTAAGATTATGCATAAAGGTTGTGTGTAATATAAAACCATCTTCACGTGTCTACGTACCTAGAGAGGTGTCACATACTTATATAAGGGTGCATTGTCAATTGAGTCGACAAATAAGTAAATAAGTGGTACATACATAATAAAGAGAGTACTGTGAAGGAATTTGCTGGCTTAGGGGCTGAATCTACATTTAGACATACAAACTGCTTAGTTGGTGGGATTCTTTAAAATTTGTGCACGAGATAGGTAATATAAATGTTGTCTTATTAGGAAAAAAACTATTTGTTCTATATTTGTTCTCCCCTGTTCTATACCGTACCCGCTTCCACAGCTTCCCTCCATTAATTTCGATTCTCAGTTATTATGCTCCACTCCACTCAGGTATTTCCATTCTACCAATGTTATCTTCTACATCATCGATCCATCGTTTTCTTGGCTTTCCTCATGGTCCACGTCCTCCTGGTCTTACTTGGTAAACTTTCTTCACGGTTCTTTCCTCAAAAATATTTCAAAGATGTCCTCTTGAGCCATTTGTTTTACTTGTATTAGTTGATTGTAATGATTGATTGAGGTTGATTATATAGCTGTGGAAGCTCCTGATTTCTTACCATCCTTCACACTCATTTTCATTGACAAGTCCAGAGATATTCTGGACTTAACTGTTTATTCCTCAACAGTTTCCTTTCCCATCTTTATAGCAAAATCTTCTCTTGCAGTCAATCTCCATGTCTTTTTCGACGATCTTACAAAAGAGTCTTGTATCTCTAAAAACAAACATTAATTTAGCGTTGTTAGTTTCCTGTTAATTTGGTATTATACTACGAAAGTTATTTTAATGTGCTGAATTTTCATACAAACTCATTTTATGTTGGCAAGAAATACCAGATAATATCATTAAAATTAACAATTTATTTCTTGATCAGGACTTTTTTCTGTTTACTCCCCATTATGTAGAACGCGAATTCTACCAATATTCATGGTTCACTTCCTTTGTGTCATTCTCTTTCAATATTCCATGAAACATCTTTTATACGTACTGTGTGACCTTTTTACTTTCTTTTGTTCATTTATATTCTTCAAAATCTGGGCGAATTTGTTCACTTAATGTTGTCTCTCCATATTTTCCATCTCTTTTATATCTGTTGCTGAAATATTAAGCCCCTAAGATCTTCCATACTTTTCCTGATTTTCCATGGCACCTTCAGTTTCTTTCACTTACAGTTTTAGTGGAATAGTCATCTCTAAATTTAATATCTTCTTAGTCAGTCTTTCATCTTCCATTATGTACAAGAGGCCATAGAATAGCAAGCGTCTCCAGCTGTTTGTAGAGTTTTCTTGTTGATCTTTTCATCCATATTTCATCTTTGAGTACTGACGAGTAAATCTTTTTCAGAATTTTCTTTTATGCTTTTAGTTTTGTTCACTGTCATTCGTCTCTTGATTACTGTTGTGTATGAACCATAAAAAAAGATTCCAGTCTTACTAATGTGTTATAATGTATTGTAGAATAGATGGGGATGCTTCTCCTATTGAAGTGGTTTCATATAAGAGTTCAATAGCTTTGTGATTCTTTCTTTGTTGGATGCAAATTACAATCTTATTTCTGTTTTATTTCAACCAGGTATTTGTAGCGTTAGCTTTGATTGTCAATTTGTATTCCTCTAAGGTTTAGTTTTATACGCCCCAGGATCGCTGAACTCTTCGTGTTAATATCTCATGTCCTTATTACGAGATAAATAGTTGGCACTCTCTAGATGCTGCCTCGGACTCCAGCAAGGACGCAGACCCCATTGAGGTGACGGTCCCAGACACCAGTCCAGTCCGAGCCTCATCACTATTCTGCCCGCACGTGGCTCGCACATCAATGACCACTCACTCACTCGCTGCGCTCTTAATTCCCGTCTCAATGAATGAACCGGTCTCGCCAGTACCGACAATGCACAATGAACTCTGCGCCGTGCAGTAAGTTGTGCATTGCTCCTGTATTTTGAACATAAACACAATAATGAATCATGGTTGGTATTTTTCAAGAAGAATAACTTAATTTTAATTTCAAAACTAAAAATTTATACAAATTATCCAAGATTTTGTGTCATCTTTATGTTTTTTGTATCAGGTGTTTAAAATAAATTATTAAATTTAATTAATGATATTATTACTCTTATGAAAAAGGCAAACTTAAATTGGTTTTCCACCCCTTAGAACTGGAATTTCGAGAAATCCGTTCATAGTGGATCTCTGTAATACAAAAGCTAACTTTCCTCCAAATTTAATCAACATTTGTTCAGAGGATCCGGAGATTTTTTTATGAGTGAGTACATAATTTTTTTATTGTATTTAAAACTATCCGAAATCCCTTGTTTCGCTACGGAGTAGCCCTATACGCTTGTTTACCCTTACCTCCATGGTTTTCTCTAAACCATCACAGCAGTATAAAAGCTCAGCTTGCTGCCGTTCTCCTAGATAACAAAGTTTATAATCTATAAATTCCTATAAGTATACTTTAGCGGGATGCAACCTAGTGCAATCAAGACAGAGTGATACTTGAATAACACGGCAATAAATGAACCCCAAATCAGCCAATTTCTTGTGTCATGTTTATGTTTTACATAAACTGATAAATTAATGTCAATGTTACTCTTACGGAAAAAAGAGTTGTTTGGTTTTTATATATTGAGATTACATAATAACTTTTGAATAAAATCGTTACTGAAGTAAACTATATAAATAAAATTAAGGACATTCACTTGACTGTAAACCACCTGTGTATTGTAAGGTCACTAAGCGTGTAATATTGTAAGCGTTTAAAATAATAATAAGACATCTTGGACTATACTGCTTCACTCCAAAAACGTGCTTGCATCAGTTTTTCGTAAACTGTTTATAAACAATATTTCTCTGTCCATTTCATTGGTTAAGGCTTGTTCCTAAAGACTGGAACATTTTTTGGTTGCAAGTATTAACGTGGTGGGTTTATTTATACTTGGTATTTTAACTTTTTTTTTCAGGAGTAGTTGATATCCTCTTCAACCTTGCTCCACATTTCCCATCTAACCTAACCTAACCTAACCCACCCACCCGCCCTTACATGTACAGAGGTATTAACCCACCCACCCGCCCTTACATGTACAGAGGTATTAACCCACCCACCCGCCCTTACATGTACAGAAGTATTAACCCACCCACCCGCCCTTACATGTACAGAGGTATTACATCTATACATTACTATTGCTCTGTGCGAGGAACTTATCAGACAGAGTAAGGGGGAGTACCAGTGCAGTACAATACGAATATTACCCTTGATTATATAACCCTACAATAGATAAACCATCTAATAGGAATATTTGTGCCAGTAATTTTGTTAGTTAGTGAGGCCCGCAACCACAGCTGGTTTAAACTGCATTACATTTACATGGGACTACACTAGTGCTCCACAATGGAGCTCAAAAAAAGCTAATATTTTGAGACTCAAAATTTAGCTTTGGATGGGAGATCTATTTGTATGTAAAATCAGTGATATTACTGATAAAAAGTCAAGGCAGGATTCGAACATTCGCTATCTCTAACTCAGGAACAAAGTCCTGACGTCTGGGACCGTTCGGCCACTGGCTCTCCCATTAACGCCACTATCCAATAACGACGAGGTCTAGTGGAAGAGAAATCCGGAACGAGCCCACCGGCAGATCGCTATGTCGTGGTTTACGGGGAAGCGCGCCATGTAGGCAACGGGTGTTGATATAAGAGAATAAATAAGGTTGAATCGGCGGAGGGAATCTCGGTCTGCGTGCGCTGACCGTGCCGCGAGCCTCACCGACAAAGCTGGATTTAGGATCGCTGTTTAGTAATGACTAAGCCAAGAGGGCAACCCGTTTATGTACCTCTAATGAGGCAGTTATGGCCAGCTTTCCCATTAATTAAATTCTTATTAACTTTTCTAGATGTCTGTCAGATCTATAAAACTCGACGATTGCTGTTCAATAATTACACACATACATTTGTGTGTTAGAAGGTAATATGAAGAGGATATATTACCCAGTTAATAAAACAGAGAAGCTTTCCAGAAGCAAAGCTGTCATGTATTGGTTTTTAGTTTTATAATACTTAATTTAAGGTGCTGAAGGCTATCAGACTCTGGACCTCAGTGAAATTTTTTTAGTTGATGTCTTCTTACTCAGAGCAGTAGTTTCCAAATGTAAAAAGATTTAAGAAAACAATACCTCTCAATCTCTGCTATAGGATATGTCCTTACATACAGATGCGTTAAAATTTTATCACAAGAAGGAGTCAAATGGAAAGACAGACACAGCAAAATGAGGTGCTGAGGAAGACTGGAGAAAAATCAGCTTTTTAAAATAATGAGAAACAGAAAGGGGATTGGCTAGGGCTTTGGTTTATAAGAGGCGGTTTGTTTTGGAATGATGGCGAGGATAGAAGAAAAAAGCAAGAAGAAAAATAAAATGCAAGGCGTTGGATTCTTTTAAAATTAGAGGTAAATATGAGACAACAAAAAGTTGTGCACAAGACATAAGGACGAAGGAAAATTTGTTCATAGGAAAACGTACTGAAGGGTAGAATTGACTGTTTTTACCTCAAAAAAGTACTTTTTTCCTCTCATTGCAACCCTTAAATTAACACCCCTTTTCATATAGGAATTTACAATGTATTGCTGAACCAGAGTTAGAATTCTCATGTCATGAGTTAGTTCTAATGAATTGCGTTTTAAGAAGTAATTTATCGATTGATCAAACTTAATCGAAATGTCTTCACTTATCGATCAGACGAAACAAGCAGCAGACGCCTCGCTTGACTCCTGTGGAACTGGTTTAATGAATTCAGTCAGCTCATTAGTCGATGTCGCCGCTCTGGATAGCGATATATTATCTATAAATATGTTGGATTATTTTGTTATGACTGCGATTGCCTAGGCATGTGCTAAGTGTGTATGCATGTAGCGTGTACCGTTCTTCTACATGTAGTCTTCCGCAGGATGGACTCTGTCACGTTACAACACCTCTTGATTTGTTATCTAAAATGAATCTTTTTGCTTGCTTTCATTTACGTTTTGGGTAATATTTGGTAAATTGTGAACATGTATGGCACACTCAGTAGCAAGTGCCCAGTTACTGCAGAAAAACAATAACTGTTTGAGGCTTTTCTAAAAAAGGCCACACATTTTAATTAATATAAGTTAATAACTGGACAAGCTCTCCTGATCATTTCCACTGAATAAAGTTCAATTAAGTGCTGGTAACGTTCAAAAGTAATCTATATAAATCATTACATTTTGTGTAGGGAACGAAAAAATTTTGATGATAAATCATAAGTTCCTTTATAAAAATGTTTGAATTATTTTCCATATGTTGTTGTTTAAATAATTATAAAGTACAAGTAAATGTCACACAACACAAATTTATTACAATATAAGCATAAAATGCACAAATATATTACAATACAAGTACAAAATGCACAACTATTATGGTGCTCGATTTCGGTGAACGACTCTCACCTTCCTCAGACCAGAGAGATTCACAAAAGGATAACCCATTCTTTCGTGAATCCCTCTGGTCTGTGGAAGGTGAGCGTGGTTCACTGAAATCGAGCACCATAATATTTGTGCATTTTGTTCTTGTATTGTAATATATTTGTGCATTTTGTGCTTATATTGTAATAAATGTGTGTTGTGTGTCGTTTACTTGTACTGTATATGTACCAACACGTATTATGCTAATTAAAAAACTATTTTAAAATAATTATGAATTATTTGTATGAATATTATTGATGGTTTAATATTTTTTAGAAAAGTATGATTTTTTTCAGTTCTTATAGAGTAGTAAGTTGTTTACTAAATAAATAAATAAAAACAGGTATTTATAACCAGAGTGTTAAACGAATGATAAATATTATATTTCTATTAAAAACATTGAAAGCTAGTAAATATATCTACAACATTCTTTTTGTATAACACCCTTTCGAACTTTAGTTTTTTGTAATTTAAGCAAACAAATGTAGAGTCATATAGATATTATGTTTGTCTTTCATATACTTCATTCATCGGTGTATAATAATTATTATTCCTACTATATGGAAATAATTTCAATAAATATAATAACGTATGAATATTATATTTGTTTAGAATTCCTGCAGAAAATGGAGCTAAATGTCCAAAGTTGAAGATAAATCAATAGATATCATAGTGCAAACATCCTAATACATATTATACAATCAGTTTGACTCCATTAATCAATTTAAAAAAATTAATTTTCATATAAATTAAATTCTCATCTCTAATTGATTGTTTTACTTACTAAATTTGTACTTTTGGAAAAATTTACTATAAAGTGGCATCAAAAAATGTTTTTATATTGTAATACAGTTTATTAAAGGTGAAGAGTTACTGTTTCCTAAACATTTGAAGTCACAATGTAACGTCATTATCACACTTTATAGGACATACCCCATGACGAGTTATATAGTATGATAATGGACCAGTTCTATCACTACTAACCTACAAAATTCCCTTAACACATTTTAGGTTATTAAAATATTATTTTCACCTAAGGGATGCAGTTAACATTTTAGATGTTATATAATACCATAAGAACAAGGGTAAGGTTTATTAAAGTCAACGTTATTTTAAAGCTACTGAAAACATGTTTTGCAATATATTTATACGTGATAACAGTTGGCATTATCAACCAGGACTTAATCATCCGTAATAAAAATAATAAAATCTTATCTTAATGCATAAAATCAAAAAAAATTTTGGATCATAGAGAACCGTTAAGAAATTTCTCGAAGCTCTATTTCTAAGCGTCAGAAACAACCCCTAAACGTTTACTTTTATTTTATAAAAATAACATTTTCATTAATATAATAATTTTTTTCAAACAGCTGTTTCGAAAAATTTAACAATGACACAACAGCACGGCTAATTTGGTTTTCATTATTAAAATGTTATTTGTATAAACACTTACATGATTATACTATTTTGCATCCCACTAAAGTAGACATATAGGTTTGTCTAGCCTATAAAACGGTGTTATCTAGGAGATTGGCATAAGACTTAGCTTTTATGTTGGATGTGATGGTTTAGGGAGAGCCACGGAGAGAATGGTATGCAAGAGAACCATACCGTAGCGAAGCAAGGGCTGTCAGCTAGTAAATAATAAAATGGAATATTATTATAGTCTCATTTCAATTCCAATTGTACATCTTTTTAAGCGTAAAAAACCTTTCTTTTAATAAAATTGTTTTAGTATTTTGAAAGCAAATGATTATATGAATAAATGATTATATGCCGCGGAGTCTTCAACGATAATGTTCAAGAAGATATACAATCTATTAAGGAGCTTTATCGACGTTTTTACGTCTTCTCCGGAAAGTAATAAGTTTCTGTGCCATTCTCTACGATATAATTTCCAAGAAAGGATTGAACAATAAGAAAACCTATGCTAAGATTTAAAACACAAACAAATTAAATGTGGCTACTAAATTATAGTATAATTTGATTTTAATTCTTAGGCATGAAAGTTGACCGATTAACAACACGTCAATATATCAATTTATTAATTGTAGGTTGAGATACCTTTGAGGATAACACATCACAGCATGAGCGAAAGGTTTGTTGAAGGAAAACCCTTGACGCGGTCGTTACCAGGAGCTTCAGTTTTTAGAATTAATTTTTTTCTGTTTATATTTCAATCTGATGTACTTTACCAGTGAAAGCATTTTTTTAAAGATACCTTTTGTGGAATACTGTCAGGATGTATTCTAATTCGAAACCAAATATATTCCATCAAGTCTGTTCAGCAGAAAATGTGGCTTCGTCTGAGGAAAATAATCTAAAATTAAAAACACTTACCGAACAAGTTACCTTAATTGGTTTTCTTACGAGAGTTTTTGCAGAATCAAATCTGGTTCCTGGAGGAGGAAATCTCAATTTGAGTGATTGTGTCTGAGGTCAGGTCTGGTCTGTTCCAGTTTTCAATTGTCCCGCTCGTAAAGTACGGGCCGAGCCTGCCCCAAGAGGACCCTGCGTGGCGAGGACGGCAGAGCCCATTACGGGTTTACGGGCCATAATTCGAGACTGCAAAAACCGCCCTTTGGGTGAGCCGGATTGTTAAGTTTATGACGATGCGACACGGGGACTGCAGAAGTGGGCTTTGTACGTAAACATGTTATGTGCTCTTGTTGTTCCATGTCTTGGTCTCCCAAGGAAATGTGGTCTGAGGAGAATACAAGTAGAAGTTGGTAGGGATTGCATTAGAAAACTTTAGTCTTGACTCTGAAGAATATTAATCCTATGCAGTTGAATCATAGAAGAACGCAAACTCGTATAAAAAATAATGTTCTACGTGAATTTATATAAATAAATGATAATAGTGACAGACTTATCAGCAATAACTTAAACACTGTTGTAGAGAATGGTCCTTAAATTCCACATTGATTTTCTTGAATCAGAGCTGAAATTCCTTAAATTACATTTATGTGGTCTAGAAGTTAATAAGATTATAACTAACAAGAAATTGGAAAAGGGTAAATGGAAGTTCCATACAAAATGGTAGTGGTTAAAAAACTTTGAATCGCCACCATTTTGCAACTGATAAAGTTTTTTAAGTGCAGTTTGCGACATTCTTCTTTTCTTGACTGGCCTTTAAAATGATGTGCATATCATTCTATGCTTACTTTAAAACTTTTCTACTGGCCCCTTGTGGATCGTTCCCATAGAAGAATAGCTGGGCACTGAATACATCTTAAAGTAGGTTTCTGTGTACAGTAATCATATGTGAAGTTTTATAACTTCTTCTGATATGGTTACCATAAAATTAAGCCATTCTTGAACATGCAGAAAAGATCAGTATTGAAACTTTCGAGCGCCGCTATTTTGTTTAGAATGAACCTTTTGAAGTATCGTATTCTAATATATATGGTCTACTAATTAATACCTTTAAAATGGTATGTCCCTTGGATTTAATATTTTCTTCTGATTCCTCGTAGACCGTCTCCAGTCTGATGGAATAAATTGATATTTGCTTCCAAATTTATATATTTAGGTACTGTATATATTTGTAAAGTGTTATTGCTTTATGTAAATGGTTTAAAAAATACAACACCATCCCCGGACTTTTGAACACTCTGTATTTTATTTGGTTACGGAAGTTATAGTTATGTGGTAGACCTATGAATGAATGAACGTATTTTTTTCTACAAGAGGCGAAGTTAGTGTTGTAATATCCTCTCTACCACTTAACCTCACTTAATTAAACGTATATGGTTACGGAAGTCTGAGACACGCGTGGGTGGTAGTCCTTTTCAACAAATGTGGTTACGGACGTTTGAGTTATGGTTGGATGGTAGGCCTAATGTACATATTCTGTTCCGGAAGTTTGAGATATGCGTGGGTGGTAGGTCTATTTTCTCTAAATTTTAAATTACGTCCTACCGTATGTTAAACGCACTATGTGGTTACGGAAGTTTGAGATAAGGGTGGATGGTTGGCCTATTGAACGTATATGGTTGCGGAAGTTTGAGACACGGGTGGGTGGTAGGCCTATTGTACATATGTGGTATCAGAAGTGTGAGACACGGGTGGGTGGTAGACAAATTGTACATATTTGGCTACGAAAGTTTGAGACACGGGTGGGTGATAGGCCTATTGTACATATTTGACTACGAAAGTTTTGAGACATGGGTTGGTGGCAGGGAAGTTTGAGACACGGGTGGGTGATACATATTTGGCTACGGAAGTTTGAGACATGGGTGGGTGGTAGGCCTATTGTACATATTTGGTTACGGAAGTTTAAGACATGGGTGGGTGGTAGGCCTGTGTGGCGGTGACCGGCGGGCAGATCATGACACACACGCACGACTCTCTATGATTTACGTGAGTAAACGGTGCACGCGTTACCTTATTTATCGGCCATTCTTCTCTCGATGTTCGCCAGCGCTCAAACTAGTTGCCCGCCTCAGAGTTCGCATGCCTGTAGTCAAGGACATACGATACGTTTACTTAACCCTTTATCCTTAAGGTTAAGGGAAATGATAGAAAATTTGTTTCTGCTGACAATGCTTAGCAAATTGATAGTATTAGAAAAGAAAACTGTACTTGTATGAAGTGAAGTTTCCGAATTTAATTTTTAAAAGGATAGGATTAGTGATTGTGGCTTAAGTTCCTCAACTAAAAGGTTTATGTGCAACGTCCCAATCCTTTTTACGATGGTCAAATTTCATTAATACGTGCCTTTGTAGTGATTATCGCCCTGCTCTGTGTTATTTTTACAATATAAATACTTTGGCTCTCTAAGCTTGTTTTGATGCATAACCCATTGTAGAGTTATAATGCACTTAGCCTATATATTTTTGTAGAGTTATCATGCACTTAGCCTATATATTTCTGCACCGATTTGCATGTTTATACAAATGTATTAAATAAAAAACACAACACACGATAATGCAAATGTTGGTAACGTTCTTAAAAGTATCAATCACAAATTATAAATCTCTTATGTATTTTATAACGTAACAAATACATGAAGGTATAACAAAATGCAACAAACTTGATATGAAATTGTTGATAAAGTGAAAGCATGAAACGCTGTTACAGCGTTTGTGATTTTCAGGAGGGTATGAAAATAGTATTTGTCCGTATAAATAAAGTTTAGTGTTGTACAAACAAAACTATGAGTTTATAACTAAGATCTCAAGTGTTATAAGTTTATATTTATGTGTAAGTTTACCTTAGATGAGACTTATGCATGTAAAACGTAATATTGTATGGTCAACATAAAATAAATAAATATATTTACTGGTTTATTTTTCGAAATTTCTAAATTCACTCTTATAACTCTCAGCGTCCTTTTCGTCAAATTCGTTGTGAGCAGCTCGACTTAGTTGTTGTCCTTGATTTTGGTTTTAATTTTAAGCCTTTATTACTTGATTCTGACATTGTACTGACTAGTCAAAACAATCTATCCAGTAAGATGGGTTATATACCCAACGTGGGTGGGGGGAAGGGTCAGATAAGTCATGACTCGTGGGTTGTTAGGATAAACCAACACTATGAATTTGGAGGGTGGTTGGGAGAAGTCGGTCAGTCGTATCTCGTAGGTTGGTAAGGTAGTTCTACAAGTGGTTTTTCGAATGTGAGTAGGACTGGTGGGAGTGCTAAGTCAAGTCATGGCTTGTGCAGGTGGTTTCGAATGTGGGTGGGAGTGAAAAGTTAAGCCGTGTCTTGTAGTTTGGGTAGGATAGCTCAGCAAGTCATGTTTCAAGAGTGGGTGAGAGTGGTAGGCTGAATTCGTGTCTTGTGGATGGATAGGACAGCAGGTGGTGTTTGAATGTGGGTAGGGGGGATAAGTTAAGTCGTGTATTGTAGGTGGGTGGGATAGCCCAGCAAGTCATGTTATGAGGGTGAATGGAACTGCTAAATCAAATCATTCCTTGAGAGAGGGTAGGCCCAAGAAATTACGCTTTAGAATGTCAATGAGATGTTTGTATATTTTCGTAAACTTCTTTATCCAAAAGTTTAATCAAATCGAATCAATCTTTAATATCAGCGACATTGAACAATGTAAACTTATAGCAATCATTAAAAACATGCATTAAGATTTTGGCAGTCACACCACATTAATTAATGGTTTTCTCTAGAGAAAAAATGTGTCGCAATCGGGTGCCTTTGGAACTGCTTCTAGCTCAGTAGCCAGTTAAAAGACCAGTTGTTGACTGTTTTTTGTCCGTCCATCCCCAAACCATTGTGTGATTCGAACAATCGTGACAGTTGACTATTTTCCGCGCTTGGCTTCAGGAAACGCATATATTAGTAGCTGACGCACGCGTTTTGCAGTTGAAAACGATTCGTGTTTACAAATTTTAATTGTGTATTTCAAATGTTGGCTTTATGGGATGTGTAACTAGTTTTAAGATAGGAGAATAGTTTTGATTGTTTAAAACAATATATTTAAAAATACGTCTAGGGATAAAATTAAAATCCTGTATCAGGGTGTTCTAGACTACTGTGTTAACTTTAAAAAAGGCCAAGTTTAAAATTGAACGTTCATAACGTCGCTTCATTATAAAGCTGTACTCTCTTTTTAATATTAACACTGGGGACCTTTTCCGGTAATTCACTACCACTACTTTTTCCGTTACTTCATTACCACTACTTTTTTTATCACAATTACGGTTAGGGTAGGTGGCTACTAAAGTTGATCACAAACTGATAAATCCAATGATTGACTTACCGCCAATGCGCTATCCGTGTGTAAGTTCCTGGAAAGCGATAAGATAAGGCCAGGTATATCGGATTCCTAGCGGATAAGGAATAATAATAATAATATATTTTTTATTGCATCTTGTTAACAATTGACAAAATTGTATCGCAATATTCATTAATAAATTAAATAAAATTTGCCATCCATTCAATCACGATAACACTTTCAAACATACATTTTTTCACGCACCCTAATTCCCATTCATTCGCCAATTATATCTCCAAAATGTCCTCCAGTGTCAATTTTAAAATTTAGTGGCTTCCCAATTATATGCAAAAAACTCGTCTACACTATAAAATGCCAGTTTGGCCAAACATTTCTTGAGACGATTCTTAAACGCCTTGGGCGTTGTAGCATTTTTAATACATTCTGGGAGTCTGTTAATTATACGGACACCAATCTGTATGGGTAGGTGTTCGTAGACTACCGTCCTGTGATTTCCAATTCGGTATATATATCCCTGCTTCTAGTATGATAATTGTGAATATCTCTGCCTCTTGTCAGTGCAGTTTTAAACATACAATATGTTGCTGTCTCTAAAATATAGAGGCAAGGCAATGTCAGCAGGTTTAACCGTTTAAATACTGGCCTACACGAATCTCTATAATGTAATTTGGTAATTATTCTAACTGCCATTTTTTGAATTCTAAATATTCTGGTCAGGTTTGTGGCAGAGCAACCTCCCCACAAAGCCAGACCATATGAGAGATGACTATAAATTAAACCATAAACATGATAAGCTGTCATCAATATATGGTTAGGGCAAAATTTTGCTAAGTTTCTCAAAACATAAATGCTTGATGAAAGCTTTTTGCAAAGACTATCAACATGTATATTCCAAGTCAAACCCCGATCTAGGTATATTCCAAGGAATTTAGTTGAATTTAACTCCTCAATTTCATTTTCATCTATTGCCACTGTCAAATTTCCTTCGGAATCTGACTTCCGTAAACAGAACCTCATGAAATTGGACTTAGTCGAATTTGTGTTAAGGTTTAGTTCTTGAAATTTTTGAATGCAGTTGTTCAGTTCCATGTATGCATGGATTTCAAGCTCCTGATTTGTAATTTAAAGCAGAGAGTCGTGTCATCAGCATACTGCACGAGTGACCCATGCAGTAGTGATGAACCAATTTCGTTGACGTATATCAGGAATAAGAGAGGGCTAAGTATCGATCCCTGTGGGACTCCATACCCTAGACATCTATATCCAGATCGTACTTCGGAAATTTGAACCATTTGTGTTCTTTTTGTTAGATAGGATTCTAGCCACTGAAGCGGTACTCCTCGTATCCCATAGGTGTGTAGTTTCTGAAGCAGAATGTCGTGGTCAACACAGTCAAAAGCCTTGGAGAGATCCAAAAACACACTAATTGTAGCTTTCCGACTCTCCAGCCCTTCTACAATCGTTTCTACTAATCGTATGACTGCGTCAGTTGTTGACAGACCTTTTCTAAAACCAAATTGGTCTTTCGAGAGAAGACTATGTTTTTCTAAGAAACCAAGCATTCGGGACAGGAAAAGCTTCTCAAAAATTTTACTAATGATTGGTAGAATTGAAACTGGTCGGTAATTTTTAATTCAGCAAGAATCACCTTTCTTAAAGATTGGAATACTACAGTGGACGTAAAAATGATTGGAGAACTGTTTTTAGAGCAATAGAACAATAGAATATTTGTCAAGAATTAGTGAATTAACGGAAAGAAGAAAAGTAGTGGCCTTATGGAGAATCCAATCCAATTACAATATCAGGTGTAGAAATTCTTAATGAGTTTGCAAGTATCTGCAAAATGTGCAATCCTAGGAAGAAAATAAGACTTGAAAACCAATAATCCTATTGTTGTAAACACCATAGGAAAGTTTAAATGTGTAAAAGTGAATCTAGAAAACATTGCCACCTCCTTCTTGGCTACCGAAGATGCATCCACATTCCTCCACAAAGGATCTCCCCATGATCCACATAACCAGTACACGGATCGATCCATTCGGCCGATCGTTTATGTGTCCAAAGGTCGCACTCCACTTCGTGCATTCAGGCGCCCATTGTGCTGGCTTATTACTATCGGGATTGTAATTTGTTCCGTGAATGTTGAATGCTGTTTCTCAACAGTTACGATTCAATTTAAATCCGCCAGCCGCGTGCCTGCGGGATTAGAGGTGTGAATGTCGCCGATTGCGACAGGACGAGAGGGGACGGATGTGGGCCGATCGTGCTCAACGGATTGGGGTAAACCGTAGTTATGATTGTAAGTAGATATAGATAGAGTTAATCATGATTGACTTCTATTGTGATCTTGTTTTAGCAAACCAATAACGTTGCAGTAACATTTATGTTGGTTCGCATGTACCACAAAGCACTTCGTAGGTGGTAAAGAAGAATAGGTGCAAGAAGCAAGCTAAGTTTATGATGTATGCATATTGAAGGATAAATTATATCTCCGTCTGTTATTTAGTATATTATCAGCTGTTACTAGACGTTTCAAAAAATTTAGACTCAAAGCAAGTTACAATGCAATATAAGTGCAGAAAGGCACACATCTTACGATAAATGATTTCTGTTAATCACATTTACGATTTTTTGAACAAAAGGAGGTTTAAAGTGCGTATAAAAAAATCTGTTATATGCAGGTATAAAACGCACTTTCTTATACGCCGTACTATATAAGTGCAATACATGGTACTAAAAGTGTGTGTAGTCTTGGGACAGTTGTTTGTGTTTTGTAGAATATAATACCAGTTGTCGTTAAATTTTCAAATATCACAAGAGTTTTATAAAAACAACATTGTTTACTATCTGATGGAGTGAAAAAAGCATCACTAATTTTAATTTATATTCTTAAATTTGTATTACCTTTTTTTAAAATGACGCGTTTTTGAGGTTTTGAAGTAGACGAATGGTACACTGCTAACAACGGAGCTTAGGCCCCAGGATCGCTTTCCAGAGTGGTGGATGTTAAAATTGCACGTAAAGTCCCTCGGAGTTAACCCAACATCGTAATGTAATTGGAAAGCTTCCACTTCAGTAACGAATCCTGTTAACGTACTCTAGGACTAACGGAGTTGGACCTGATGTGATAAATACATAATAAAAATAAATAAATGCTATATATAATCTTTAATTAATGCATTGATTTGCATTGCATCAAACCTCAAATGAGGTTTTACAATATATAATATAATAAATATAATAAAAGTTGAGTAAAATGTACATACAAATTACAGTTTGATTTTAAAGAAGTCTTCAATTATGTATAAACATTCTTCTGATAAATATTTGCATATAATTTTTTTAATTGTTTCACTTGTAGATTTATTAATTTATAAGGCAATTTAGTATATAATTTGATAGCTATAAATTCATGATTTTTTGTGTCGTTGAGTATATACATTGTATAATTTTCAGTTGATTCGAATTTCTTGTATCATGCTAATGTATATTTTTGTTTTGAGGAAATTTATGTAAATTGCTTTGTTTGTATACTATGCTTTTGTAAGTAAATAGTGAAGGAAAAGTCACTATATTTAAATTTTTAAATACTAAATTGCACCGATAGTACTGTGCGAATGCTGTCAATATAGCAATAGTAAGCGGGTTGTTATATTTCAGTTCCAATATCCTTACAAACCTAATTTTAAAAAATATTTATAAAATAATAATAAATATACACAAGGCAATGTTCTAGCAGGATTGCCAGAAATGAATTCGTTTCTAATGTTTTATATTTTTTGTGAAAACAGATGAAAAAAGTGTGCGTGTAAAATGTATGGGACTTTTTTACTTTTGATGGTTTAGTATTTTTTTATGTTTATAATTAAAACAAAGTAGTTCTAGTAATTATTACACATAAAAGTAATATTATTTTATTAATTTAGTGTTTACATTTAATGTGAAAAAATTAGGATTTATGGCGTATATCAGTAAATTGTATGCAACAAGTTTTATTATTGTTATTATCATCAACATTAGCTTGTGGCTATACACCTAGAGAGGTAGTACAAAACCCTGTTTTAGCACAAAACAGAAATATCTTAATAATTCGACAAACAAGTACACATTTATTTAAATGTTAAAATAAGATTGTTTTAGATATTTCTTACAAACATTCTTTTGATGACAGAAACAATGCCGTGAAAAACGTCGCTGTCAGCAAATCAACTTGCAGGTGTGGTCGCGGGAGCGAGTGATGGGAAATTCCTCCAGCAATGATTACTCAATGAGCCGTGGAAATCGGGGAGTGATTGGACGGGGTAGCCGCCAAGCCCGGTAGCGACAGGGCTGGTGTTTAGGACTCATTATTAGACAATCAGGTGTTCGCTGCCGCGGCGAGGTGGGTCAAAGCCGGAGAAGACGATTTGAGGCAGAAAAAAACGGGTCCACTGAGATCTTGGCTCAGATTAAACTTAATATACCTGGAGAAGGATGTCGATTGTGTTTTTCGCTTTAGGTTGAGAAAGGGTTGTTTCAGTCATAATCTCCTAATATTTTCTCGATTTTCTGTCACAGTGAAAGTGATTCGCCTAAATATGTAATAAATGAATTTTATGTTTAGATAATGAAACGTTAATGTATCCTTTTGGAAAAATTCCACTAGTTCTAAAATAATTTCTATGTAATATACGTGTAAATTTTGGGAAAATCTAACTGAGTTTAATTTAAGTTATGTTAGGTTACGTTTTGTTGTTTTACTGTTTTCCAAGTGCCATTTAATTACAAAGAACCTTAAATGTATAATATACATATTCTAATTGTGTTATATAACATTGATACAAAATATAAATAACATTGAAAGCAGATATAATAATCAAGTATGAAACACTATTAAAATAAATATATTAACACTACTAAACTAATTAACATAACATAGCATTGAGAAGCAACTCAATGAAGTGGCTCTCTAAAGGCACCATCCAATCGACACATTTCAGCAATTATTGATGTAGAGATCGAAGTGAGGATTTAAAAGATGTAGTTGATGGGCAGTAAAAGTCGATGTGGACTGAAAGTGTATTAGGCCTACCCAGATGCAGAACTTGTACCATGGGACTATTTGCGGCATAGAGGTAGTTACAGAAGGTTTTGCAAAGAGAGCTTTAGATCTCGTGCTGGAAGGTACTCTGAAGGTTAAATTAGGTTAGGTTAGGTTATGTTAAGTTAGGTTAGGTTAAGTTAGGTTAGGTTAGGTTATGTTAAGTTAGGTTAGGTTAAGTTACGTTAGGTTAAGTTGCGTTAGGTTAAGTTAAGTTAGGTTAGGTTAAGTTAGGTTAGGTTATGTTAAGTTAGGTTATGTTATGTTAAGTTTGGTTAGGTTAAGTTACGTTAGGTTAAGTTAAGTTAGGTTAGGTTTTAAAGGTATTGCAGGGTTAGGATACGTTTACACGGTCGTGTCGCTGGTCGAGGGCTCCGACACCTGATCCTAAACTGGTATAAGGTTACTAACTACACTGGTTTTTATTGCCTGACATATCTGTATGTATATATGAGTATGACACATTTACTTGAAATTAATGTGGTTAGCCTTTTCTTAGATAACGCCCACCCATATTATTTTCTAATATTCTAAAGTTTACTTCCGTTTTGAATGTTTAGAGACAAAATCATCAAGCTTCTTCCTGCATTCTCCATGCGTTGTATTGTTTTGCCAAATGCTTTACACTGAGAACCTCAATATATTAAAAAAAGAGCAAGATGATAATAACTCTTGTTTAATTAAATATTGCGCTGCTCTAAAATATGTAAGACACTTGGATATGACTCTATAGTCTGATTACTGTAGTTAAAATAGTGAGAAGACATGTTTCCCCAAGAAAAACAGAGCTATGCGTTTATCAGATTTCCAGTTAAATACTGAAATTTTAATGTGGCTTTTTTGAAAAGACCACCTCTTAAATAATAATTTCTATGTAAGATATATGTTCATTTTGGAGAAATCTAACTGCGTTTAGGTTATATTAGGAAAAGTTATGTTAGATTAGATTAACATGAATTTAACTCTAAATCTATGCTAATTTGTATGTTGGAGTAATCAATTAATGTAAATTGTTATTGAATATATGCACAAGTATGTAAATTAGACATTTACCTTGAAATCGCACATCTAGCTTTACAATACATTTGCACTCAATATTCTGTTTCACATTAAATTACTTTTTTCACATGCAAACCAGTTTATATATTTCACATTGTATGTCTTGGATCAATAATTATCTATAACAGAAAGTATCTTATGGTTGTGAAGATATAAGAATGTTCAACCATAAAAAATCTGGTCTTTAGAGAAAAGGATACATCAGCTGACGATTAGATGGAAGGAGAAGAAACATCCTTTTTAACTGGAAAACTGTTTTAAACATTGAATCTCAAATGTTTTAACTCAAGGTTCCATCGTAGATGGCGATTTTAGTTTTAATATGTTTATGAGAAACAAGGAACAATGCTAGCAGAATTGTGTTTAGTACATGTTTCACATATGTTGATTCTTACATAGACAATTCGCAGGAATACTAATGAAATGTATAACATTTGTAAACAACTGAAAAATAACTTACATTTAGACCTACCTATTTATTATTTTTGCTTTATTATTTTAGATCAGAATTGTTATATAAATTATTTCTACCAGTGAAATAAATCTTTTTAATTATAGATCTTTCTTGTAACATGTATAAATTGCGTACGTAACGTATTCCAGCTTGCAACAACAATTAATGACCAATTTTGAATGGAATTACTGTACTTTAAATTATGTTCAGTTAGGGAAGGTTAGGTTAAATTAGTTAAGTTAGATAATGTTAAGTTAATTTAGGTAATGTTACGTTAGGTTAAATCAGGTTAGGTTAAGTAAGTTAGGTTACGTTAGGTTAGGTTTAGCCTTGGTTATGTTTTATTTCGTTAAGTTAGGTTAATCTAAGTGAGGTTATGTTAGGTAAAGTTAGGTATAGATTAAGTAAGGTTAGGTTAAGTTAAGTTAAATAAGATTAGGTTAGGTATGGTGTAAATTATATAATCTTAGATATAAACGAGTATATAAGTCGTTCCTAAATTACTATTAACAATTGAATTAGTCTGGAACATTTATTTTATTACATGAACCGGAAACTGGCACCATTATGGAATGTCCGAGAAAAACCATCAACTAATGGGACGCTCAGATTGGACTACTGCGGTTTGAGAGTGACCTTCCAAAGCATTCTCTATCCTCCATTCATTTTTTACCTCCTTGTCTTGAACGCTTTTTACTCTGTGTTTTTTATCTGTGTGCCGCGATCTCACGGATGTGGGTTATTTCGATTATTCATTTCGTCGCCTTTGTCGACTGCAGTGGCATTGATTGATTTAGCTCCCGCCATTGTAGCCAATTTGTTTCAAGTGACTCTTGTTTTTTCCTCTCTGTAAAGTTTTGGTGCCAAAGAGATATAAGACTTACGTGTTTGAACATGAATTTGAAGCTATATTCTTGTTCAAACAAATTGTATTTTTTCGGTTGTAAAATTATTATTAAATATTTACTTTTGTAAATGTTTATAAAAGGTCATTTTGGAAAAGGTCATTACTCTAATAAGAGTAGGCACACTCAAAGCAAATTTTAAAAATAAATACTGACAATGCTCTGTGAATATTTACATTATAATGATATGTAATAGTATATGGTTACTTAATACATGCACTTTTAAACGTTGTCACTTGATTATTAAAAAAAAAAATAAAAATAAAAAAATACACTGTTCAGGACTATAGCTATTGAAGATTATCCTTTTCCCGTACTTTTTCAGTTTTCTCTTCCCTCTGGTTTGTCTTTCTTCATTAGACATTTCCTCAACATCGTTTTCCAGCTTTTTTATATCATCCAACTGGGATGACAAACGTTGCAGTCAAACTAAGATAAATATATTTATTGAGAAAAATATAAAATAAACAAAAAGTTTTTCAAAAAATGAATAAAACTATTCCTAAAAAGCATTTGTCTCTTTGGCCTTCATTGAATTAGACCACATTATATATACAAATTGTAAGGGTTCTAAGTTTAAAAAATAATTTATGTACAGCTTGCGTTTTGTTGTTGTGCAGCTTGATCAAACTTATAGACAGACACATGAATCATAAAGACATTGTCGGCACTGGTGGCGCAGTGCTGTAACTCAGCTACTTGGGAACAAAGTGTTCGGGAGATTGTAGGCGATAGGTTCCATGCTCGGTTCTCTTAATACGGACACGGCGTCCGCTAAATGGTTGCCATCAACGTAGACACTACTAGAGAAGTCTGGAGTGTCCGTGTTGAATGATGTTCAAGGTTCAGATGTTGGGTAGGGGAGAGAACTGAGTGTCAGACTTGTCAGTTAGCTGAAAATCAGACCAACACTACGTGGTTCGGATTCCACGTAAAGCTGTAGGTCCCATAGTTGCCCTGGCTATTGGGCTATTAATAAATAGTCCTTTCTGAGCTAAGTCGAACTCAGATAGTAACAATGACTATACTCGTTCATCTACACTCATCACACTCATTCACTCCTCATATTCACCCATATCTCTACGATCAGCGTCTTAGAGATGAATAATGAATGAATAATGAATAATGAACATCCTTAGGTCATTTTTCAGCTGGGGTTTGTCATCAGTAAAAATAAAAGTTTGTGAACTCCGCAGACTTAGTGACATGACAGATTTATGAGTTTTTGGTGAGATAAAATATTCTGATTGCATATTTCTAAACAAAAAATATAACATGAAATTAAAAAATAAAATTTCTAATCTCCAGAAAGCTAATATTTATACATTTATTTCTATTGAATCCTGTATACATGAGTGTGTCTTCAAAACTAGTTGTCTAATGAGAATTGTTATTTCACTAAATGGTTCTTTAACTAGATTGGCAGGATTCGTTTTATCCATCGATCCTCTGTCGGAGGTAGATAGAACCGATCGTTGATAAACACTGATTCAATAGACACTGAACGTTCCGCGCATGTCGCCGAGCTCTTCGAGAGAGATATCTCCTGTAGGCAATAAAATCAAAGGCGACGTATCGTAAAGTGAAGAGGATGGGTCACAAACTAGACCCTCGGGGACACCGTGGAGAAAGAATTGGATCAATGGAAACCCTGCTTACAATGGGACGTATTTCTCACAGCCCACCAACATAGTGTTTATTGGAGATGAGGGTGTACTCTTCTAACGTGATTTTATCTGAAAAATATTTCATTATATGAAAAAAAAAAAAACTCTTGAAAAGTCACTTTATGCGACTAATTTACAACTAATTAGTTTTAATATATTGATAAGTAAACCCAGATGTTATAGTTCATGTATGTTAATTAAAGTCATGTCTGCAACCCTAAAAAACCTGTGATTGCTGTATGATAGTGAAAGATCTCGAAATGGACATTTTGAATTACACCTCTTGGTTGCAGTTTCATATCTAACCCACTTTTACTATATTGATTATTTCTATGTATCTTCAATCGAATTTCAATAATTTTTATCTAAGAAGTTTTTTAATCGAAAACCAAATACTTTATTATTTACTAATTACATTATTCTAATCAAGTTACAATAAATTTACTCAACAATATCTGTATAAATTCTTTTAATATTATGTTTTTTCAATTAATTTTTTATATTTACTTTTGGTTGATTTTAAAGTTTGCTTATTTATTACATTTCGTAATGAAATAGATCTGTATGGTTTTAGTTATTTATATATCGATAATTAATAGACATTGAAATAGATTTTAAATACCAAACTAAAAACTTCAATATCATTTTCGTAGATCAGATATAATTGCAGCATTTATAGCTTGTTTTGTATACATATTTATAATTTAAAGTATACATTATACTTTTTTTATAATTTAACTTATTTGTACTAAACACGGCCACTCCTTCCTGTGGTTTAGTCTGATATTGACTACTA
The DNA here is from genome assembly GCA_035578905.1 of Stictocephala bisonia. Classification (NCBI taxonomy): domain Eukaryota; kingdom Metazoa; phylum Arthropoda; class Insecta; order Hemiptera; family Membracidae; genus Stictocephala; species Stictocephala bisonia. Next base: position 13,192,012 of record JAQJVL010000002.1, read on the forward strand.
GCAGAGTACCAGTCCTTTGCATCGGGTTTACGTATATTTATACTTTGCTTTATCTGGATCTAGTGTATTTTGAAAATTTCCCCCTGACTAAACAATAAAAAAAGTCGTCAATCTAGCTTAGTGTCGTGGATAATACTGTAATCTAAAATTTGTATTCAAACTTAGATTACAATACAACTTAGACCTTTTCTGTTAATTCACAACAACTTTTTTTATTTCCGTTAATTCACTACCACTTAATAAATATTCTATTTCTCTGAAAACTGTTCCCCAACCATTTTTACGGCCACTGTGGTATTTGTTATCCGCTAGAAATCCGATATCGCTGGCCTTAACTTATCGCTTCCAAGAACCTACACACGGAGAGAGCATTCGGCGGTAAGTCAATCATTGGATTTACCAGTTTATGATCAACTTTAGTAGCTACCTAACCTAACCTCACCTGACCTAACCTAACCGTAATTGCGATAAAAAAAGTAGTGGTAATTAAGTAATGGAAAATGTAGAGGCGAATTGACGGAAAAGGTCCGAAAAGTCCTCGAAGGAGTTTTTGTTTGACTATAATAATATTAACTTATTCAACTTTTCTTACGAAGAAAGATCTCCCTCAGAACTCTACATACCTCTCGCATCCTGAGGTTTCCTCAGTATTATCATGTTGAGTCTGGTTTCAGTTCAGAATACAGTACTTATATGTCCAGCTGGACCACCCTCATAGTCATAAGTTTTAGTGAAACAAACATTTCATATTTTTCAATAGTAAAACTGTTTTTTTTTCTTTTTTCAAAATCATCTTACAAAACAGTAAGTTGAGGTATCTATTAAATGAATGTAATGCTCAGTGGTGTTCTTTGCGGCCACTTTCCATCTTTAGATAAATTCTATCTCAATTGTTACAATAGCTCAGCACTTATAGGTTGGGTGGGTAGATCAATCTGTAGTACCGTAGTATATGTTTGGGTGGTTCACACCACAGTACTTGTATGGGTGGGTGGGTGAAATGATAACTCTTTACAATTTCTCTTAAACAAAACTATAACTACTACTGCCATGATTTGGGTCAAATATGAAGACGTTTTCGTGTGAAAAGTGGAATAATATGTTTAAAATTATAAGAATATATTTAGGGCTGTGAAACTTATTAGTAATTCCTATGAAGTGACTTTCAACTTTTAAAATAACCTCGTAAGTAACAATTATTTTCTACATTTTAAACTAGGAAGCCCTTTCCTTATAATCTAAGTTAATAGTTTCATCGAAGTTTTTTCATAAGCAGTCAAATTTTAAATTTAATTGGATATCAAAGGCTAATCATTTTATAAATTTTAAACTACTTTATTTCGTCCTCTTAGTGTTGACTCAGGATGACACTTGTGATTTTATCGTAAATGACGAGGCTCTGTACACTTAGTTATCTATTAATATAATGTCGATATAGATGTACTGTACGTGAATATTAATGGTGAACGAGTACGATGAATGTAGATGAACGAGTGTAGTAATTGTTACTAAGGTCAACTGTTCCTTAAATAGAACCACTTATTAATAGCCGAAGAGATAGGGCAATTAGGGAACCTATAGCTGAAGCTGGGATCCGAAGCACGTAGTATTGGTCTAATTTTTGGTTAACAGACAAACCTGATTCATAGTTATTTCTTATGTACAACATCCAAACCATATACGTTTCTTGAACATAAAACAAGACTCACTGTTATATAATTGCGTGGTCATTGATTTCTAACTCAGTGTTTTCAAAATAACACAACGTTTCGACAGGCATGAAACTGCTGTCATCTTCAGGTACTACTTATTACATTTTTTTTATTTTCCGTGTTAGCTACTGTAGCTAGAAAATCACAAATCCATGACATTCCAGCTATTAGGTTAGTGCTCGTCATCTCCATCATGCTCCAACATCTTTAGTAGAGTCCACGTCGATGGTAACCATTGAGTGGATAGAATATTGCTAAGAGGAACTTGTTCGCATTATCCATAACACCTAAACCCCAAGTAGTTAGGTTCCAACACGACACCATACTTGCTGAATATAACCACTGAAGGGGAAAATTTAAGATCTTCAATTGGTTCATGAAAAAATATATCTGAGTGCTTACGACTCCAGTGTAGACATTTCTTCGTGAATTTAAATCTAAAAAGGACGGGTGTGATCTTCCGGATTTGAAAGTGTCGATGGAATATCATGTACATTATATCAATCGCCGATACTTCAGACTCCTTACTGACGTCCATTTTTAAGAAGTATCTCACTAAATATTTCTGTACCCTGAAAAAGGCCATCTTTAAATAATCCGAAAGGTTCAAAGTTGAAGAATACACTGTAAAAAATAAATTTATACAGTTGAACCTTGAAGATGATAGAGGAAGTATATTAAGAAATATATATTACATTTTACCTATATAATCTACCAAACCAGAACAAACACACTTATTTATGAACACTCCTCACTTATGACTGCTTCCAGAAAATTTACTTCGCATTCATTAGTTCTCCCGTGTTCTTTTAATGTTCTTTTGAGTTGTGATGATTGCGGTCTCACCCATTCAAAAACAACGTTGACTCCAAAAGATGCTTTTCTTCAGCAATAAGTTACGTTCATTTAGTATTCACTTTTGCTTCCAATAACACAGTAATGGAATCAACAAAAATATTTTTCCAGGAGATTATCTTAGATTATGAAAATGTATCTAAATCTACTACAGAGGTTAAGTTTCGTTTTCTTAATCTCCTCGCTTTTCTCGCCAATATCACAGTAATTGTATCGCCAGCGATTGTTTCCCAGGCGATTCCTTAGAGTATCGATTCCAAACCAACGCACGCAAGGTGCCTCCAGAAAGAAGTTCGCTTGTCTCCGTACCTTTCCCTCCAATATCCAAGTCTCCTTAGGTGGGCGTTTGGCTACCAAACCGATCCAACACTTCTACCAACGACCTAGCAGACAATAGCGTCTGCGGCGGGTAATAGATCGATTTATACTGTCCGAGAGTGGTAGTGGTTTGAGGGGAATGCTGCCAGTCTGGATGTGCGAACACGCTGTTTACGAGATGTTGCCGAGGCGACGTGCCACGCATGCGCACTGCTCTACGGGGAACTCGGGCTTCATATTCATGCGAGTGGCGCCTCCGTAGCGCAGGAGTTCGCGAGGAACGTAAAAGACTATTGCCTGTTTGGCGCGTTGATGGCGCAGTCGATGGGGGCAACATTCCATTGGAAAAGTTATGAAGATAATTGGATTACTGGCAGTTTTTTTTAAGGTCAAGTACAGAACGAGGGTTCCGTATTTATTTTGTGGTACTAATCGGAAATTAATTAACTGTATAGCTAAGGAACCTCATTTCAAGTAAAACATAAGCCATCGTGTATTCAACTTGCTAAAGTTCTTGGAGAGAAATTTTAGCAAAATGTTGTTACTATAATTTGTTCTCTATGTAATTAATGTAGCAGTTTACCAAACTGCCAAGCCACCGCCGCTGGGAAGTCCTCAGGCCCAGACAGTCTTACACGAATAGTAAGTAGCAATGCAATCTTAATTTCAGCGAGCTAAAGCACTGTTCTGTTTCAACTGTACGGTTCGTGTTTATTATTATCATAAGTTGTGAATGCCCAATATGGTGAACCATAGTTGAAAAAACGAAATATTTTAAAATTAAAATCGTCAAGAATTTATAGCTTCACATTTTACTAAAATCACTTTATGTTCCACTAGAAAAGGCCACAAAAAACTGCAACTGTTGCGATACGATTATTATTAGGGACCGAATCGTTGAAAAAGAAAGTCCTTTTTCGGCGTTTTTCATATAGTGTTTGTTCACTATAACTAATTATAATAATAAACATGGACAGTAGAGTTGAAATAGAACAGCATGTTTTTCCCGCTGACGATAAATTTTTCCGTTTACTATAGGGCTGTCGAAATTACAGTAGTTCTTGGCAATTTGAGATAAGGCCACCTCATAAATTGTTAACTTCTTCCATTTACAGCAAGTTAAACCTTGTAAATTACTTTTTTTTTTAAACATCTGTTAGCTTTGGAATCACCAGATGAACGTTGAATAGAACAAGTGTAACTAAATCTTTCTAGGAAAAAGTTTTATTTTTCGATTATTAGTTTGATGTCTTGTTTATTGCAAAAATACGATTGTTTTACATTAGAATTAGAAATTCTACAGGTTTGTGTAGTCTATACACTAGTTATTTTAGCTTTACTCCAAAAGTTCAGCAATCCTCGTTTAGTTGTTTCATGATTATTTCATAATTTCTCATTGATGCCAAATGATTTTGTATTTTTGGTAGATTTGTATTTTTAATAAGAGTCTATTTTTACATTTAGTGTTGAAACAATGTTTGAACTGTAAAAACTTTTATATTCGAAATGTATCTTTAAATATGTGAGTGATTTTCTGTACTTTCCATATTGATAAAAATAAAGCAGGATCAGTCGTGAGTGTAAATTAAATCAACTTTGGCTAATATTACTAACCATCCTATGATATCCCCAAAAAGGGCAAACCTCCATAAAATGGAATAGAACTCTGTAATAATTTATTTTAAAGGTATTACAGACTTCTTAAAATTTAAGTAGCCTGTGAAAGCTTAGTCCAACAATATGCCTCTTAGACCATAAATGAATGGTAAATTAGGAACTAATTTATGAAATAAATTCAAGTATGCGACTTGTAGACTACTATTTTAATAACGTAATTTTGATTGATTTATAGTGGCAAACAATTCATTAAAATAATCTTTTATACGTCACAATTATTCATTATACTATTATCAGTGACAAATTATAGTGTATAAATGATAAATACGTCAGTAGATTGCGATCTACGCTAAGCATGGAAATTGTAACATATTGCGCTAAATAACTCATTGCGAATGATATAATCACTTAAAATTATATTTATAAACAATATGCTAAGAAAACAAATATATAAGAGTACGGTATTGAAAAACCTTAGCCCTCCAGTGGACTCATGAACTTCATTACGCCAGTAGACTCATGGGGTCTTTTAGACCGCATTTTTTTGTTTAGGGTTTTAATAAAGGAAATACTTCTATTTTATCCAAAAAACACCTTATATTATTTCAATAACATTGTATATATGATTTATACATCTTAATATTACAATTATATAATAAAGTAACTGAATTAATTAATTTATTTAATTTTTGAAGTTTTGAATGTTTGATATTTTTATAATAATTGTATGTTGTTATTTAATTAAAAAGTTAATAAAATTACATTTGAATAAGACTTAAATATTGTACAATGCGTATATATACTGTGAAATATACACGCCTTGTTCAGTCGGATGAATTCTTTCATCTTCTTCGCCAAGACTCTTGGGGTAAAAAAGACCGCACGGTAAAACAAACAAACACGCCGAAGCTTGTAAGGTGACTATCTGGTCTCCCTACCCCTCCAGACCTTACGGATGTTGTCCTCGACAAGTAGCAGATTCATAGCCCCACAGTAGTACAAACCCATAAAATTAAAATTTATAAACTTCAGAGCTACAGTTTAACCTCAATATAGACATCTAAATATTTACTACTTACCTCGTATTTTTTAAGTACAGTAAATCTTTCCTTTTGTTGATTTTACGTAACACGAAGTTTGCGACAAAGAGAGCAAGCAAGGGAGAGAGGTAACGGTAGAGGGCAGTAGGCGGTGTAATAGATATGAGCACAACCTATTAATGATGCTGGAGAGTATGGCGATAACATGCCAGCAAAGTGATCACGTTCCACGTGTACTACCAGACAAGTACGTGCAGGCGCATACATGTCCACACATGCACGCATCAATAGAGATCATCCAAGCTTAACGACTGTACACTGCCAAGTGTAGGAGTCGCTCTGGTATAATTGAATCCATGTAGGTAATTCCCAACTGAATTGAGTTCATCTAGAAAAAAAATGGTTATATTGAGTAAGCAATTAACTTTTTAACTAACTCTTCCCCCTAATGACTATTGATTTGTAGAGGGAACTTATTAGGCGAAGTAAGGGGGAGAACCTGAACAGTTAAGGTTAAGATTACTGATAAATACTTCAAAACCAGGATTCGAACCTGCACTATTATAACTAACTAAGGTCCTGACTCCTTAGACCCACCGGTCACCAGCTATATCGATTTAGGGTAAAAATAGGGACAAAGGTAAATCATTCTGTAAAATTGTCCGTTTTGATGTTATAATTTATTACTCTAACACCAACTTTAAACCGATTAGCAGAAGTACATTTCAGGCTTTTTGTACTGCATTTATTTAGCATTTTTAATCACCATAAAAAATGTTGATTATTCGTGGTCCAAGTTATTTTATCTCTGTAAGGGTACATTTTCTTTTATTACAGCCTCATATTAGCGTAATTTCTTTAGCTTGGTTTTGTGTTCTTCAAATTAACTAAACCCACTTCCGCTCCCAGAGGTATCCTGTGCATTGATCATAATTGACTTTTTTGTGAATATTTGGTACTCTTCTTTTCATTCCAGCCTCCATCTTCGACAGTAGTGTTTTTTCCTTCTGGCAGTCTGAGTCTTAGATGACAAAAACAAAACTTTCATCTAGAAACTCACCCTGCAGTCTTCAAGCTTCGTTACTTAAACGTAATTGCTGGATAATGGCTACGATAGTAAATAAAGTTTGGTTGAAATTGAATACCAAGAATCTTGTGAAATAAGGATACCCTTCACAGTTTAACGGCCACTTAAGATTCAATTTAAGAAGAAGAGCCATAAGAATTGTTGAGAGCGTAATTTCTCAAAGATTTGAAAAGTATCACCATTTTAAATCATTCATAAGCTATAGTAAAGATATACCTTCTGTTTTTGAACCGAAACCACTAACATTTTTGAAAATGTCCAATAATCCTTGTCTACCCTATCAAGTACTCGATCATTATCAATTTTAAAACTGAACTAGATCCTTTCTCAAAAAGTGAGATCAGTTCACCCAACTTCCTCTCCCTCCCTCTCTATTTACTTAATTTTGTGGAGCCTCCTCCACATACGTTATGTCGTTCTAAGTATGTATTACTTACATAGCTCAATAAAACACCTGTTTGACGCAATATAGTAAAAAGAACTAGTTTGGTTTTGTAAGAACAATTTTAGTTGTGAAATTATATTTCAAACAATTACCGATTACGTGTAAACTTTTAGGTTTAGGATAACTTATACAACTGTAACATTGATATATAGAGTGTAACAATTATATTTCAAGATTTCTTTTGATTACTTTACTGTTTTAGATTTGTTGTATCTTTTTCAGAGAAAAGGATAATACTAAGGAAACATTTGTATAGAAACCTGACGTTTGAAAGTGAGTGTACCTACTCGTATGTAAGTACATAATACATTAGACAGTGGAAAACATGTATAGTAAGCTTAAACAAGTTTAAAGGTCATCTGTCGTGGTCTTACGCCCTGAACCCACCGCTCGATCGCGTAAACGTATCTTACCCTACATAACCTTAAAATAACATAACCTAAATTCCTTACTTTCACCTAGTTTTTTGCAAAATTAACTTGTATTAATTAGGCATTGTAGGAGTGGTATTCTCTAAAAAATGCCCATTTTTTGTTTATCACTTAAGTCTATTTGTAAAAAAAGCTTACACGTAGGAAACCGGGGCTTTAAACCCCTTCATAAATTATTTTCGCTTACTTCACTTAAATAACAATTCCATTATTTTATACCAAATTAAATCATCGTGGCCAATCATTAGTTAATCGTTAGTTTACGTTAGAAACCGTATCTCTCCAGGGATATCCTCCAAAATTATTTGGCTCATCGGTGTAGCGACTGGAGTGGCGTGGGTGTAGAGAAGTGTAAATATCAGCTGATCACGAGTAGAAGGCAGAAAGGATAAAGCCCGAGGCTTGTTCACGAACACAAACAGTACCGGCCGCCACCCTCCCCTTCCATGGGATAATTAATGACAAATTACAGAATAATTAGGGTCCGCTGGTTCATAACTTCACACGGGAGGGCGGTCTGATACGTCAGCTGATTTATGCGTGTTCTCACCTCTCTGTTAAACAGCCTCCAGCTCCAAGACGCTCTTCTGGAACGGTCGTAATTTATTACTGTTTTCACCACTGGACGAAGAGTACTAGTTTAAGTTATATGTATTTTTCAATGTATAGTCATTTAAAATCGTGATATTGTTGTTTTTTTACTGTTAAAAAGTGCGTTGCCACCTGTTTTCAATTTGACATACTTAACACTAGAATACGTGAAGGAAGATGTGAAATATTATGAGACAAATTAATTTAACTTTATAGAACATGTTTACTAACACACTACATTAGCGGATTAGATAAATGAAAAATAATTAAATTACCTTAGTTGTACAGCATCAAACAAATTCAAAAAGTGATGAAAGATTATCAGTTAAATATTGCGTCTATTAAATACTTACTTTAAAACTTCCAGAATTACGAGTAATAAGGCAACATACGGATACACGTACATGCATCTGACATGCCAAAATGAATGGAAGCCACAAGTCCCTTAAAGCAAGAAGTACAATTCCATAAAAATCAAAGTAGGGTGGAAACAGAAATAAGTAATTGAATTGACGCATCAAAAGAATAACTAACAGCAGCAGTAATAAGGCAAATTGACATTTCAAATAAGATCACAATCAGGTAAAAGATGTTTCATTAAAAAGTTGGGTGGTGAATGGAAAAGGACCTGGAACATACTAGCTTAGTAATTAAAGGAGATATAATTTCGAAGAAGGGAACAATTTTGGGCACAAAGAAAAGACAATTCATCAAATAGATTTGACTGTACTTTGCGTGGTCTGGTTGGGCCCATAGACGCATAGTGATTATTATTATAAGACAAGTACTATCTTATGACGCATTACCAACTATAATAAATTAATACAATTGTTTAGTTCTTAGAATTTGCCTCTATTTAATTTTAACATTATAGCCCAAAATTAATAAAAATATATTACCAAATATGCGGATAGTAGTTTGTTCAAAAGGCAACTTGATAAGAATTGTTACTAGGAGGTATATCAGTTCCTACTGAAGTCAATTTGAAGAACTTTGAAAACGCGTGTTTAACTTTTGAGAATACGTTAAGGTCCATTCTTCCTCAGCTTAACAAGATATCCTATTATGACAAAGGAACAATCTTGGAAATATGAAGTTACGTCACCTCCATCTACTGATGGTGCTGCAGAACAAACTGAAGATGCAAAACCGTTCTGATCAAATTACTCCATTCATACAAAGGGGTATCACTTGTTGAATAGCCTGGGGGAGGTTGTAGGGGTTCCGTGGACCTTGGGCGAGTCACAGTCGAGTTGGGTTGCAGAAACTTTAGATGACATTGTTCCAAGACAAAGCGTTGACTCCTCCTCTAAGGACGATATTTGAGCAGTGTGCCAGTGATGCCGCACGACTGTGAGAAACTCGGACCACAGAGTAACAAATAAACGTATTTGAGTAGGTCTTTTGTTTGCGAAATGTACTAGTGGTGTCACTTACTAACTGTGGACTACAGAGTAAAAGTGAAATTACTATAAAAAATCCATTTATTTGTACATTGTTCCATTAATTCCATAAGACTATGAGAAATTCTAATTACAAAGTAACAATTAAAAATAATATAAGTAACCTAATATTATTTGAACACTGTTCCAGTAATGCTACATGATAGTGAGATATTTGAACCACAGAATAACAGTTAACATTTTTATAAGTAACCTAATATTTTTTTGAACACTCTTTTTCAGTAATGCTACACAACTTTGAGAAACATGGACACAAAGTAGGAAATAAACGTCTTTAAGTGGGGCCTCTTGTCTGAGAAATATACCAGCAGTGCCCCTCGTCTGTGAGAAACTAAGAACCACAGAGTAACAATAAAATTACTTGAAGGATACTAATATTTATTTGAACACTGTTCCATTAGTCCCGTGCGACTGTGGGAAACTCGGCTCATAGAGTAACAGTGAACGTCTGACAAGTAAGCTAATTGTAAGTTGTTCACACAACAATAAGGGTGCACACATTAATACAACACCATCTAAACTATTATTTAAAGGGTGCTGTATATAGAATAAAGAGAACGGCTTACAGCAGAAAGATTTAGCTGCTGCATGGTCTGCCTGGAGTGAGACCACCATAATTATGATGATGGTAAATTTATAAATTAAGACTTTTAACCATTCTACAGAATTACAATATCATTAGTTCGTCTGAAGATCAAACTTATTCTGATCAAGTTCCATTGTAGTATTCTTCATTAATATGATGTAGATGAAGAATCAATTGAAGAAATCGAACTCAATTTCTCTTACATTAGTCAGTACGTTGAAGGTAATATAAATATAAACTTTTTTAGCTATCTGAATAGACCAATGTCAAAATAACAGTGTGAAAATATAATTATTTAGATTTCAGTTGATTTTATAACTCTATGTGTAACAGTAACTATACTTGTGCACGTAGTCTTAGATAAGATACACTTTGATCGTTCTATTGACATTAATTAACTAAAGATCTGATTTATCTTATTTATAGGCCAAACATCTCTGAATGTGAACTATTCGACTCCACATATATTCAATACAGTTGTATGTACAGTTATGAAATATTAAGGCATTCATTATATTGTTGAAGCAAACCGAGACGTTTAAATACTATGAAAACGAACGAAAATTTGCAATTACGTTAATAATTAAATTTTAGATTGTAAAATCTCTTATAATGGGTTTCTCCCAGTTCGTTTAACGGTAGATACGATCTGGTGGAGAGAGCATCACTCCGCAAACTGTTGGGTACCACGGCCGTTATAACGAAGTCCATTCGCTCGTGTGTGCTAGCACGCGGACGCCACGCGCCAAGGCTCCCAAGATCCTCATTTGCTCACTCACCGGAACCGGAACTCTACCGGAAGGAGCCGTCGTATTGTTCTTCGTTACCTAAATGAACGGAGGGTCATCAACATGGTGTTCTCCTGCTTCCAGAAAACACAGGACGAGAGAATTGTCTTTCATTTCTCCATTAATGCAAGAAGAATATGTAGAGGAGTACAAACTTAGGCATTTCGAGCTCGTTTGGTCATAAAGAAGAATTACAATGAATAAAAGGCATTTTTTTAACTTCACTCGTCAGTTCTCAAGGGCCTGTAGGCTTGTGCGTAAACTTTATTCAACCTTGGACCTCGTCCTCCGCAGTCCGAAGCCTTATCCATTGAGCAACCACGCACCGAAGATTATTGTGTGAGCCACTTGAAAGGAGCAAGGCAGGAGGAGCTAGTGTGAAGCTCCTTGGAACAGAAACATGGGCACTAAGGAAAGAAGAACTAATAATACTATGGACATCAGCAATGTGGCTGTGAATAAGGAGATGAAGAAGAAGATGCCAATTGATGAGTGATGTAAAGATAGGAAAAAAATACGTGATTACATAGTATTTTTTAATACTGGACATTGGGACATACAAAAATATTTCGTTAGGACCTAGCCGGAAGCATAAATACTAGTATAGGAAACACTGCTTGTATAATCAGTACTATTTATTGCTTTAGTTAATAAATAGTTTCGTTATTTCCATAAATATGTTTAACTCTATGACTCACTTAAAAACAATTGTTATTTTATCGTTTTATAAGGTAATTGAAGTCTTTTTTTAGATTGTTTTACAGCTTATAATACTTTGTTATTTTAGTTAAATATGACATTTTTATTGTAATCTATTTATTTAGTTATCTGTTATTTGTTGGTAACTAGATATGCATTATTTTGTACTTTTTATTACATTTTATAATATGTACTTACGTATGAAACATTATTAACTATTTATAAATTTTGGGATGCGAAACTGTAATGGTAGGCCTACATTGACAATAATATTTCCTTAAGCACTCTGCAAGGTGGATTGGGGATCTATGTTTACTTTGTAATACATTGATACGAGTAGTATTTGAGTAAAGGATTTTGTAACTTGAACTTGAAATGATGATGATGTTCGAAATGAAATGAAATGAAATGAAATAGTTTTATTGCTTTTTGACAATATGTACATATCGTATAGCAAAAGTCATATTATAATAAAAATGATCCTACAAACTAATGATACATTAAGTGATGTGATAAAATAACTATAGTAACAATTCCAGCAAAGCTTAGTGGGGGAGTTCATTCGTTCACAGATTAACGCATTCATTCAATGCGTTAATTTAATTAATGTGTTAATTTAAGTACCTAAGTTCATTTTTGTAATTTGCTTGATTACTATACGAAAGCTTATTAATCAGACTATTTTTATGTATGTTTTCGATCAATTCATTTTAATTCAATCTTCGATATATTTGATTCACTTCTTATTATATTTTTATTAAATTTCGCCAGTAGAAGATCATGGTGCTAGTAAACTATAACTGTAGAACTTATCACTGATTTTAAATGTCATCCCTTAACTCACAATTCTTTTACGTTCATCAGAAATGTTCCTTCATCTACAAGATATATAATTATCACCTTGTACTTAAAGCAAATCCTTTTTCTATTATAGGGTTCGAATGTTTTATTGTCCTGAATTCCCTCTCCTTCTCTCCCCACCACCTGGTTTACAACCTCCTTATATTCTTTATATTTATATATATACAACACGATCTCTTAAAAATGTCATAGTGCATAACATATCCAAAAGTATTTCATCTACTCCGATCCACTTACATGGTTAAAAATCGTAGAAATATTACAAATGAACATAATAAATTTTATATCTATTCAATCGCGATTCTCTCTGAATTTTGGGATCTAACGTTTTCTTCAAACACTTCTTCTTTTCTTCCAATAGACATTGTCTTGTTATGATATAGAACCAATGGTAAACATGATACTAACTAATTTATCTACATGAAATACCTAATCTTAATTAGGTTAGTATTCAATATTTTAAGCCCAGTCACTAAGAGTGCTCTGGAGATCAATTTCACATAGTCATGTCCAAATGCTAAATGTGTAGTTTTTAATTTTAAATACCTAATTTGGAACGTTCTCAAACTTCTTTTGGATCTACAAAGTTAGCAAACCTTCATGTTAAGTCCTTGAATATAACAGTTATTTATCAGTTAGACATTAATTGCCAGGCGCTGATTAACAATTCTTGTTTATTTTAAGTGGATTCAAATTGAGGATCTTTTTAGTCCGAGCCTGAATTTAAAACACATACCATAAGCCAATTAATGGAGGAAAAAAGTAAATAAAACTTCAATAATTGGTCTACACGAAAAACTGAACGGTATAGTAAAGTAGCAGGATTTAAGGGGGCCATTTCCCAAACTACCAAGACACCACTGGGAAGTCGGCAGCCCTGTAGCCTTACCGTCAGCGGGCTGAAACACGCTCCACAGAGGAAAAGGAAACAGAAGTCGCTTTCTCATGGCCACAGCGAACTCCTGAATGGCACTTATAAATAGATTACAAATAATGAATATCTTTTTATGTCTGTATTAATAATTACTATTTTAATCCTTGAGGATTTTTGGGGAGTAAGGGAGAGACTGACACTGTGCCATTCGTCTACATCGTTACGATGAACGGTTACAGAACTTATGATGAACATTGTATGATTAATAAAGGTCCAAGATAATGGGCCTTAAGTTGATATTTTGAGGTTATTAAATTTAAAATCGTCATGAACGATATTTAACTGTAGCAAAATTAATTATAAAAATATTTAATTTTTACGAACACCAACTGTTGGCTTACTAGAGTAGTTCTTTGCCTACCAAATAATACCAACTTTTGTCACACTAGATCAGTTCTTCGCCTACCAAATAACACCAACTTTTGGCTCACTAGAGTAGACCTTAGCCTACCAAATAACACCAACTTGTGGCTCACTAGAACAGTTCTTCGCCTGCCAAATAACACCAACTTTTGGCTCACTAGAGTAGACCTTAGCCTACCAAATAACACCAATTTTGGCTCACTAGAGTAGACCTTAGCCTACCAAATAACACCAACTTGTGGCTCACTAGAGCAGTTCTTCGCCTACCAAATAACACCAACTTTTGTCTCACTAGAGCAGTTCTTCGCCTACTAAATACCACCTTAAGTGTTACGATACGATCATTATTACAGGCAGAATCTTTGAAAATAGAAACCGATATTTTTGACGTTTTTCGTGGAACGAAACTTGAAAATCCAATTAATTTACTAAAACAGATATTTTTCGTCCATAAAGTTAAATTCGTTATAATTAAGTAAACGTTTAAAAAGTGCCCAACATCTGGTAGAAGGTTAAGAACGAATAATACCCAATGTACAAAGGAAATTGAATCAAGATCTGTAAGGGTCACGATTTTGCATTGCAGTTGTACGTAAACAGGCAACAAGACGCAGCAAATCACCGTTTACCGACCGACCAGGCGGTAGTAATTTGTGCGTAATGCATGGGGTGGGAGGGGGGCTGGACCAGCCATGCTCGTGCACATCTGGAGCATGCATCTTGCTAATTACCTGATGAGGCCCGAGATACAACACCTCCGCTCCTCCCCACCCGCACAACTTTCCCCTCTCGTTGCTACACATTTTGTGCTCTGCTTTCTCCGCATTCCGAGGTCCTTTACTTAGACAAATGTTTCTAGTTGGTGATTCTGGTCCCCGAAATATCACCAGTGAAATGCCACTTCATCTTAAACAGAATAATTACATGCGATATACATTTTTATATACTACCAGTATACATTACTACATTTAACCCTGAGGATTAGGGGGAAATAAGAGAGGAACTAACAAGGTGTTAACCCTGCCATCCACATGACAAACTGGACAAATAACTGCTCCTCAAACCAACTCGACACAAATTTAGCCCACCATTGGATGCACCCTATTTTTCTCCCTTCTCTGTAGTTAAACTGGTTAAAATTGAAGGCTTATTATTAAAAATTACGCCCAATAGGATCACTCGAAGTACAGTAAAAGCTGATAATGAGTTGGCTTTTACATGCGCCTCAACTTGTTTCGTCCTTTCCGAATGAGCTCTCTTTCTAACACTATACCAGGTTGTTCCGAATCTTGTTAATGTCACCCTCTGTCCATATTTGCAATTAAAGTTCTCTTGACTGAGTGTGCCCTTTTGAATGTGTTCTTCTATGAGATGTCAGTTTTTGTCATACATGCTGCTTTCAATTGTTTCTATTTTGGCCCTACTTAAATTTTCATTAAGAATTTTTCGATTTACTCTGTTAACTTAATAGTTTCCTTTATCTAGACTTAATTAGTAAGTGTGAACTATTTGATTATAAATTCATTAGTTGAAATTCTAGATGGTTATTACTAAAATGTTATTTTTCTTAATTTTAGCACTAATATATGTAATTAGTTTGTTTGGTGAGTACAGATTACTATTATAAAAAATTGTTTTTCTTTTATTATTATTATTTTTTTTAGGGGTTATGTGGATATGCAAATAACCATTACAATTGCTATATTTATCACAATGTGTACTAATGGTTGTACTAAATATCTTGTAAGTTTAATTTAAAATTATATAAGCAGCTCTCATTTGTTTCTACGGTAAACACCATTATGTAAAGCATATGTAAAGCACATTGAAATGGACAATTACCTGTTTTATTTTTTTTTTCTATTTAGTTTCATGTTAAATAGATATGATTACATTCAATCATTTTTAATTGATAAATATAGTATGAAGAATATTCATTAGAATTTTATTTACATTTATTTATTTAAATTTTTTTTAATTTTATTTACATTTTTTATTTTATTTATGCTTTTATGTACATTACTTAAATCAAGAATTGAATTATTTATTTACTTAGTTTTTGTTGTTGCTTGAAGTTACTAATTTATCTTGCTTTTTTTCTTTTTTTTTAGTAGTAGCCTATTACTGTAAATTTATTCTTTGTTAATTGGGGTTTATTATTGATCATATTTATCATTATTGATTCATGCAAACGGACTGTTCCATATCTATATACTACTGTATTTACAATTTATATACAATTAGGAAGGTATGTACATACATTAATACTATTTAACTAGTTTCTGGTCATTTTTTGTTTATTTTAATTGCATGTTTACTTTAAATTATGTTTATTCTATAAAGACACATGCATGTATTTTATTTATTGTTACAGTTATTTGAATGCACCTGTTGCTGCAAAGGAACTGTCCAATTGCCAATTTCAATGTACTAATTTCCCCATTGTGACAGCAACAATGCAAACCACAAGCAGATGTAGAACATGAATAAAGTGGTTTATAAGCTTCATATAAAAAATACAAAAACGATGAATCGATTCCATTCCTAAATGGTATAGACGACCACTCAACTTTTCCTTTTTTCCATAATACTGTCATCGGTATAAGATTAATTGGATACTTTGTTTCAAACAGCTGATACATGAAAACATGAATACGTAACAAAAGAGCAATATAAAAAAACATCTGTGATAGAAATTATCAGTTTGATTCCCACAAAATAAACAGGACAAGCATTTAACTAAAATTAATTATAAACTAAGAAAAATTAAGAATATAGTACTGTTGTAATTACAGTGATCAACTCTAAATAAATTCACACATAATTATTTTTATTATCACACATAATTATTATTTAGCTATTAAAAATTCTTAAAAATAATAACTCTGTTGCCAGGTTTTTTTACTTAAACCCGTTCTTTAGTATTTTTTTCACTTAGCATAAAGCAAGGCAGTTGGCTCGTGATGTATAACAGTAAATATGTTTTTTGATGACAGACGACTCCATTTTGTTTTTAAGAAGACCAATTTAGAGAATCTAGAACTATCTTGTAGAGTCATAGCTGGTGTCAACTATTGAGCCCTTGAGGTCAGGCCGTCGTCTCCAATAATTCAACAATATCTTTATAGTTATTTGTTATCATAGGTCTGTTCAATATTGCTAACGATGTTGGAGATTTCTTTTGAAGTTCTTTTCCAGTACAGCTGCTGGAGATTTTTCTACAGAATATACATGTCGAAACGCTGTGTTTGTTCTTCAAAACAATTGATTATTTGTAAATATTCAACAAGTTTACCAACCAATTAAATAAAAAATTTCCTTTTGTAAAAAGTACGATACTACGCCATTTGCAGTGACGATAACTTAGTGAAGTGAACGCTTAATTTTGCCAGTTAAGTAAATTTGATAAGACGTGGTAGCTTTGAATTATACATTTACATTCCAAATGTAAGTATAAACATGTTCGCTTTTAACTATCTTTGCATGAATATAAAAGCTGTTCGTATGTTAATTAAAAACCAAATTAAAAGTAAACAAAAATATTATACATATATCAATGTTTAAATCATAATTTTCAGTTACAAATATACAGGTTCTAAGAGCAAGAATTGTATGTTTCGTATTTAAATAAAAACTTTAAAAAATGCCTATTTACATTTAAAGTTCATTGAAATTATTATAAAAAATTCATCTAAAACTCATTATTATTTGTTTCGTTACAAATCAATATATTTAGAAAATTAAAAAGTGGATTCACTTAAAACTTTCATGCTCTTTTAAACTACGTAAACATTTTCGAACTAATTAATTATTCAAGTTCAAAAACCTTTATTCAAAAATATAAATTATAATATAATATAATAACTCTCCCAATGCACCTCGTAGGGTGCGTATGGGGTTTAGAGTTTCCTTTATACATAGTAATAAATTTCCAATTTTACAGTGGCATGTTCAGACAATCAAATGATCACAATGAATTAGTTAATGACAAAACATATACATTAAATAAAACAATAATAGATAATACACAACAATATATATAACAAATAATATAATGAGAGAAATTAGAACAAAATTGCTTTGCTACAAATGTAATAAATAAATAAATAAATACAGTAAAAAATATTAGTAGAATAGGCCTATAACAAATAATAAATATTGTAACTAATGTAACAAGGAATAACTATATAACAAAAAATAAAACAATTTATAAAAATAACAATGAGAAATAATTTACGTACAATATAAATAATTTATGAAATAAACAGACATTATCATCAATAAAATTAAACACCATGGTTTTCTGTAACAAATTGCAATGCTTTTATATTTACCTTGGACTTTTTTCAAAATATATATCATTACCAAAACATTCAACCAAACTATTAAAATATTTAGGACCTATACAGTAAAATTGATGTTGACTGGTTTCCTTTACACAAAAAGGTACTTCAAGGGTTATATATTGTACACTACGTGTTTTCCTGTTCACTATTTTCACACTAAAACAATTTACAAATTTATGAACGTACATTAAAATGACATATTTATGGATCTGGTTGAAAGTTAACAAGTTATTCTGTAAAAATAAATGGCTTACACAATCTCTACGTTTAATATTAAATACTGTTCTTAGAGCATTTCTTTGACACATTATAATTGGGTTTAAAATCGAAGGAAAAGTACCTCCAAAGTGAATAATACCATACCTTAAAATAAATTCGAACCATGAAATGTACAATTTTTGCTGTCGGTCACTTCTAATAAAATTTGTCATATAGTAAAGAGCATAATTCAATTTTCTTAACTTCTTATAAAGTACATTTATATGATCATTCCATTTTAAATGCTGATCTCTATATATAAGCCAAGATATTTAACTTGTTCAACCACTTCAATACTATTGCATGTACAACAATACAAACATTAGTGAGAATGACATACCAAATTAAAGTTGTTTGTTAAATACTCCTTAGACTTGTTAAAGTAAAAAAACATAACACACTTTGATTTATCAACGTTAATTATTGATATATTTTTGAAATTTTTGTTTTTTGTAGGGGTTTTTTTTAAAGGGTTTAAGTAAAAAAACCTGGCAACAGAGTTATTAGTTTAAAGAATTTTTAATAGCTAAATAAAATCATTATGTGTGAATTTATTTATAGTTAATCACTGTAATTACAACAGTACTTTATTCTTAATTTTTCTTAGTTTATAATTAATTTTAGTTAAATGCTTGTCCTGTTTATTTTGTGGGAAACAAACTGATAATTTCTATCACAGATGTTTTTTTTATATTGCTCTTTTGTTACGTATTCATGTTTTCATGTATCAGCTGTTTGAAACAAAGTATCCAATTGATCTTATACCGATGACAGTATTATGGAAAAAAGGAAAAGTTGAGTGGTCGTCTAAACCATTTAGAAATGGAATCGATTCATCGGTTTGGTATTTTTTATATGAAGCTTATAAACCACTTTATTCATGTTCTACATCTGCTTGTGGTTTGCATTGTTGCTGTCACAATGGGGAAATTAGTACCTTGAAATTGGCTATTGGACAGTTCCTTTGCAGCAACAGGTGCATTCAAATAACTGTAACAATAAATAAAATACATGCATGTGTCTTTATAGAATAAACATATTTGAAAGTAAACATGCAATTAAAATAAACAAAAAAATGACCAAAAACTAGTTAAATAGTATTAAGGTAAGTTTAACATTTTGAAATTTTTTCAAGATCTGTCTGAATCATTACCCGCAACTCGTGCCCACTATAAACAGAGCACACAAGAGCTGTATCATCAGCACATGCATAAATATGTGAAGAGAATGAATGTCTCAAATACCTTAGTTTATGTACTAATTACAGAGATTGGACGATATGGTGAGCAATCTGTCACATCACCTGCTTTTATATTGGAACAACTGTTGCCGTTCTAAATTCTATAGGAACTATACCCTGGTCTATTGATTTTTTGAAAATATTTAAATAGTATACAAGAAAATATTCACTGTGATGTACCCCATTTACCATAGATCTTATGGGATTTACACCAACATGGTGACTACCTCTGCAGAAACTTAAATTAGTTACAAAAATATTTCCCATTTGGATTCACTTGAGGAAGACCGAATTTTATATCTGTCGAAACGGTTTTTTTCATTTTTGAACACTAGAAGCTTAGAAAATCTTCAACAAATGAATTATCTTCTGTTCTGCAAATTCTTAAACTATTTTATAGTTAGAGTTAAATATCTACTCATAAAAGGTTTTAAATGAAAATATTTCCCATTAGAATTCACCTGGGGAAGACCGAATGTTATATTTGTCGAAACGTTTTTCATTTTTAAACACTAGAAGCTTTGGTAATCTTTAACAAATGATCCTTTATATTATGGTGCATAGTTTTTTTGTCTTTGATCTTAAGCTTCTCTTTCTGTACACTTAACTAAACGTCTCCAGTTTAACTACAGAATATAACTGAAAATATCTAGGCGCCCTGTTAAAGTTTCATATAGCTAGAGGAGTACCCTAAGCTGCGAAAGACTTTGTTCAAGCAATTCCAGTGACCTCTGGAGTCGGTCGATAAGATCCTGGAGACAAACAGCCCAATTGGAAGTTGATGGACTCCAGCGTGACTGTGGGAACGGTGACACGGGAGCAGCACCACATCAGTCTCCTGGCCGGAAGCCACGTAGTGACCATCGTGGCCACGTGCTGGAGCTGGGCAGACAGGAAGTGGTGGATTGGTTCCATGTAGATCAGGGGGTATGAAGGGCAATGGGGATGGAGCTGCCTAATAACAGTCATGGAGCCTAAAATCCGTAGCTTTAGGTCATTTTTGGGGTGTTCTCTTTTATGAGATACAAATGACTTTGAAAGTTCTATAGAATTTTATGGGGGAAGAAACACCGTGAAAATAATATTTCCGAACAAATGAGCGAAGGTAGCATGGCGTAATGTCTACCAGAACAGTAAATTACTATAGTCCTATTTAATTTTTTAAAATTTATTTTTATTTTATTAATGAGAAGCCAATCGTCAATATTCGAGCGAATATAAGAGCGAACGAGTGTAATGAGTAAGGTGAACGAGTGTAGTCATTTACGGTTGACTTAGAAAGGCCCATTTATTAAATATCTCATTGGCCAGGGAAACTAAGGGATGTAGAGCTTAGAGTGCCAACAGAACCACGTACGACAGTTCTCTCCCACGTACAATACCCGGATCCTAACAACGATTCCTCACGGTCTCTCCAGACTTTAGCAGTTCCACGTCAGAAGACTTTTTGCAGCGTTATTATAAGTTTATTGAATGTTTTTTGTTGTTATTAGTTTTTGTTTCACGAACTTTTTGTGCTTTCTTCGTTTGTGTTTAAAAATATACAAATTACAGGAAAAAATATACTGGTGATATTCAAGATAAATTAATTTATTTTCCTTTATAGTATTTATATAATATATTTATATGGTATTTATGGTTAGGTGTAAGAGAGGACTTTTTGTCCTAGCCTTGCCAATTGTAACATAATTGTACAATAAAGTCATTTTTTATTTCATTGCATTTTCATTTCATATAGAGAAATGTTGAATCCCTGGTGTCATAAAAAAAGTACCCTTTTGTGTAATTGACGTAAGCACTGATAAGAACATATTATTAACTAAAGCAGCCTACATCATCCAGTAACCCTTCCATGTAAGTCCTAAATTAAGAAAAACTATTGGACACAAGTTTTTTTTTTTAAGTAGGTCACTTCTATTTGGATTCTGATTGTGAATTTGGTTGCTTGGAAAAAAAGAAAAAAAAGACTTGAGTGGTATTTATGTATGCCAATCCTCGAGTGTCCCTTATATGTAATTAATTATTTAGTCATTGGCCTTTAAGATGAAACAATTTTGTAACTATTTCCAGATATTTTTTATATGTCTAAATTTTATGTTGGATTTACCCAAAAAAATGAAGTAGAAAATAATGAAATTTATTATGTGTTAAAAGTAAATTAATAATAATAAATACAATTCATTAATTTACAAATGTGTTAGATTTGGGGAGAGACTGGGGCCGAGGGGTATAAGGCGTCAGGACTTTGAGCTTGGGTTAGAGATAGCGCTGGTTCGAATCCGGCCTAGAATGGAAGATTTATCAGTAAAAATTACCTTCTACTGTACTGGTTCGCCCCCTTACCCTGTCTGAATGAGTTCCTCGCACAGATCAATATTCTATGAGGAATGGGCAGAGAAATATTAAGAAGAAGATCGGCCTCTCCTTAAAAAAAAAATAAATAAATAAATAAAGAGGATACAGACTTGTTCGTCTTTATATACATTGAAATAAGACTATAAATTAATTAGTAAATTTGATCGTTGAAAAATAATAAAATATTCTTTTGTTATGTGTTATATGTTTGTAACATTCTAGGGTGATCACCATGGAAAGGCCAAAATAGTATAATACTAGCGTAAAAATAAAAATACGTTGTTTTCTCATTGGTGAATCCTAAATAAAATTTTAGCATTCATGATTTCAATTATTTAAAAAATCATTAATTTTCAATAGTGTAATTATTTTTGTCATTTTTTAGCTTTGAACTAAAGTGTAAAATAATGTATTAATATTGGATAATACAACAACAAGAATTTACTGTGCTTACTACAAAAAAATAATTATTGCTTGAAGTAGCAAGTAATTTTTAAAGAAATTGTATTGAATAAAATTTCAGCTAACAAAAAATTATATCATTAAAACCTAAAAGAAAATTGTTTGTAAATAATAGAACGATTTCCATTGAATATTTTTCAGTTAACCTATTAATGATTTTAATATCACTCATTTTTTATATTTATGCGAGTTAATTTTGTATTTATCTACCCATACATAATGAGTTGTATTGATTCTCATCGTTTCCCATCTACGTCGGCCCTTTCCTTCCAAAGTCTCCCCTAGGTCTATGTCCAAGAATGCGCCGCGCCGCTCCGTGCCACAAGAAGCTTGACTAACCGCGCATCCGGCGACAGAATTCCCACACATTCACCGCTTCTTTAGTGAGTCTCGGAACCGGCTTATCGATTGAATTTGTGGTAATCCATGGAGTGGCTGAGCCCATCTATAGCGTCGATTAGAAGGGTAGTTACATCAAAGTTCTTGCTGCTGGGCTAAAATGTGCGAGAAGAATACGTAAAACAGGGAACAATCTAGATAGATTTTTACTCGTAACTGGATAAATACGACCACACTTTGCTGTAATTTAGTCTGATATTAAGGGTTACTTGTTATTTTTTACTTAAGTAGTTAGAAAAACAAAGGTTTATTGTTTACTTGATGTTATCTGAAATAAAGTAACACAGTTTTTTCATAAATGAATAATCATTTGGTCACAGTAATAAACCTACAGAATATAATTTTTATATAATATGTACATGAACCAGCTGGTCACAGTAGCACTTTTTCAGCACTAACATTTATTTTCATTTTTTAAATGTGTAGGTCGCTAAATGCTTGAAATGCAGCTGACCAGTATACAATTTTAGGAATTAAATATATAAAAACATTTTTATATTGAAGTGCGGTGTTGTGTAAAAATGTCGAGTGAATTCATTAACTAATTTTCGAATTTTGTGCACACGAACATACAGAAGTTTGATTTATATACGTAAAGGTTACTATGTGTATATATTTACATGTTTTTTTTTTTTTTTGTTTTACATACGACATAATAAAACTGTTGGATCTTTGTGACACTTTGGTGTATGGTGATTAGGTTTTTTCTTTTCAGAAAATGTCAAACTATCGTAAAATGAGGAAAATAGTATGTTAATTTGTTATGTTCTGTAAACCGAGATAATTTCAGTTGTTCAAAATTACTATCTGTAGGTGGTCGACATAGTAGCATTATATTCATTAATTTAATTATTTTTTTATTGCTTACATTAAAGTTGTGAATCATTTTTTTAACATCATCATTTAAATTTTATCACATAATGAACAAACTGCGATAAAACATTTGGAAATAGTGTAGTTGAAAAATCTGTGAATAAATCCTAAAGGAAACCCAAATTTAAAACTACTCAATCACCAAAGAATTAGTGACCAAAATGATGAAATAAGTTAGAATATAACTCGCGTGAATTTATTGAACCGACTGGCCTAAAAACAGCTAAAATAGATAGATTAAAAAAATTATAAAATCTTTACAATACAATCTTCATAAGGCATAACATAACATTCATACAAAACAAATTCTACATCACGAAACAGGAAAATACGACGTTACAACAACGTAGTTAAACCAACAATTATACTTGCCGTTAAAACGTGTGTCACTAAAACCTACTTGGTTCAACGTTCAAAAAAATTTTGTATGTGTGACAAATATTGTAATAATAACATCATTTTTGTAATCTGTATCAAATTACAAGAAAAACAAGCCTAAATTTTGTGTGTAAAACAAGCCTAAAAAAATTGTAATTGTGTCAATAATGATAATTTAGATTTTACCTGGTTAGGCTTGGATTCAGATGACTCACATACCGCTGTTATTGAGTACACATTGATTTTCCACTGTAAAAAAACCCAACGATTACCAGGAGGAATTCGGAAATCTTTGAAAGCTGTTTATTTAATGTTTTCACTCCTGCCACCCCCTCCCCCCCCCCCCGGAAGCACAATAATAATGGACAACGCTCCATACCATTCACGTGTGAAAGATAAAGCACCCACTTCATCCTGAAGAAAAGGTGAAATTTTTGACCAGCTGAAGAAAAATAACATATCATTTCCTGCTGACGCAAAGACGCTGTATAACCTCGTTAAGATGCACAATCCCACTCTAAAGTTATATGGCATTGATAGTAAAGCACCTGAACTAGATTCTAAAATTCTACGTCTTTCGCCGTCTTGTTTATCGCACCTTTAACGAAAAATTAAATATTTTAATAGTCAATTTTCATGACATGATTCATAATACTGTATGAAAAGTTGAAATAACAAAAACAGTTTTACTAGTTAAATAGGTTTCTGAGATAATTTCTACGTAGATTTTTGTCAATTAAAATGCAATAAAACCATGTTTTATAAACCATATTTTTATTACATACACTAAACAATCTTTTTTATTTCTAATCTTAGTTTTTGTTCCCGGAAGAACCAAAAAAGGTAAATTTAAGGAGAAACCACTATATTATTGTTAAGAAAACATACAAACCTACAGATTTATATAATAAAAATGTCAATGAATCTATTTAGCAGCTTTTTGGCCAATTTTTTGCGGTGTCTGTCAGACCCATGTTGCTCTGATGAGGGACAAAACATGTGATAACCTTTTAAGGGTTAAAATACGTGGTGGCTCAGATTCACCACATCCTCCCTCATATTCTGAGTCAGTCAGGTGGCTTGGTAGTTCTGTAATGTCTTGTTGTTGGAGAATGTGCTGGAGAAACAGTAGAGGGATCATTATTTCTACCCTCATCTTCAGAATCAGGGGACACGTGTTCTGTATAATACGTGGTGGCTCAGATTCACCACATCCTCCCCTCATATTCTGAGTCAGTCAGGTGGCTTGGTAGTTCTGTAATGTCTTGTTGTTGGAGAATGTGCTGGAGAAACAGTAGAGGGATGACTATTTCTACCCTCATCTTCAGGTTAGCGAGAACAGGGGGACACGTGTTCTGTACAGTACGTGGTGTCTCAGATTCACCACATCCTCCCCTCATATTCTGAGTCAGTCAGGTGGTTTGGTAGTTCTGTAATGTTTTGTTGTTGGAGAATGTGCTGGAGAAACAGTAGAGGAATGACTATTTCTACCCTCATCTTCAGGTTAGCGAGAATCAGAGGGACACGTGTTCTGTACAATACGTGGTGGCTCAGTCTCCACCACAAATATCAAATATATTTCAATGTATGCCTTGAAATAAGTTTTGAATAAACATTATAATTCAATGAAGTCGTTTTTAAAGTAGGGGGGTTTAATTTATTTTTAAATTTGTGAGATAGTGAAACCAACCCAATCAACCAATCTGAACATCCAAATCAAGTCAGTCAGGCAGTGACAATGAGGCAGAGAAAATCTTATGAAATAGATGCCTGTTACCAGTGAATAATTATTAAACGTTTCAACGGGTTGAGAGACCAATTTCTAGCACTTCTTCGATTTATTTATTTGTATGTTTGTGTACGTTAGACTTTATCTGTAAGATAATACTCAACCAATCGCTTCCAATATTTGTAGACTTAAAAACTGCATTGTACCTTTATTCAAATTTATAATTATTATAATCAGTGACATACTATACTAAGATCAGGGGTAAATGTGGAATATAAGAGATTATCTAGTAAATAGCATCTCCATAAATACGAATATAAAGGGATTGTTCAGTGGAAATACAGATTTTTACAAACAAATTTAAAAAAGAAAACCTATTTAAAAACATATTATAAAATTAGAAAACGTTTGTACATAAATAAACTATGTATGTGACATTATATAATGTAGTTTTCCCTCCTAAACACGAATATAACATCCATTTCCATCTACCAGAAATAAAAAATAAGATATTTAACCTAAAAAGTTAGGTTTTGTTAGTTATGTAGCAGTATTTAGGCCATTCACAGTAGTCAACCTATATGTCAGATAACATATATCAACCTAACCTTAATTAACCTAATCTAAATAACCTTTTTTGTCAAATATATAATTAATTATTTGTCGTATGAATAATTTTATGTCGTTTTCGTGTTCAAAAGAAAATACTTAAGATTAAAGTAATCATTGTTTTTTTTTTGTAAACTGTTTTTTCTTTTTTTCAGTTTTTGTTTTAAAAATTGGTACTTAAAAATATATGATTCGTGTTTGTGGAGTTAATATTGATTAGTTAAAAAGTAGTTCCAGTCCCAAATGAAGTATTGAAGGAGTTTTAGTTGTTGACAAGAAGAATAGTAGTGTGCATCATTCTTCACGCTCGTTTCTTACTGGATATATAATTTAATGTTATAAGATTATACAAACACTCCAGTAAATAGGTTTTTAATTTTTTTGTTTAATTTAATTTTTACAAAATTAAAAAACTATGTACTGGATTGTTTGTTTCATATTATAACATTAAAAGGAAAGTAGAGCTTGATGTAGGGTTGTTTTTCAGCAATTCCTAAATTAAATGCATTGAGTTATTCCGTAGGAAATCTGTACAGCTCAAATACATGAAAAATAGTTCAACCCACAAATATTCTTTCTACTGGTTTAATTGCTATTATTTTATCCCAATATTATATAACAGCCATGGTCAGTACACCATATCATAAATTGATCATCGGCTAAATCATAACATTTTCCCTTATTGAAGTAATAAAAACAAAAATCTTCATTTTTCTGGCACTGTTTTCTACGCCATTTAATAAGCGTAACATGTGAAAAGTACTGAAACATAATTGTAATTAATTCCAGAAAGGAGAATGATTCGCTGCCTAATGAGTTTCATGAAACAATATTCAAACCTAAATTAACATTAAACAGTTTGATTATTTTATGCGAATAAATTTAGGAAAGATAGAAGACAAATCTTTCTATTATACGAGTACATAAAAAATTTACTGACTTGTAGATCTTCTTTACCAGTCAGTACCTACGATTTAAGGTAGTCTACATTCACAAAATTATGTGCAGACAAACTTGTAAACTAGGTATATGCAATAGTAACAGAATTTACTAATGTTTTTTTATATATAAAATAAATAAAATTTAGAAACACACCAATTAAAGTATCAATTTTAAAGATACTATTTAGTAAATTGTGTACTATACTAAATAAATCTTCTGTGACGAATTAAAAAAATCTTTCAACATTTTAAAACCAGATAATAGAATTCTAAGGTAAAACATTTTTCAGCTTTGAACGTCTTTTAGGAAATACATTGCATTGTTTTGTTTGTACATATTTTTTCACTAATTTAATTTTGTAATGGGAAAACTAACAGGTGCATCACCTGTCCATTTGTTTCCATTATATTTTAGTTTGCCTACATGCTTTGTTGAGTGGTTTCGCCTTCCTTTAGAAGGCGTCTTACTTGTGGTAATATTGGTCCTATATTTATATCACAGGTGTAATATTTTGCTTATTTTTGTTACAGATAAACTCACTTTGTAATATCGTGATTTGTTTTATCTATATTTAAACAAAACTTCTGTTTGTTTGTGTACACAAAACTCGAAAAGTAATAAATGGTTTTACAACAGCAGAGTACAAAAGAGTTTTTATATATTTAGTTCCTAAAATTGTAAACAGGAAGGAGATATGTCAAGTATTTTTTTAAGATGATTAAGTACATTTATAAACTATTCCTCTACTTCCAAATAAAAGGATAATCACTTTCCATTTTTCTTGCCATATTTTTCAATTGAGGGATGCAAGATCCATTTATTAGTTTTTCTCATTATTGACTAATTCTGCCTGATCTAAAACTATTTCAAATGTAATAGTCGGATCTATAATTAGACCATAGTTATAATTATTATTCTGATTATTTTATTACACCCTTTCCTAAATATAGATATAATAATGTTTCGTACACGATGAGGCGAATTCGACACAATAAGGGTGTTTATAAGACCGCTCAATAGAATTTAGTTCTCGTGGGTAGGCCTATAAGGTGACTGTTGCCTCACTCATACAACGTGTTTATCTCCCTTCGACCCCCCCCCCCTCACTATCACCACCTACACTGCCCTGAAATGGTACAAAAGTATACTACTCCTTCATTTATAGTAACCTCGAGCTGTGAAGTTTGTTTATATTAATCGTATATTTTTTAACAAAAACCAATTTAACAAATTTCAATTTAAAAATTGTACAAATATATCACAAAATTATTTTACACAGTGTAACTTTTGTCCATTGTATATTAAAAGTGTTAATAAAATATATTGCACGGTTTTTAACGAGTTATGTGCCTAGAAAAATCAAATAGGCCACTAAATAGTCACGTCTCCATAACGAAAGTTTTTGAATTTTTTTCTCAACATATTTATTACTTTTTAGAACATTTATACAATTTTAATTAAAACAATTTAAATATTATTTTTATTTAACACCCTATAGGGCGTAAATTTTTCCCAAACCTATTTGGAAGGTCTGTATCAAACTTTTGGGTTTTACTACTGGTGTCCATGACGTAGGTTTTACTGAATTAGCTCGTATCTGATAGGACCACCTGCAGCTGGTCCTAGCCTCCATTCACTATCAAGACGTACAATTAGTGTGACGTCAGCATCCATTGATAAGGCCCGTCAATCCGGCCCGAGCCTGTTGCATATATGGAAATTACTACGTTTCGTGTCCGGATGTCCTCCCCCTTCTGTATCCGGCCCCTGACCACTAGACCAAATCTTGGCCCGCGCCTCACTCCATTGTACCCCTGCGATTAACTCTATGTACGACTCAAGGATGCTACACAAAAACTAATGAATGACTGCTTCTGCCCTGTTTCCGCCCGTCGTGTCTATCATTCTTTGTTTTTGCCATTCATAGGCCACTCTTTTGTCGTGTCAATCAATACTCCGGTCTTCAGAGTAAGTGTTTTGGACGGTAATTTGGACAACACATTTGATAACAAATATTTCAGAAGTAATTGCTTACCGAAGACTATTAAGGGCGTGAAGGCGGCCGTTTCACAAACTGCCGAGCCACCGCTGGGAAGTCGACAGCCCCAAACTGCCAAGCCACCGCTGGGAAGTCGACAGCCCCAAACTGCCGAGCCACCGCTGGGAAGTCGACAGCCCCAAACTGTCGAGCCACCGCTGGGAAGTCGACAGCCCCAAACTGCCAAGCCACCGCTGGGAAGTCGACAGCCCCAAACTGCAGAGCCACCGCTGGGAAGTCGACAGCCCCAAACTGTCGAGCCACCGCTGGGAAGTCGACAGCCCCAAACTGCCAAGCCACCGCTGGGAATTCGACAGCCCCAAACTGCCGAGCCACCGCTGGAAATTCGACAACTGCCAAGCCACCGCTGGGAAGTCGACAGCCCAGTAGTAGACATACATACAGTACAATCTTACCATCAGCGAGCTAAAACGTGCTGTTCTTTTTCAAATGTACGGTTTATGTTTATTATTATAATAATGAGCTATAATGAACACTTCACGATTATTATAAGGTCCATTCTAGTCGACCAAAAGTTGTTATTATGATTTTATTATTTTAAAACCATCAACACTTACATTTACAATTTCAAATATTCAACTGTGAATATTTATAAAAATTCTAATTTGTACTATGGTCCATTGGAACGGTTTTTCACCCATCAAATGACACTTGAAGTGTTACGATATGAACATTGTTATGGCCCAAATAGTTGAAATAGAAAACTATGTTTTAGCTTTTTTTTTTTTTTTGAAGCGAAATGGCCTTCCTAAAATTAAAAATTAATTAGAAGATATACTTCCTTTTAGATTTCCAATTTTCTTTGTAGGATTGATATTGGAAATTATTTTCAAATTGTATATCAATTATTGTTAATTTGACATTATAATCAAGTGAACAAGTTAATTAATTAGTTTTGTACGTACACGTCCAAGGGCACTTTCAAATGAGTACACAAGCATATTAATTTTTCTCTTAATAGTTAGTATAGTTAAAGTTAGTAAATAAACAGTTAATATTAGTTCAAATTAGAATCCTAAATATTATATTTGCAGAGTCCTAAATAATTAAAATGTTCCTTTATTTTCCGCCTTTAATGGTGTTGGGTGCTTTTGTGAATTTCCTTGTTACAATGACAAACATAACATTAAAAGTTCTCTGACTTTTTAATTATCTCATTGTGTTAATTCTATTGAATTTATTTGTGCTATTATATCTGAAATTTGTAACGATTTTCATTTATAATTTAACATTAAATTTTTCAGTAAATAAGTTAACATTTTCAAATTGCAGTTATAGAGAGTTTGTTAGCTTATAGAATCTATTCTGAATTTATCAATATTCCGCAAAAAATCTTCATGACATTTCATTTGTAAAAATTGGAAAAAATACTAAATGTGTTATGAATATACTCAGTATAACTATGTACAGTGGCAAACCTAACAGTGCAAACATTCTACCTAGTAATATTAACATGTGTATAAAACATTTTTTATTACTTCTTGTACAATTTAGAGAGTACACGACAACTTTATTAGAACATATGTGCTTATATTTTTGACTAAAATACCCTATTGAAGATTTATTCAGAGGAGTTGCAGAATAGTACTATCAATATAGAAATAGTATATTTCATAACAAGAGTGGAAAGTGGGGTTTTGCATGTTCGAGACCATATGTTTGAAGTGCGAGACTTGTCGAGCACTTTAAATGGTCGAGAACATACAAAACACTTTCACTCGAGTTTTGAACGATACTTTTCACTACATTATTATGAGTTCAGCTGTTTTCGTTTTGTGTTTACAACCTGCGAAACATCATATTTTCAACAGCTGTCTATTGCTTACTACCGAAAGTAACATTGTTTACAACCGAAAATTTTCCACAGTCAACATTGGAAAATATGATGTTTCTCAGGTTGTAAACACATAACGAAAACAGCTGAACCTATAGTAGTGTAGTGAAAAGAAATATTTATTGAACTTTTTAAACTTTTCCAGTTTTTAATCAGTAGAATCTAAGACTAAGTTTTCAGAAATCTTAAAAACTTGTCTAAATCACTTACAAAATATAAACTACTTATACATTTATACTAAATATTATCCAAAAATTAAATAGTTTATTTTTTTGAACTTCTTAACAGTACTTAAACAAATTTTAGGCTAAATTGAAAAATAGTTTTGAAGTTAATACGTTTGTAGGATGGTAGTGTATACTCATTGCATTGTACAAATAAATACGTGAAGCTTAAGGAAGTGGTGGTTTTTTATTCACCAGATTAAAAAAATACCATACATAAATTTCATACCAAACAGTATTACTTTAAAAAATTACTATTTACCAAACAATTTAAATAAAGAATCAATCTCAAAATATTTAGTTTCTTATTATTAGTATGAATACAACGTTTCGAACGTTTTAATCTCAGACAATTTTCAGGTGAAAAACTAATGCAACGAAACGTAAAAGCTTATCGTATTTACTAACAACATAAAATACCCTCATACGTGTAATCCCTTACGATCAACATAAGTTTTAAACTTAAGCTCGATTAAAACAGTCGGCGATAGAAACAACACTCGTTTAACATTTGCAGTAGCAACGAACCCAATGTAGTATCAATTTATGGGAGCAAAAAAGTCATATGGAACAAATGAGTGAGGGTCCCGTAACTAAAAGTGAGTGACGGCCAGCGGATGAGGGGCAATCCCCCGACACCCCCGACAATCAGATCTGTAATCGACTCCCACCCCCCCATTGTTGTCTGACGGGCCTTCCGGACCGACCAATCACAACGACCTCCATTTTCAAATCAGTTTATTTTATTGCCCCTGTTTCCTCTCTAACCAAATTACCATTTTAAAACTGCTTTTCGAATCCGTAATTAGGATCCAAATAACCGCTAATTCCGCCACCCTTTCCTGAGTGAGACAGCATTTTCATTTTACCCATTATTATTTCAGTGATTTAGGTTTTGACCAGTTTTATTATACGTTTCTCCTGATACTTAGAACTGTATTACAACTGAATGAAACCTTTGTTATCTTAACATACAGGGTAGAAAAAAAAAATGTTAACTCTTTCACAACAACGTCATTTTTTCCGATATATAATTTGATAGTTTAATTTTTTTAATAATCGTGTTCCACAAATAATAATTTTTGATCAACAGAATTTACCTAAAACTGTTAAATAGCGAGAAATAATATTGTTCAAATTAGTTACTTTGAAATTAAAATGACCGTTACTGTGGAAAGGATAAACCTTTCGAAGTGCGGTTTATGGAAATTAATTTCTCTTGAATAAACCTTTCACTTGATACCAAACTCGACCTAGGCTTACGTTGAAGATTTTCGTTCAACTCCTCGCGGGCCGTCCACCTGAAAAGATGAAATGTCGCTAATGGCGTCAAAAAGAATGTTCTTTGTAACCATGATCATGTACAAGAATTGACTTTTACAAGTGAAGTCATACAGAAGTTGTGAAAGCGTTTCCACCTTTTGTAGTATCAAATACTCACTCATCACGAAATTTCCGGAACTTCGAATTTTGAGGGAAGTTAGTTTATGTAATATAGAGACCCGCTAAGTATTTATCGAAATTCATTTCTTAAGATGTATTAACAGCCCTTCTACTTTTTTATGTTTTCCATAAAAGTAACATAAGCATTAATTTATTTAATAATTTATTTAAAACAGCTAATACAAAAAGCGCAAACATGACACAAAATCATGACTAATTTGGTTCTCATTGTGAAATTTTTAAGGTCATTTCTACTAACTCTGAAATGATTGTATTACTTTGCATCCCCTTAACAGGGGTTTATAGTCTATAAAACTTTGTTATCTAGGAGAACGGAGATAGTCTGAGCTTTTATATTAATGTGATGATTTAGTGAGAACCACCCCATAGCGAAGAAAGGGCTGTCGGATATTATGAAATAAAACTTGACGAGTTTATAAACTATTTAAGTTTACATACGACCACTTCACTCAGATACGACGGACTGACTTCAAACTGACACAAAACCAGAACTAGAACTGCAAACTCCGTCCTCAGAATGACCTCAAATAGGCATGTGTTGATGGGTAACGCTGATAACAAAGTGATAAGGATTTGGCAACAATACAACTGAGGTAGATCCCCTTTACTCGTGATTTAAGTATTAATAGACATCTGTTACATTTCACTCTGTGTGCAGATTGTTTAGGGGTCTCCGACATATTCCTACACCTCTATCGTTCCTCCCACATTGAATTCCCGAGAGTCCAACACAAGCCTGAGACCCAAATATGTTGCACTTAATGGGGCTAAACTGTTTATTTACTATACGAACATTATGAGTGTGAGTATAGACAAGAAGTAAAGATAAAGTTATCTAAATAAAATTAAAGAAGAAAAAATACTAAAACAACTTTGACACAATTTTCCATATGATATATTCTGTTTCGCAACATAACCATTTTTAGTTATTTTACCTTGTCTATGTGATTTTCATGCCATTTCAGTTACCCGCGCAGATTAATAGTCTATGTAGAAGGAGCAGAGTGATGAGATTAACATTGAGATCGGCCTCTTCTAAAAAAACGCGCTAAGAAAAAAGATATTCGCAATTCATGGGGAGAACCAAACATAAATCTACTACAAAATCAGAATTGTCTTAGGCATGAAGCACAGTTACGTTATTTGAGACCTATGCTTAGGGATTATATTTGTATACCAGGTATAATTTTACACAGCGTTTATAGTGGATTGACAGTTATAGTATGTAATGTGTTTGTAATGATTGATATTGAAAAATATTTTGTCTGCGATGTACCAAAAAAATTATTTTTACAACGTAGTAGTTTTTATATTCAGAATAAACAAACCCTGAAATTCTCATTCACAAAAAACCACAACAATATTTTATGTTGTCACGAGATCTCCTTCAGAATCTCACTCTATTGGGACTTAGCACAGAGAAGAAAGAAACATAATTCGAATCCAATAGTTTGCTAAATGTGTGTCGAGTAGTTATTGCTCCAGTTTGCCATGGAGTGGCTGGGCCAGAACCTTGACAGTCCCACCCTTATTCCCCCAAATCCTCAAGAAAAAACATAGTAATTATTACTACACACGTATAAATATGTACATTAGTTACATAATTAGTATATAACTAACGCCGAGCAGTTCTCTGCGGCATAAGACATCTGTTTAATATTTCTCTGTGGCATTAGCCAGGTTATATTTTGGCAAAAATGTACAATTAACTCAGCAATTAGTGTTGGCCTTTCTTTGCCGCTATACTGGTCATGTAGAACTAATGCCACCTGTAGGCCACTTTCCACCAGGTCTGCACGCGTGCAAAGCGTGCAAGGAGAAAACACAATGCCGCAGAAGAACACTGTCAATATAACTAAAAGGCGTAAATCGCGATTAAAGAAAACTCGCTTTTTATCACCGTAGTTTTGGAATCAACGAATATGCTAAATTTAGAATATTCTAAAGAATCAAGAATAATCTCAATGGAGGAGTTTCTTGAATAAATAGTAACCAAACATAATTAATTCATACGAATATATTCTAATTAAAACCTTATTCAGTTAAATTGACAACTTACATGCATTAGCTAAAAATTATACTGATATAATAATTAATATAATTTGATGATAATTATGGTTAACTAATATAAGCTAACCATAATTGAAGGTAACTAATATAAGCTAACTATAATTGAAGATAACTAATATAAGCTAACCATAATTGAAGATAACTAATATAAGCTAATTCAAATAATAAAATTAACATCTAAACTTCTCTCTCAAATTTTTAAATTGACGTGTATTAATTTTTAAGTATTTACATAACTAGCTGGGGTGACCAGCCTGGAATTACCATATAAAGTTTATATTTATTTTTCTGTTACTGTGTAGATGGTTAGTTTATGAACTGCTCAATTTAAGCCTATATCCCTGTTGAGCTTGAATCCATTAACAGAACAATTTCTTGATTTTGATCGAATCCAATAAATTTGGAATAGTTATATAGATGGTATATAAAACACGTTGATTGTCCTTCTGTTTGGATTTTATCGACTCAAAATCGTCAATTCGACTACAGTGTATGATGGCTCGTAATTTTTGCAAACGTGATAATTATTTTTCCACAGAGATTATATTTGCAATCCACTGCTAGCCATTTATCCAAAAACAAAACCAGCAAAATATTAGAAAAAAGTTATTAAAAATGTTCGGTTTTTAGAAAAATCATGGACATTTAGAATTTACTAGGCTGACCTTAACACGCTCTAAACATGAGTAGGCTACGTCCTATTCCTGCCACATGAACATTTTTCTGTTCACCTTTATTCACCTAAGTAAATGTTTATTATTTACACCTATTTACTTCATGGTTTATTAATTAAGTCATAGGTTTTTGTAGTGTCTAGAAACACCATGATTACATGATGTTGATTTAATTGGAGTTTTTTTTAACAGAAATATAAACTTTCTGCTAACATTTAAAATGTATTTTCACGAGGCTTTTCAAAATGTTTCATTATTAAAAGCAACAAGAACTAAGAAATAAGTTATAAACATAGAATAGTATAAAAATAATTTTTTACTTTGCTCTAGACATTCTCACAGGGCAACACTTAACAGATGTTACGTTCTCATGGCAGTAGCGAATCTTTATAAATTTATACTAGTAATTACTAA
The DNA here is from genome assembly GCA_035578905.1 of Stictocephala bisonia. Classification (NCBI taxonomy): domain Eukaryota; kingdom Metazoa; phylum Arthropoda; class Insecta; order Hemiptera; family Membracidae; genus Stictocephala; species Stictocephala bisonia. The sequence continues at coordinate 13,228,132 of JAQJVL010000002.1, forward strand.
GTTCATCCTTTAGAATTTGGAGGGTATTAAGGGGAGGGCCTGGTAATGGTAATAACATCTCCATGGCCAGAACTGGAGAACTAACTACTCGACACACTAACTCGGCATCCATCAGGGACGTTTGGTCCAGTATGCTGATGACATAACTCTCTGTTTCAGCTAAAAAAAATTGGAACCTAGCTAGCTGTTTCAGCTAGAAATACAAACTTTTGTAGAACTAAATGAATGCAATCATAGTTTTTTGGACTAAATCTGAAAACAAACTCTTCGAAATCTAAATGCATTCACTTTTGCTTGCGACCAAATGAGTCCAAATGTACTGATAGACGACTCACCCATTGAGGCGGTACGTTCGGTAAAATTCCTAGGAATACTCCTCGACAGAGGGTTGACCTGGAAGGAACATGCAAGTCATGTCTGCTTAAGGGTGTCCTCAGGCATATATGGAAAGGCATATATACCTATCAAAATACTGTCCAACACATTCGCTAATCATGGCGTTCTATGGGCTTATCTACCCCACCTTTCCTGCGGAATTGTCATGTGGAGGGGGGGGGGGCTGTGCCAGCTCTTTGTTCACTAGATTGTTCCATTAACAGAAAAAGACAATTAGAATTATAAAAAAATTAGGAAACAGAGAGTCGTGCAGAGACGCGTTCAAAGAATTAAACATCCTTATTGAAGACCACCTGGTTCTGTAAAACCAAATGTACCCTAATACTACCGTCTTGATCAGCACAGGACGGTAGCACATGCGCGTCTTCCAGCACAAGTGGCAATGAAATTTTTGAATACGCTGCCTAACAGTATTTGGATTTGGAGCTCTCTTTTGAATTGCAAATCCAGACTGAAAAGGATGTTAACCACACAGGCATTTTACTCGGTGGGCGAGTTCCTTAATTTTTAGTGGGATTAGGAGCCAATCTCCCTGGAGGATAAGAATGCCTGACAATACATTTTTTTATGTATTTAATTTTGTTTTTTGTAAGTGTTTTGTCTAGAGATCACATGTAACAATTATTGTATTATTCTGTACTTCCTCTTAAGCTGTACGTTTGAAAACAGAGCATGTATGTTTGAATGTCTCTTGATCTTTGCTATGCAACTGTAAATATTGTCCTGAAAATAAAGATTATAATAATAATAATCTAAGCGCAATATTGATGCGCCCTCTATTTCTTTCTTATTTGTGGCTTTGTATAACATGTTTTTATAAATTACTCAATCATTGTCACAGCTCCTGGATCAGTCATCTCCTCCAGACTCCAGACAGGATGGACGGACGTGACAACTCCACCCACCTGCTCTAAGCGTGTCACTATGGAAGCGACGGGTCAGGGCGGTTTGCCGCGCGGCTGCCGTCACCTGCCGAACCGTACCGTATCGAGCCACTGCCACCTGCACAGCCTCCTTCACTTAGCACCTGATCTGCCGCTAATGACATGGGCCGTGGCTGCGGTCTGTCTAGGCGCCGGCCTGCCTCTGTGGTCAACACATCCATGAAAAGGCCAATTTTGCTTTGCCAGAGATGGTTGAACAAAGGACTGATCGGGTTATTAAAGAGGTTTGGTTGATTGGACTGGAATTGATGTGGGTGGAATTGACCTTAGATTTCAATTATTTTGCCACCTAAATTGGCTACGTGTGAAATACAGTGTATGAATTGTAATAAGGCAGATTGGAATTAAAGTTATTCAATATTAATGTATTTTGAAGGGCCTCGATGATTTATTTAGACTTGTTATCGTTCACCTGATCCACAACGAGGTGCAACGAAAGTGTAATAGAACAAGGCCAGTTCAACAAGCTACTGTAAAACAACGTTAATAGCAGCAAAGTAGATATTTCCATACAATTTCATACGTAGCCTATACAACACCGTATTCAAAAGCCAAAAACTCCATAATCTCACAGTTATGTTGTTCAATTTCCCTTTATTTTAACTTCATAATTATGGAGTAGGCCTATTGTTATAGTAGAAACGTCGACCATTAATGCAAAGTTCCATAACTCTTTGCATTAAAAATCCCGCATCATGTTTATCTCTTCAAGCTCAGTTCAATCACAGGGAAGAAATCAGCAGAGGTTGCATCCAATAGTGCACTGAATGTGTGTTGAGTAGTTATTTCTCCAGTTTGCCATGCGATGGCAGGGCCAGCAACTTGTCAGTCCCTCCCTTATTTCCCTAAATCCTCAAGGATAAATAATTTAGTTATTACTACAGATTTTATACATGTATATTAATTATAATCTATTTAAAACCGCCACTGAGGCGTTCGCTGCGGCCATAAGATAGCGATCTATGTTCCTTTTAAAACATATTCAAGTTTTTATTTTAAAGGTGGATATAATCCGAGACAAAAAGGTGACAGTATGAGTCCATGATATCCATTAAAAACTTTTAAATATTACATGCGACTTTTAATATAAAACATGCAAATAAAGTTTACTGTTTGGAAATACAAACTATAGATATTGAAATATAAATACAACCTATCTATGTTGCTATGGTTTTCTTTATCCTAAAACTATCTATGATAAATTATATTTTGAATTTCGTTAAAATGTTTGTTTTTTTAAGCAAAAATTTACTAGATAATAGTGTAATTTCGTTTTCAGCGTAGGTTAGAAATTCTTATTTATTTGATAGCTAACCTTCCATGTAACTTTAGAATGATTATTTTAACAAGTTGAATTTTAAAAGTTGAAGGATAATGAATGTGAATTCTTCATGAAATGATAAAAATGTCCTTTGACACTGTTGTCGGCTTACTCTATCTTGTTTAGGTATCAAGATGGCGCCTGGTCAAACGGTTGAAGTGAAATCAGTTCCGTTATAATCGTGTTTTAGATAATTTAAAGTGTGGGTATTGTTCAAAAATAGTTATAAATGGTATATTAAGTGACAGGTGTGATGTTTGGCATCGTTTTGTGTTTCCACAGATAAATGAAGACGAGTTATGAGACGAAGGTTAATAATGGCTTTGTACAAAATGTAGTGAAGTTAGGAAATACATGACGCTTAATGACACAGAAAATGAGGTTTCTGGTTAATATAGACTCTTTAATAGCTATAATTAAAACACTAGAAAAAGACCATGTTAATCTAATATTTCAAATTATGCAGTTAAAGAAAAATATCACGTAAGCTCACTTTGGACTCAGTAAAACAATAAGATGTAAGTAAACACAACTCTATCTCTCAAATTAAACTTAATGGAAATAGTTTTTCTAACCACTTCTAAACTGAACGTGGAACGAACTATAGTGTTGAGTGCATAATGTATGTTGACTCCTGCCCTTTGGGGGACACCGACAGCAAGAACGTTATCCCTCATCACACTGACAGTCGTGACGTGGCCATCTACCTCTTCTAATCTTAACGTGGAACGAACTATAATGTTGAGTGCATAATGTACGTTGACTCTTGCAGTTTGGGTGAGACTGACCGGCTGGAACTATGATATTGAAATTAATATAATGATGATAATTAAATAGTGGTAAATAACTTCCCACCTACCCATGCACAAGCAGTGGTAAAGGCCCTCCCACCCACTCATTCACGTACAGTGGTAAATTTATTAGATAACTGTTCATAAACATCCATTCAAACTCAACTCCACACAACTTGAATAAATGAATAGGGCCTATCTGTACTAGCCCACAACACTAACGGTGGTATTGGTGTCAGTACCACAATAGGCTACGTGTATGGGTGAGTGGGTGGGTCAGTACCACAGCACGTGTATGGGCGATTGGGTGGGTCAGTACCACAGTAAGTGTATGGGTGAGTAGGTGGGTCAGTAGGTACCACAGTACGTGTATGGGCAAGTGGGTGGGTCAGTACCACAATAAGTGTATGGGTGAGTGGGTGTGTCAGTACCACAGTACGTGTATGGGCGAGTGGGTGGGTCAGAACCACAGTATGTGAATGGGTGAGCGGGTGGGTCAGTACCACAGTAGCCTACGTGTATGGGCGAGCGGTTGGGTCAGTACCACAGTACATGTATGGGCGAGCGGGTGGTCAGTACCACAGTACGTGTATGGGTGAGCGGGTGGGTCAGTACCACAGTACGTGTATGGGCGAGTGGGTGGTTCAGTACCACAATAAGTGTATGGGTGAGTGGGTGGGTCAGTACCACAGTACGTGTATGGGCGAGTGGGTGGGTCAGTACCACAGTATGTGAATGGGTGAGCGGGTGGGTCAGTACCACAGTAGCCTACGTGTATGGGCGAGCGGTTGGGTCTGTACCACAGTACATGTATGGGCGAGTGGGTGGGTCAGTACCACAGTACGTGTATGGGTGAGTGGGTGGGTCAGTACCACAGTACGTGTATGGGCGAGTGGGTGGTTCAGTACCACAATAAGGGTATGGGTGAGTGGGTGGGTCAGTACCACAGTACGTGTATGGGCGAGTGGGTGGGTCAGTACCACAGTATGTGAATGGGTGAGCGGGTGGGTCAGTACCACAGTAGCCTACGTGTATGGGCGAGCGGTTGGGTCAGTACCACAGTACATGTATGGGCGAGCGGGTGGGTCAGTACCACAGTAAGTATATGGGTGAGTGGGTGGGTCAGTACCACAGGACGTGTATGGGCGAGCGGGTGGGTATGTACCACAGTACGTGTATATTTATGCAACCATACGTAATATTCGTTAATCATTCATAGTCTAAGTGCTAAGAGTTGCAGTATAACAACAGCAATTGGATGTTGATGTGGCAAAATTTGTGCTAATCAGTGGATGATCAGTTGTTTGCTCCTGTGACATTAAGATAAAGAACAATTCTTCAGTTTTTACCATTGAAGTTTATAAATCCTTTATAAATACACACTAACCCTCCTAAACGTGTAGGTGTGGGTGGGTGGGTCTACCATTGTACGTGTAGGGGTGGATGGGCCAGTAGCACTGTTTTGCAGGGGAGGGCGGATAATATGTAAGTTAGTTGGAGTATGATAAATAGAAATGATGATGATATTAATTATCAAATATGATAATTAGTATCTTAAATAGAATGTCACTGCTCTTGGTTCCATTGTCCACAAGGGAACCAATGTAAATCGATATCCGTCATCACAGGCAGTCGTGACGTGGCCATCTACTTCTTCTAAACTGCACGTGGAACAAAATATAGTGTTGAGTGCATAAAGTACGTTGACTCCTGCAGTTTGGAGGACACTAACAGCAAGAACGGAATCACAAATAGTCGTGACGTGGCCGTCTACCACTTAAAACTGAACGTGGAACGAACTATAGTGCTGAGTGCATAATGAGTGCGTAATGTAACTTATGCAGTTTGGGAGGCACTGACAGCCAGAAAGGTATCCCTTATCACACAAACAGTCGTGACGTGGCCTTCTACTACTTCTAAATTGAACGTGGAACGAACTATAGTGTTTAGTGCATAATGTACGTTGACTCTTGCAGTTTGGGGAGCACCAACAGCAAGAACGGTATCACTCATCACACAGATAGTCGTGACTTGGCCATCAACCTCCTCTAAACTGATCCTGGAACGAGCTATAGTGTTGAGTGCATAATGTACGTTGACTCTTGCAGTTTGGGGGACACTGACAGCAAGAACGGGATCACAAACAGTCGTGACGTGGCCTTCTACCACTTCTAAATTGAACGTGGAACGAACTATAGTGTTTAGTGCATAATGTACGTTGACTCTTGCAGTTTGGGGGGCACCAACAGCAAGAACGGTATCACTCATCACACAGACAGTCGTGACGTTGCATTCTACCACTTCTAAACTGAACTTGGAACGAACTATAGTGTCGAGTGCATAATCTGCGTTGACTCCTGCAGTTTGGGGGACAGCGACAGCCAGAACGGTATCCCTCATCACACAGACAGTCGTGACGTGGCCATCTACCACTCCCAAATTGCCTTGTCTGACCTTTGACTCACTTGTAATGACGTCATAATTGCGACAATCCGGCAAATTGAATCCCAGCGATTATCTTGTTTGCCACGTGAGAGATTCGCTGTCCTATTTGACAAAGTTCTGCCAAGAAGAGATGCGCGGGGCCGTGTGAGCTGGTTCCTGGGGACTCCGCGACTAACGGGGGACAACCGCAACAGCGTGGTCTCTTCCCTCAATTAGTCCTTAACAGGGTTCTAGTTAGTAAGACAAATCTTACTATAGTCTTTATAAACTTAATAACTCATACAGTACTCAGCTTTTGTTGAGCCAAAGTAAGAAGCATTTATATTCCAGACTTACCATTATGAGTTACTACAAGTTAAGTTCAGTTTTATTTGAATTTTCATTTTATCTCAATAAAATATACTTTATGTTTTCTCAACGAAGATTAGGATGGAGTGGTCGGACGTTCTCCGGTTACTTCATCCAGACAAGATAAAGAACGATTATCAGAAAATATTAAATACTTCCTTTATGTACTGACTTTCAAATTTATACACTTTGAATTAATAAGGAAAAAGAAGAATTCACATTCTGCCGTTAGAGAAAAAAGACAAAGATTTATAGGTACATCAAAAGAATACATAAATAATATGTTTTAGAATTATTTTATTTAGTATTAAATATATAGTTACCATTTTGAGGTTATATCAGTCTAATATCACCTTTGTTAGTATAATATATTCATCTTACATTATACATAACATTAACACATATAAACCATGGCCATATTTACATCAGTTCACTACATAGTTAACATTAAACATAACTAACTGTTCTGATTACATCGGCTATTTGCCGCAGACTGGCCGCACTCACGAGCCGTATTATGTAAATAACTAAGCACCTTGTAGGTGATATAAATTAACCCTTAGCAGTGCGCACGTGCACGGTTGCGTGCGTGTGGGAGAGCCTAATGTGACACACTGCCTGGCAGACAATTATCGCGTATTGGTACATTTGGATTCATATCATTCCCCTCCTGCGTTTCTCCTACACCACTTGTAGATACTGCCGAGGTTATATTGGCGGTTGCTTGTGTTGGAATAGTATAGGCCTATTTCCGTTCTACCTCCTTTTGAAAAATTCTTTTACTGTCGTTTTATAGTGACTTTTTCTATTGCTGTAGAAGGCTGAGCTAAATTAAATATCAACTCTGCACTCGACAGTGCCGTAAAAATTTAATCAAGCCTTGAAATGTATATAATAATTTTATTCACGTATGTAGGCTATATGTATTTATCCACCGTTTCGTTTAGAGAGTACTTTTCAGAAATTTTTTTGTAGGTAAAAAATCCCTAATTATATGTTGGCTCAATTTATTAATAAATCGAGAATTGTATAGATAAACCGTATTTTATTGATTCGTAACCCGTCGAAACTTCATGCAGATTTTTTGAATTTGTTGAAAATACCTTGAATTACTTTTGTAACTTAAGTTGTTTTCGTTGTAATCTCCTGAAATTGTACAGATGTTATATAAAGTTTTTGAAATATTGCATTATACGTTGCCACCAACTGGAACTTGACCTCTTTTTAATATGGACCCCATCTGATTCATGAAGATAACCTATCCAATTTGGTGGAAGACACGAGTAAGATGTATAGCAAATGTTTAATCCCAATAAAATTAATGAAAAATGGGTAAAGTAGGTTCAATTTCTTTAACGATATTAAGGAGTTTGTGAGCCTAATTAAATTTACATAAATAGCTACTAAAAATAACCATATATACAAATGAATGGAATGGCCTCCAAAACATGTATGTAAGAGTATTTTAACAATTCATAAAAAACCAAATGTGTAGTTTTGTTTGGGCAAAGAAACTGCTCAGCATATGGGTAAATGAAATTAGTTATTTATATAATTTTGGCCACTCTATGTCCTAAACACATTCGCAATCACTCACTCAATGTAAATTTACATTGAATTATTTTCAAAGAAGAAAATAAAGAAGCATTAAACCAGAATCTGCATAATCTGTTCAATGAGCAAATCAGACTTGACAAATAATTTTGATTTGCCGATTTCTTGAATAAACTCATTGGGTAATGGAAGACCTTTCCCTCAGCCAGCAAAAACCTCACTTATTGTCATTCTAAAAACCACTTGCAGGTTATTTAAATTCTTCGGTGACGTTCTTCGTGATCCAAAATCCTTATAACACATTCTGTCACTTTAGTAACCATTAAGTTCAATTATTTACATACATTTAATGTTTTTAATTTATTCCAACGTAAAATTTCCTCTTATCAAAACATATACCGGGTGTTCAAAAAGTCTGGAAACCCCTTAATATTTATTATATAATATTAATAAACACAGAACAATGAAACTCTAGGATTACGTCCTCGCTGTAGTTACTGACTTTTTGGTCATTTTAACTGCCGTTTTTTTTTTCTTTGGTCCTGAAGTCTGAAAAAATCTTAAATTTAAGCATTTACCGATTAGATACCTAAATAAAAAGTTCATTGGTAGAGGAACACATTTCCGCAACCTCGACTGAAAAAGGACAATTCGTCTGAAAACAGCAGCCTCTCAAAGTTCAAACCAGGCCAAACTTTGAGAGGCTGCTATTTTCAAACGAATTATAATTTTTCAGACGTGGTTGCGGCAATGTGTACCTCTAACAATTGTCTTTATAATGAGGTATAACTCGACCTATGCTTCATTTAAGATTCTCCAGACTTCCACCACAGGACGTCCCCTCAAAGCGAAAAAGGACAGTTAAAATAACCGAAAAGTCAGTAACTACAGCGAGGACGTAATCCTATAGTTTCATTACTCTGTGTTTATTAATGTAATAAATATTAAGGGGATTCCAGACTTTTAAAACACCAGGTATATTTTCTACAATATGTTTTCAAACTAGTTAATGTTTCTTCAATTGTCAAGGTATTGAAATGTATGGGTTTCAAATAAAAGAGCTGCGATTTGTTTGAAAATAGAGCTATTCATTAATAAGCTAGTGACAGTGAACATGTAGTGTTTATTTATTACTGTCATAATTGATTTAAACTTTGATTGGAAAAAATGAGAGACAGTATTTAGCACCCCGTAGAAACGCCATACTGATTTTCACTTTAAAATATAATTTAATTTTCTTATTATCTTAGATATGAGACGCCAATGCAACTTTGTACGTATTTTAAGGCGAACATGATTCATTAAATGAGTGAAGATGACTGTGTAGTCTGGTTACTAACTGAGTTCGACTTATGCCCAGAAAGGACCATTTATTAATAACCAAACATCCAGGGCGTATAAGGGACCTATACCTTTACGTGGAATCCGAACCATGTAGTATTTATCAGATTACTAGCTAATTGACAAGCCTAATACTCAGTTAGGCTGCCCTAGACAACAATCGGACACTGACTACCACCCAGCATGGACACCTCCGTTCTCTATTACTGCTCACACCGTTTGAGGTTAACGGAGTGAACTATTAAGTTTAAGAGAAGACCTAATAGTGCTAACTTTGGCTCGATAAGTAAAGAATTTTTAATTTCATTTACAACCATTGAGCAGACGCCATGTCAGTTTTAAGAGGACTGAGCATAGAACCTATCGCATACAATCTTACAATCGCATACAATGAAACAAAACTAATGTAAACATTTGCAGACACGCAATTCAGGCATATGCTTAAAACTCGCAAACTTTCAGATCAAGTTTTAAGCTGTGCTTTGGGCTTAGATAACTGCTATACGTTTTTGTTTGTCATGCAGTCGTAAGTTTAAGGTTTGTTTATAATTTCTTCTAATTGAGGCTTCGTGGTTTATAACTACCTAATTAGCGTGGCATGTGGACTCATAACTGTCACCAATTAAATACTGTATGAATAAATAAATGTAAATACATTTCGTTCGTATAGAATAGCTCATGAGTATAATGGTTAAAGGAATTTGAGGGGTAACAAGTTTGACCACATCCAAAACACACTTTTCTAACAACACATTTCTGCGGTAACAAGCAGAATTCACAAACCTCAAATTGTTAAGACAAGAATGTTCAGTTTCCGTAGAAACACGCTCCCTTTCCCAAATACAGCCGCGTGTCACGCACGGTAACTATAAACATTCCATTCCGCATTGGATAATCTCCCTAAAAGAGAATAGAGCTGGTTGGTGTCAGTGGTTGTAGAAATTAGGAGGCGGCTGACGTGCTAGACCACAAACTACCTGCAAGTTGTGTAAATATAGTGTAGAGGTCCTTGGGACGGGGCGCCTGAAAAGTAGCCCCTCAAAAAGTACCCCCCCCCCAGGCTTGTTGAGCGGACTGCATCAGGAATATTGAAGGAATTTGCGTTTTGTATTTGATGCTTCGGCACAGGGAATAGGTATAATATATGATCTATTCTGTGTGTGTTGATATATTATTAATTCTAAATAACCTGAACACTCATCACTAATCATGGAAAATAACATAACATTTTCTTTTTTTTTTGTTTTTCAAACACAATCCTGATCAACTAAGTAATCAGTTTATTATCATTCAATGACGATAATAGTTATCTACCATATGAAAATTAGTTAAGCATTGTTAGTTTTATATTAGCTCTATTAGTTAAATTTCTTATGTGAGTTTAACTGGTTTTAAGATAAAGATTTTAACTGTAATTTACCACCCAATATAATTATTAAAAATGGGCTGATATTCCTAAATCCAAACAGAAAAACTTGACATATCGTATAACACCACAATAATTTGCATAGATTCTTTGATTAGCCTATATTCAATTATATTATTCTTACAAAAATCATACACATACAAATCAGTTTACAACTTAACAGCAGCACATTACAAGTAACATATTACAAGCAACACATTACAAGTAACATATTACAAGCAGCACATTAAAAGCAATACATTACAAACAACATATTACAAGCAACTCATTACATACAACATATTATAAACGGCACATTACAAGTAACATATTACAAGCAACTCATTAAATAAAACACATTACAAACAGCACATTACAAGTAACATATTACAAGCAGCACATTACAAGTAATATATTACAAGCAGCACATTAAAAGCAATACATTACAAACAACATATTACAAGCAACTCATTACATACAACACATTACAAACGGCACATTACAATTAACATATTACAAACAGCACATTACATGTAACATATTACAAACAGCACATTACAAGTAGCATATTAAAACAACACATTACAAGTAACATATTACAAACAACATATTACAAGCAACTCATTACATACAACACATTACAAACGGCACATTACAAGTAACATATTACAAGCAGCACATTACAAGCAGCACATTACAAGCAGCACATTACAAGTAAAAGTAACATATTACAAACAACATATTACAAGCAACTCATTACATACAACACATTACAAACGGCACATTACAAGTAACATATTACAAGCAGCACATTACAAGTAACATATTAAAAACAGCACATTACAAGTAACATATTACAAACAACATATTACAAGCAACTCATTACATACAACACATTACAAACGGCACATTACAAGTAACATATTACAAGCAGCACATTACAAGTAACATATTACAAACAGCACATTACAAGTAACATATTACAAATGGCACATTACAAGCAACATATTACAAGCAACTCATTACATAAAACACATTACAAACATCACATTACAAGTAACATATTACAAGCAGCACATTGCAAGTAACATATTACAAGCTATTCATTACATAAAACACATTACAAACAGCACATTACAAGTAACATATTACAAAAAGCACATTACAAGTAACATATTACAAGCAGCCCATTACAAGAAATACATTACAAAAACATATTACAACCTACTCATTACATACAACACATTACAAGCAGCACATTATGAACAACAAATTACAAACAGCACGTTACAGGCAACACGTTTTCATCAACTCTTACAAAATTATCATACATTTCATAAGGTACAAACTATTCTCGATTATGTCCCTTACATGAATCGATGACAAGGTCAGGGTGGAATATAAGACTACTATTGTTCTCTCATTGCAAATATCAACAGTTTTACTTTTACAATATACCAAACGTAACTATTTGTTTTTAATTTAATTTTGGTTCTTGTTGGAAACATTTTTGAGAGTTAAAACCTATTCATTAGGAACAATTTTTTGAAGATAAGAAAGTATTAACAATTTCCTCAATATGCACTTTAAACTTAAATGTTTGTAAAAAAAAAACACTGTTCTGTGTTTAATAATTCAATTGCAATATCATATAATTTTTTTAAGAGAAATATTCTTCCCAAACCAAAATATTACATATTTTTACACCTAACGTCTCTTACAAAATGGTATAAGACTTTTCAATGGACTGCCAATGAGGTTGGTTAAGGCTGGTATTGGTTTCAACTCTGTTGAAAAAACAAATTAAAACCTCTATTAATAATAGAATTAATTCAGCATTAAGGATTTATTTGAACTAATTTATAAATATGCTCATTGTATTAGTAGTAATGTTAGCCTTGCATTGGTTTGTATTCTAACGAAAAAAATCCCTGCAATACTTGTACGATGGTATTATGGTTAAATGATTACTTTATAAATAAATACGTTTTTATAACTTTTTTATGTTTATAATTTTGCTTTTCTACTATATGCTTACTGTTGGTTTTATTGTTTACTGTTAGATGTACAAAACTAGTACATAATTCATAAAGTATGTGATGTTTTAAGTTTGTAAGAAAATGTGAAGTTTTCTTTACAGATTTATCAATTTACTAGCACAGTACCCGTCCTTCGTACGGGGTTTACGTTGATTTATATTGTGCTTATTACATTCAGTAATACAAATCATGTACCTATTGTCGTCTGTATAATACAAAAGAGCGTATTGGTCACGATACCCATAGGAAAGAAGACCCTACTGTCGGCGCAGAAATTATGTGCACCCGAGTTTGAGTGTTGTTTTCTAAGCGGCCTAATAAAAATCTAATCACAGCATTGTTTTTCTCGTTTAGTTGTATGTTATGACATTTGACTTTTTAATTTTATTACAATGTTTAATAATTTTTATTCAAGGTGGGACAAAAAGTACAAGAATTTTAACTAATTTTCACTGTACATAACATTTACACCGTTATTACTCAAAAACCTGTTAATATACCACATTTTATTTTATTAACTGATTGATATGAATATTTTCTATAAGTTTTATAAATTTTAGAATTTTAACTTTTCGAGAACAAAAATTCTATATCAATTCCCTGAAACATTGTTTTCCTAACTTCTAGAGGTTGTAAAATTAATAACTTAGTCTGTACATGTAAATTTAATGTACATTACTTTCATATGTTAAAATAAATACAGTGATTTTATAATAATTTAAATCGATTAAAATTTATGAATATAAAGTTATGTTTGATTGATTTAAATCGATTTAAATTCACCACATTTACATACACATATGAAAGTAATGTATAATAACTAAACATGTCATATTCATTACAAACAAATACCAAGTAATTAATTTTATGACCTCTAGAATTCCAAGAAAACGATGTTTTCAGGGAATCGATACTATTTTTTTCCTGGAAAACTAAAATATCTAAAATTGATAAAACTTACAAAAAAAAAAAACATTCCTATGAATTAGGTGATAGAATATAAATACGATACATTGACGGATTTTCGAGAAACAACATAAATTTTCTGAATTTTATGTACGTTGAAAACAATTTAAAATTCTGGTACTTTTTTGTTCTATCTAGGATAGAACATTTTTATACAATTTGAAATTTTTTATCGTACATTTACGTACAATTAAACGAGTGAAAATGGTGTGATTAGATTTTTCGTAGGCCTCTCAATTTCTTGGAAAATAGTCTTCAAAACTAGGGTGCACATAATTTCTGCGCCGACACTAGAAGAAGGTATCACGCGCATTTCCTATGACGTCATATGGGCGAAATGGCAACAACAAACACAAAAATACTGCTATAATACCCGTACTTGACAATTCCAGCTGATAAGTGGTAAATAACTTGCCTACTATTAAGCTGAATTCTTCCATGCGATTGGTAGATTTTATCGAATAATCAAACCAGATGATTTCGCCCATGTGACGTCACAGTCTACTGTGCAGTCTCGTCGTGATGCCTACCATATTTTCTAGTTACCGTGGTTGTGGATATGTTTGGTCCGGCATTTACTTCAAAACTATGTTCAATAAGTTGTTTACTTATTCAACAGCTGACTAATGAAACTATTACTGAGTAAACAATTAATTGTAAAATTGGTATTGCCATAGGGGTAGCATTGATACTTCTTAGAAACCCTGGGGTGGTTTCCTAATGGAATTTCAAAATAAAAATAGGCCTACATATTAACCAGAGACATTAACCAGAGACCCTAAGAATGTCCACGTAAAATTTCAAATGAATGGGTTCAGTAGTTTTTGTGTGATTCAGTAAAACACACACACACACACACACACACACACACACACACACACACACACACACACACACACACACACACACACACACACACACACACACACACACACACACACACACACACACACACACACCACGCACATGAAGGTGTCATATATTCGGCACCTTCGAAATACTAGTATTACGCAAAATACTAGTCTTTTGAAAGAAAAAAATATGAAAAAATATTTCCTGAGTTTTGTGCAGATTAATTTAACAACATATTAACCATAAATATTAATTTGGAGTATACGTATATTTGTTTATATTTGGTTTTTGTTTTGATATATTTATAACTGTTATATTTGTTTTTAAATATTTTGAATTTGTAATATTTGTTTTATATTTTTGAACAATCTGTCGACGTCATACCAGACGTAAATACATTTATTAAAAAAATAAAATGTTGTGGAATTACTAAAAATGTTATGTTTAGTTAAAAATATTCTACAACAATGACAACATTCTCAGTAAAATTACTGTTATCGTTTTCACCCTCACTTTCATAGGTATTTAAATGAACACTCAAGAAAGGGGGTACAGTTCTGTTACTATTGGGTTATTGATTAAATCCCAAATCAATTTGTACATCAACAATAAATTAAATATAGTTTTTAACTCATTGAAAAAGTACTGCATATAGAAATCACAGGTGATTAGACAAAATCATAATGTTAACTTTAAATAATAACGTAGATTGATAATACAATAACAGGGCCTATATAAGAGAAACTCCTGATTCCCAAACCTTAAGGATGTTCGTTCAAAAATTATGTTTGAATTATTTATTTTAAAGGTGTTTGTCTTTTTATAAGTAAATAATAAATGTGTTGAGGGAAAACAATTATTTACGGATATATGGCTTCAAAAAGTGTCTATTTTGGTCCCTCTAGCTACATAACTCATTAAGATACGGTGTGATGTATTTTTATTAATTTTTTTAGAATATAGTGGACAAAAGGCACTAATCAAACTAGAGTAAATTAAAACCTGATATATATATATATATATATATATATATTTATTTATTTATTTATTTATTTATTTATTTTATGTTTAACCAATTTATTTTTAAGTAAATTACCTCTGAACAAGTTTTGATTTGAAATTTGTACAATTTGGCTTAAAGTGTAGATTAATAACACTTAAAAACTGCATCACTAGAGTATAATATTAATAATGAAGGAGTTATATACATTTGTACAGTTTGTGTGGTGGGATAAGGTACAGTGAGGTAGAGGGTGGAGAGGGAAACACGTAGATGTGTGTTAGTGAGGCAGGCTATTTGTTACTACTAGCGGCAGTTATGGAAAATCTAGAACTAAATTCCTAGGAAGTACAGCTGTCCATCGGATGAATTCCTTTTGATAGCTGACATTTATAAGGTCGATGGATATGTTAGGTTATTAATGGTAATAATGGAATTAAACATTTATAATGCTGATATCCGTTATTATACTGACATAAATGGACAAATTTTAAACTTACTGAAAAATGATTTATCACTTTTTTATACAATTGATAGAACACATTAAAATGTTATTTCTTGGTAAGAAGTTGAACTAAGTAAACCATTGCGTTCTAACACAAAGCCAATATGAAATAAATATTAACATCATAATTAAATTATTATGCATATTAATTAAAATAAACCGAATGCTAAATTCTAAAACAAACATTGTGTAGCATAATATCTTTTTTTTAAATCATTTGATTTTTTAATCAACAAATATTTTTGTCGTTAAAAATATATGCATCAGCTAATTACAAAATTGTATTGCTTTGTAGTTTATTTCTTAAAGAAAATAACTAATTCTATTCTTATAAGGCTAGAGTTATATGACGAGTGAAAACTGATTAATGATAAATTAATTTTTTCAATAAATAGTGCATCTTCTATTTATTATTTTAATTATTTATTTTATATCCAGTGTAATATTAGTCTTATATTTTGCGTTATTTTTTTATTAATGATCTATTACTTGCATTTTTATTTTATCTTTAGATTTTTGAGGTAATTTATTATATGCAACAATTCCGTAGTTGATGTAAAAAAACAATGATAATATGTTGATGTTTAAATAAATAATTATTAGTTTATTCTGATTCGTAAATAGTTACAGTATTTGATTTTTTCCTTTTGAAACGTACATAAATGTTATGTGACAAATATTGCCATTTCAAAATCTATAACTTGAAAACATTAAATACAAGACTTTATTTTTAAATGTTTATGCAAGATAATAATTTTTGAGAGTTAAATTGTGTTTGGTAATCTGACCCTATGAAGGAATTTCATGCTTTATATGTGAAGTTAAAAGGAATGATAGAGAGTTAAAAGAATTTCTTTTTCGAAATGTTGCCAACCTTATCAACACAAAATATTCTTCATTTTAATTTACTAGTAACATAACATATTTGAAAATTACATTTTATTTGTTTATTAATTCTGATACTGATTCTTAGAAAATGAATATAGTGATTTGTTTCAATTTATTTTCCTTGCAGTATAATAGTTACTCTGGAAGGGATTAAATTGGAATTTTGAAGAAAACATTTTACGACGTTGAATTTTGATAAATAAATGGTTAGGAAAATATAGGAGGATTATGGTTTTAATAAATGTATTTTATTTTTTATTTTATTCAAAGAACATAATCAGCTTGGCTGAAATTATCATTGCACATAAAAAAATTTAGAAGGATATAGATGTCGTTGATATATTAGTCTATTAATGAGTAGTTTAAATAATTTTGGTAGTAATATACAATTTTAAGATACCCCAGATAGCACTTTAGTTTCTTTTCAATATGCTTAACAAATATTATAATGATATCATTATCATAATTAGCATTGTAAAAGTGTAAATTTTAAAGAAACCGAACATACTAATCCCATGAGCATTGTTATTAACACGAGATGACATATTGGTGTAGTTACATTAATATGTCATCTCATTAACATTTAGAATGAAACGTGGCCTAAAATGTCTAACAAATAAACTAATGAGAACTCAATAAGAAAAAATCTGATTTTTTACAATAAGATTGAAACAAATTTCGGTGATTTTTCAAATAAATATTTAGGGTAACTAAGCAATCAGTTCATAAAATAAATGTTTGCATTTTTATTTATAAAACCGTAATTAGCTTTTTATTTCGTTTAATTTATTATTTAACCATTCGAAGATCTACATTTTTATAAAAAAGGACATACAGTATCACAATAATTGAAGAAGGTCAGAGAAAAAAAAACAGGAAGGAAAGGTGTCACTTTCTTATGACATCAGTGAACGCTCCAGTGACAGTTACTAATAATGTAAATCTTTATAAATATCATGTAATAATTACTACGTTTATCGTTCAGGATTTGGAGAGGCATAAGGAGAGATACTGACAACGGTGTTGGCCCCGTCACCCCCACAGCGAACTGGAGAACTGACTACTCAACACCCCAAATTTTTTTAACACGACACACATTCAGCACACTATTGGATGTGTCGTCCTCTATTTTTTTCGTCTCTGTGACAAGGCTAAACTACGACATCAAAAGCAAGTGAGCCTAAAGTTTATCTTGGAACGAATTCGCTTTATCGTTACATCTTATGGTATTAGACAGCTGCTGTACAAAATATAGTAAAAGTTTATGTAATAAAGGATCTGTTTTAAATCATTAAAAAAAATTGTCTACAGAAACTGAACTTCCAAGTGAGTGTACATAATATACCTGGTAATGAAATACATAAATAGTAAGCTTACTCAAGTCAGTTGTCGGGGGGCTACGCCCTCATGCCACCACGTAACGTATCTTTCCCTTGACGAAGTCTAGTAAGGAGGTTAAAGAACTCCTGTTTACTAACCTCGACAACCTTACTTAACCTGACGGAACATAACCTATCCTAACTTAATCTAACCTATTCTAACTTAATCTTACCTATCCTAATTTTACCTTCAACGATCAAACTAGAGTCCATCTAACCCCACACAAATTAGTTTTTGCTATTTCTCATTGTAAACTTTTTGTACATATTTTCAGTACCTACGTAAATTGACTTCGTAACTCTGATCATGAACCCCTACCATCTATCAGTTTATTAGCAGTCAAAATCCTAATTTATCTTGGGGTCCAGTATACACCTGTGTGCTGTTTCAGGTTGTGTTTTCCTCATTGTCTGCATTAGTTATATGGGTTGTAATATTGCAATTTTGTAGTAATTTGTAAAGTAACTATCATTATTTTCTTGTTTTTATCAAATCAATGGTCAATCAAATAAAGTACAAAAAAGTGTTGTGAAAAATTAACAAATTAAGATAGTAAACATTTGCCTATGTTTATGATTGATAAGTTAGGTCATAACTGTTGAGGAGTGAATTCATTACTATATTGATTCTACGTGTATTTAAGTGTGGTATACGTTATAGTTTTTTCGCTAAAAAAAAAAAAAAAAAACTTAAATACGGTATAGTATTTTCAAAACGTTTACTTTCAAACAAAATTTTTTTGTGTGAAAATAAATCATAATCTTCTAAAAGAATGAACAAACAACTTATTTAAAAGAAAATGTTTTATAATTTGTATTATTTGTAGACTCCTGTGCGTCAGTTGAAGGACTAAAATGTGTGTGTCCTCTCTAATGGTAACTTTGATGCAGTTAGTTTTTACTTTAACTAACATGAATTGATTGTGAAGTACGAAATTCGGTAAGTGACCCTTGCGACTGTATTTTTTTATTTTCAATGACATATTCTCTACTTTTATAATTAAACTCTTCATACTAAGTTTCAATAATCATGGTCCAAAATGAAATGAAATCTTTTCCATTAATTCACTACCATAACCACAACTTAGATTAACCTAACATAACCAAATCAAACCTAACATGACATAACTATATCTAACATATCCTAACCAAACCTAACATAACCTAACATAACCTAAAATAACCTAGTATAACCTAACCAAAGTAGTTGGAGTGAATTAATGGAAAAGCTCCATTCGATGTAATCAGAAGGTAAATTTAATTTATTTACCTTCTGAGTTAATATGTGACATTACAATACTTAAGTTTTGAGGAAACTGCTACTTGATGACGGCCACTTTCAGTGGATTAACTCCGGAATCACAAGCTGCCAAATTACAGTTCGCAATTAAATGCGTGACCTTGAAGCAACAATCATACGTTGCAACAATAGAATGGGTAGGTGTTGCGGGATTCGGTGGCCGATACAGATCTCGCAGTACACTCGCGGCAGACCACTATAGACCGGTCTCCTCTAATCTGGCTGATCTACTGAGTTATGTGGTAAGCTTGTGCATTGCAATTTTGATCTTTCCATTCATACATTAAGCCACATCACAGATAAAATATGATTAAATGCTTACACAATACAATTGCACCAGTAGTAAGTAACTTTAGTTACAATGAAGATACCTTGCACGTTTCGCGTGCTAACTCCGTAACTCGCTACGCTCGTGAGGGAAGCTCGGCCTACGGTACCGCCGGAAAATTAGGCCTGTATGACCGTGATTTTCAATTTTTAGGGCCTGTAAAAATAAAATTTTCCCAAATTTTGATGGTATATTAGGAATCAAAAGAAGAACACCTTTAATATGATACCCCACTTGGGTGTGATCGTTTAACATTACTCATGTAGCTGTATAACTCTATGCTTCACCATGTGTAGAAAATTAGAAATTATTTATTTTAAAAACAGCTGTTATTTTGTCCTAGTTGGGTGGTTGGGTGGCTCGTTTTGGTGTACCAGCTCGTATAACAACTGATCAGGGCCTTCAGTTTGAATCTCGGTTTCTGCAAGACGTTTTAAAGCTACTTGGTACTGAACATCATCACACATTGGCCTACCATCAGCAGAGCAATGATATTCTTGAACGTTGGCATCGTGCTCTCAAGGCAGCAATAATTTGTAATGGCTTAAGAAGATGGACAGAACATCTTATTCTTCTTGGGCTCCGCTCGTCTGTCAAAGAAGACTTGAATATATCTCCGGTTGAAATTATGTATGGATAGACATTGCGTTTACCGACTGATTTTTTTCCTTTTTTTCTGCCAACCAGAAGATTCTACTAAATTAGAACCTAAGTCATTTGCTAGGACACTTCAGGAACGTCTTCTAGATCTCCGTCCTAGTACTTACTTCCCACCACAACCACTGGCTCAAGGTGTTTTTCCCTAAAGAACTTCTCATGTTTTTGTCAGAGTTGATGGTGAAAAGGGCTCGTTTCAAGCACACTACGATGATCCTTTTCTGGTTGTCCTTTTCTGGTGACGACGTTTTTAAGCTTCGTATTGAACATTCGTCGAAGTATATAAGCATAGACCACCTTAAACCTGCTTTGTTTGAAGATCCCACTCTTTTGATTTCTCATCAATAAACACCTAAATCTCTAGAACCGATCCCCTAAACCAGTCTCACAATAATCTGAAATCTCTCAACAGATCCATTACCTCACGCTAAACATTACCAGCCCATCTACAGCGAGACTAAGACTTACGGAGAGCCCCTTGAGTGGGAAGGCTGTGTACCTGTATAACTAACTCTATGCTTCACCATGTGTAGAAAATTAGAAACTTATTTATTTTTAAAACAGCTGTACTTTTCTTCTAGTTGTTTTTCATATGTACAAACTAAATATCCATTACTTTCATTTGTAGTTATTAAAACCACTACACTCATTTTTGAGTTTTGAGGCGTGTCTTTGATTTTCGGAAGAGGCACTCAAAATTTGCCTCTTCCAAAATATAATGGTGGAAGATTTAGGTGATAAATACTTTCCAACTTGGACGATTTATTTTAGTAACACGTTTTTTTCTGAGAAATGTTTTGGTTTGTGGACAGAGACCCCATAATATGTGTCATTTTCCAAATGTGATTGTGTATTTAGAATCAAGAGAAAATTACTTTTAATTTGATACCTATTTTTATTTGTCGGTATAAAAATGTAAAATTTTCAAACGTTTTGTTAGCTTAAAATATTTTAAAAATTATACACGAATTTGTGAGTTTTAAAGTTTTAATTGAAACTTTGCACTCGTGCGGATCGTTGCCCGTAAGCACATGTTAAGTTTTGAAAATTTTGATCCTAGTTTTTCCAGTATAGCTAAAAATACTATTTTTGTCGATTTTCTTATAAGAACTACAATGGAAATATTTAGAGCCACAAAAGGCCATCGTCTTATTTATGAGTGAAAAGGTAAATTTTCCTGGAGGTTTCAGACCGATAGCTTCATTTCAAGTATACATTTTATGGGGGTAGGACGCCGGGAAGTGCCTCAACTTTTAGTGTCAGTCAGTTATGCAATCAATGACTCACTACATCGAGCTTTATAGTACGACAAAGATTAATTAATATTTACTTTCAAATTAAACTATATAATAGCTTACGATTTTAAATTGATTGGATTGGAAAATTGATTGAAAGCTTTTTATAATTCACCGTTAAAAATCCCATAAGACTTCCAAAAAACAATTAATTCCTCAACCTTTTATTTTAATATTAATGAATAAATCTAGGACTGTATCACACTTAGTCAGACAGTCAATATATTACTTGTAACGTTGTTATTATTATTGTAGCATGGCCTTATTTAGAGCACACAAAATGCGGTCAACGTGGTTTTGATAACTTGAACTTCCTCGATGCCTATTTTTATTAATTTTTTTCGGAGTAGGTAATCTTTCAATTTACTTACCGGGTTGTTCCAGTTTTTTTTCCTGTCACACTCTGATTAACTTTCCAATTAAATATATTTTGTTTCAATAACTTTCTAATTAAAACTTCGGTTAGTGTTATACCTATCGTCATTGTTAACATAGTTGGTTCTATTCTCTTGATTATCCTTAAAATGTTACTATTCAATCGCTCATGCCATAATGTATGTAAGTGTATTCTTCCATTTCCTTATAATTTATAAATCTGTATGTTTGAGAGTCAGGATGTAATGGACCTAATATTTTTCAGATAATCTTTCTTTGTCTTTTTCAAAATTTTCTATATCAATCTTTCTGCTTTAATGTGAAGTTTAAGCGCCTTAGAGGTATTTTTTAGTTACTTTATTATAATACAGAAATATATTATAAGAATATATAAATTATCTAGTGATACAGCTGAATCCATAGTTGGAAATAAACCTTTACGAACGTATTGTGATGTCATAGACCAAGCTCCCCTACAAGCCCACCCATGCACTCATCCCTTCACATACAGTGGTACTGACCCACCCCTACATGTACAGTGGTATTGACCCACCCACTCCAACAAGTACAGTTTATGAACTTGTTACCAATGTAGTTTATGACTTATTTGGTTGTATTAAACCACATCCCCTTTTGTGATCAAAAAATAATTATAATACATAATTGTAATCAAAACATAATTAACATTGCGTGACATCAGAACGTAACCGAGTCCTTTAAATCGCAGGATTTGGCGTCAGAGGATACGTGATTTTGCAAAGTTGAGCTGACCCACGTTCAAATTTACGTTTGTTATACACTTTCTCACGTTTTATTTTGTTACAACATCCACTATAATTAGTGGTTCTGATCACAGAGTTTATTTTTTTAAACGGTCACTAATGCTGATCAATATTTTTACTGGTCCTAACACTGTATATGCAGTTTTTCAGAGTCAAAATCACATTTATACTATGAGATCTACTCGGAAATCTCACTTCATCAATTACGCAGGATTCACATACGTAGTCTATATTAAGTAACATTAAGTAACATTGCGTGACGTCAGAACGTAACCGAGTCCTTTAAATCACGGGATTTGGCGTCAGAGGAAACGTGATTTTGCAAACTTGAGCTGACCCACGAGCTCACGTTTGATTTTGTTTCAACATCCACTATAATTAGTCCTCAGTGAAACTTGACCAGATTATGTGACCACTTAAAGTTAAAGTTAAAGATCGTCTTATTTTACCATGCTAAGTTAGGGCTAAGAAGCTCTCTAACTCTTAACCTGGGGACCAACGGCTTAACGTGACTTCCGAACCACGGGAGCGACAGGGCAAAAACTGGTAACTGTCATATCGGGAATCGAACCCGGACCAGCTGCATGTCAATCCAACACCTTAGTCCCTTATCTACGGCCGCTCCAAAATAATAACAAAAAAATACTAGAGATGATATAAGTCTTACACTATAAGTCTGGTTGCTGATTGACGTTTATCTTCAAAAATCAAAATGACCCAGTGTAACTAAAGAAAAAACATCATCGTTCCTAAACATAATTACTAGCTTTAAGAATCTTCTATACCTGCCACCATATGGGATTTAACTCTCCATACGGCCAATGTAAATATCAAATATCATACAGCGTTATATATGAACGTCGTATTTTACCCTTGACTTTTTCAAAAAGAGAACATAATTGTCTAAAGAACTAGAGATTAGATTTTAATTTTATCCCCTGATTTTGTTTTATTAAGTTAAATAACTTGGTTTACTGACTTTCCCCTTGAGGTAGTTCTGTACTGCTGACTCAGGGTGGAAATGCACATGCATACAACAGCAGATAGATACAAGGACAACTATCGAACACGGTTTCATAGAACTAATGTGTTTGAAATAATTCCATCTTAAGCTGGAGTCAGCTTAATTATCCAGCTTCCTGAGAGCATCAAAACCGCCTTTTGGTATGTTAAACATTTTACTCTGTTGAATAGTTCATATTACACTACTGGGAATAAGGAAGGCAAAATTTCATTACTAGTATAAACGCTAATTTCAATGTAAAATAGTTTTAATTTTTGATTGTATGAATATTTGTGTAAGTATGAATTGAGTATTGAGTAATATATTTAATATATTTACTGACTTTTGTAGTACAATGTTAAATTGTATTTATTTGTCATAGTGCTCTAAAGACTTGAGTATTCTCACTGGAAATTTTATTGTCATGAGTTCCATAAGGCCGAAGTCCGACGTCATCAGCCGGAGTACGTGAAGAGTCGTCTCTTGAGGCCAAGATTATCTCATACGGAACTTTTTGAAAGCTAGGTAAGTTTATTAAAGTTCCAAAGAACTTGTGTAGAAAGTGCTCAATACAAAGACATCTAAGCACGTTTATTTTTATCTCCGATTGCTCTTATTTTTGTGAAAGAAGGCCAAAATTATCTTTAAATACTAATGGAAATGTCCTCGAAGGAAAAAGATAGTGTTATGAGGATCTTAGCAGCATCAAAAACCCTAAGGTTTCATTTTGCATAATTACCTACCATTTAAAACTGTGGTACCACGCCCCCTCCTGTTGAAATGAAAAGCTCTCACGCTCCCTACACAATACATGTATGGAATGTTTGGCAACATGAAGAAAAAACAAGCATTATATTGACATAAATGATCTCTTTCTTTCACAAGAAACATGAGATAACATTTTTTTTTTTAATTTTGAGATAAATAAGTACTGCTAAGATAAAAAGAAGTTGGGCTGTTTGTGAGATGGATGAGCTTGCATTTTCACTGGTCTCGTATCATATCTTCATATATTTTTTCCAACCGGCCTCACCCATCCCCCTTGAATTGTCTTCACGCGCCCTCAGGGAGAAGGTTGCACTCCTCAGTTTGGAAACCTCTAATTTAAAGGAACCGAATGCATGAAGTCAAGCAGTTCTGTTATGGTCTAGATTTTATATCTAGGGGCGGGGGCAAGATAAACTAAGAGGCCAACAGCTTTATGTGGAATATGTACCACGTACAATTGGTTTGATTTCCGGCACATTGACAAATTTGATACTCAGTTCCCTTCCTTCCACACACCAGAACCCAGGGAACTATTTCACATGAATATCACAGATTTTTATCGTAATGTATACGTCGATGGCAACCATTGAGAAGACGCATTGTAGGTATTAATAGTTCAACCCACGAAGGTCTAAACACGCACGGTGATTTTAACCCACCTTCCAACCTGCATTAATATAGTAGTATTGGTCTGCCTACTCATCCGTACACGTACGACGGCTAAGTGGTGAGTTCCAGAGTTAATTTAATTATTCTTATTTTACGCTTAGCTCCGAGAGTAAGTGTAGATAACCTACAACTGGCCACCTGTTATGCAAATATAATCTCCGTTTCGTCCTTTGGTTCCAATACATAACTGATTCACGCCCACTGAGCAAAAAATTGGGCGAAAAAACGGAGGATCGTGGCGAGCTGGTGACCCCTTGACCCCGACTCGGATTGGTCGGTTGGTCCATACAATAGACGCCTGGGCCAATCGGCACCGAGTGCGACTCAATGGAGGTTGATGGCAATCAAGCAAAGAGCCGCCATCTTGGTGTAATGGTCTGACAGTTTGTGGTGCCAGGAGACACCCTGGAGCGCCACATCCGTCATTGGTGTGTCCAGAGAATGTCCGTCATTTCCGAGTGTAATGTACAATAACAAACTACTATCCAAATCAGAATACTAGGCAGAAGCAAGATTGTCATAGATTGAGACTAGATGAAAGCAAGTCGGCACTGGTGGCGCAGTGCTGTAACCCAGCTACATGGGGACAAAGTGTTTGGGAGATTGTAGGCGATAGGTTGTGTGCTCGGTCCTCTTAATACCGACATGGCGTCCGCTTGGTGGTTGTTATCGGCGTGGACACTTCTAGAGAAGTCTGGGGTGTCCATGTTGGGTGGTAATCATTGTGCGGATGTTGTGTGGGGGAGATAACTGAGTATCAGGCTTGTCAATTAGCTGAAAATCAGACCAGCACTACGTGGTTCGGATTCCACGTAAAGCTGTAGGTCCCTTAGTTGCCCTGGCTGTTGGGCTATTAATAAATTGCCCTTTCTGAGGAACAGTTGAACTCAGTTAGTAACCAGACTACACTCATCCACACTCATCCTACACTCATAAAACCACTCATATTCGCCTTAAAATACGCACAACGTTGTGTCGGCGTCTCATTTGTAAGAATCATGTAAGTAGTCCATTAGGCTGAAGAGCCATTTACTGAATCGATTACCACAAGAGATAAAGTAATCGGGTCGTAAAGTTTTTAAACTCAATGGGGCCGTTTTGTTCCCCAAAACTCGCCAAAAACACGGGTTTACACTTCGAGGAATTGGTCCGTATTGAATCGCAACACTTGAATCGTCATTAGATAGATGGAGATATATTCTTGTGGACCATAAGATGATTTTGGTAAAAAGGAAGAAGTTGACTTCCCAGCGGTGTCTTGGCAGTTTGGAGAACGACCACCTTATTGTATAAATAATCACCTTATAAATGTGTGCCATTTCAGTTTACAAGACCTTTCAAAAAACATAAGTACTTTCAACACACAACTCTTTAATAAGAACTAAGTGCCTAATTAATAATTTATAACATTATTTTAACTTGAGGCATGCTAGTAATTAGTAAGGGTAATAATATTTAAACTGGACAACGTTAATGCATATAAGAATATTTTTAGCAGAAACAAAATTGAATTGAACTGAGTTCGCGAAAGGGTGGTCTCCTTGAACAAAATAGGCCTAAAAACTAGTTTATGAATCGGTGAAAATTAAATCATAATAACTATCCATCCATCCAACAAGAACAAGAAGATTTTCATAAAAGCATGAAAATAAATCCCAAATTAACGAATATGCCCTTTTGTAATTTTGTTGGAAGAGTTTTCCTCTGGTGCGTACTAATCTCGTCCTAAAATCTATTTTAAGGCATGTACTGTAATCATTTATGTATCTATGACTGTAACGATAGTTTACTGAGACCAATTTGCTCGACTTAACAAAAATGTAATCCAGCCAGGTTTGGAGTTTACCTTATTTGAACATGAACATATATTTATGTAAATTAAGTTGTATTTATTTTGTCTTGTTCAGTTCATTACATAAGGTAGAAATCTTGAAAACAGATAAAGGGTTAAACGCCTCTTTAGATAATTATGAATTTTGCTGTTATCGAGTAACATAAATTATACTAAATACAATATTTTATTTTTACAATATGGCTAATTACAATAATACTCTTTGTCGACTACATCCAAATATTGATTTTACATATAAGTAATAAAATAGTTAAATGTACAGATTATGTCTTGATAAATATTATTTCTTCAACATGACAAATAAGAAATTTTTAATATAAGTCGCTACTAGTGCTGCAGTCCTGTAACCCAGCTAGTTGGGGACAAAGTGTTGTTGATATTGTAGTTTCTATGCTCAGTCCTCTTAATTAATACTGACATGGTGTCCATTCTACGATTGCCCTTGAAATGGACACTACTAGAGGTGGCTTGGATGTCCATGTTGGGTGGTAGTCAGCGTCCGCACGTTGTTTAGAAAAGAACTGGTACAGTATCAAACTTGTCAGTTAGCTGACATACCACCCAACAAAAATACTTCATAGTTCGTATTCCATGTAAAGCTGTAGGTCCCGTACATGTCATTGGGATATTAATCAATTGATTTGTTTAGGGAACAGTCAAGCTAAGTTACTAACAATGACTACACTTGTTCATCTACACTCATTCGCTCCCATAATCATATCCACATATCTCAACGATCATAAATACAGCTAATATATGCAATAATTTTGAATTATTAATGGTATATTAATTAAATAATTATTAAAATACAAATTCAAATATTTTATTTTATAGTTTTTAACTCACATAACCCACAAATAACAGGACTGAAAAACATTACAAAATGTCAATAATGAATACTTGATTCTAAAAGCACAGCTGACATTTTAAATTATAAAATAATTCTATACAACATATCCGTTCTTGAATAGTGAAAAACATGAAAAAAAGAAGATTACTAAAATAAAAAAGAAGAAGATTACTAAAAAAGATTCTGTTTACTAAATCTCTATTTACTAAATTATAGAAACTCTCCGGTTGCAAATCTTCCATTTTCACCGTCTCAGCTGTTAAACAGCATAAACATGAGATCGAGGATACCTATTGGTTTTCAACATTTAAAACCAAACATTGTTCCTTTTAATGCTTACTCAATGATGCAAAATAATCAGAAGACCCAAAAAAGGCAATATGACAAATCAGCGTCCAAGCATGAAGAGTCTTGTGTGGAAGGAGAAAATATATTAGTACAAGGCTTGAAAACAAAAATTTGGATTAAATGAGACGTTGTTAAAGTATTAAAGCAGCCTAGATTATATCTAGTAACGGCTAATGATAGAATCTACAGAAGAAATTAAAATTCCTGTATTTCTTTTCACTTTGGTATACAATATTGTTCTAATGCTTTGAGTATACTGTCCACTGTTTCATTAGATTTTTCAGTCTAGCAACTTGAACATTCTGAGACTTCTTCGTAGTTTCTGTAGCCTCAAAGTAAACTAATAAATGTTTTATTTTAAATTCACAAATTCTTTTATAGATTTTCCATGTAACTTCAGTGTTTCTGGTTTATTGTATTTTATATTTTCTCAATTGCACGACTGGGTTGTTTTATTAATAATTATTATCAATATGAATTTTCTGATAACTGTTTTAATACGTAATAAGAGTTTTCCAATACAAATTCATTTATAGCTTTACTTTTCTATATTTGTCACTTTTTTATATCCTTTGAACTTGGTAGTTAGTTGAGCATCTTAGCTTCCATGCATCTGGAATATTTTCGAAAATTTCTTTGCCACGTTCTTTTGACTTCAATTGAAATTTAGTTTATATATGGGGTACATTATTAGGCCTAGTAATACAACAATTGTTACAAGTCGTAATAGTTGAAATGACTTCACAAGTGTTGAATGTGGCGCTGGCGCGGAGCCAAGTATATCTTGTCTGTAGAAAGGCGCGCAGCTGAGTTATTCTTAGTGTAAGTTTACTAATATTCGTAGTAAGTCAGGTCTCTGTTATCGACTTACCACTTACCAGCGCCTTACCTAAGGTAATATGACAAATGTAACGATAATACTGGCATGTAATCGTGTACTAGCTAAATGCCTACTTGAACGAATTACTTAACACGGGTTTGTAACTATAGGCTACAAGACGTACAGCATGCAAGATAGTTCTAGTTTTTATAACATTTATTTATATAAAACTATGAGTTTGTATATTGTTAGTTTTAGTAAAATAATTTACAAAATATTAATGGAAAATAGGGGATTTAAATAAATGGGATTTATTGTTAGTATTGTTGTATTTATTGTTGTTTATTGTTAGTAAAGTACAGTGTCGCTAAGTTTAGATGCTCAATTATTATTTGAACTGTTCCAATCATATTTTATTTATTTATAATACATTTTAAAAGAAAAAAAGTTTGTCAATTAGTTATACAGGGTGTTCATAAATAACTCTTCAAGACTTTATGACATGGTTACCTAAACGAAAATCCAAGGAAAACGTGCTATAAATATATGTCATAAAACGCTTATTTTTCCGTATGTCTGTCTGATTCTTTTTCTAACATAATTCATTTTATCTTGCTATTCTCTAAAGCTATTATATAAACCCAACCACCCACCCATACACGTACAGTGGTATAAACCTACCCTCCTACCCATACACGTACGGTGATACTGACCCACTCACCCATAGGTGTGTGTGTGTGTGTGTGTGTGTGTGTGTGTGTGTGTGTGTGTGTGTGTGTGTGTGTGTGTGTGTGTGTGTGTGTGTGTGTGTGTGTGTGTGTGTGTGTGTGTGTGTGTGTGTGTGTGTGTGTGTGTGTGTGTGTGTGTGTGTGTGTGTGTGTGTGTGTGTGTGTGTGTGTGTGTGTGTGTGTGTGTGTGTGTGTGTGTGTGTGTGTGTGTGTGTGTGTGTGTGTGTGTGTGTGTGTGTGTGTGTGTGTGTGTGTGTGTGTGTGTGTGTGTGTGTGTGTGTGTGTGTGTGTGTGTGTGTGTGTGTGTGTGTGTGTGTGTGTGTGTGTGTGTGTGTGTGTGTGTGTGTGTGTGTGTGTGTGTGTGTGTGTGTGTGTGTGTGTGTGTGTGTGTGTATTTTTTTTTCGAGCCCGCATAGTTGATTAATGCAAGTTAATAAATCAATACAATAACTTAGTACTCTTTTTTCCATCCAGTTGGATGAAATTTTCTGGAGATTAGTCCACTTCTTGGCCATCTTATAAATCTTATTAGAATATTTATGACGACCAAGAAGATGGACTGAGCTCCGAATATTAAGTAGTTAGGATCCAATGGTTTTCACAACTTGAGCAATTAACCATAGACTGATCGTCAACCCGGAATCTGATTTTATACGTTTGAAAAGAAATTAAATAAAAATCTACTATAAAACATGCAACGTCAGGCAATACACAGATCTAGGTTTGAGCTAACAAAAGAAAACTTTGTGGATATCATAAATTAATTTACTCTGTATTGTGAGTAAGACGTCGTATTTTGTGTTTATAGCAGTGTGTTTCAGAACTCTCTACCAACTTTTTGAGGTTTTGTTTCTGGGCTAAGTGTGAGTCTAAATATCACACTTAAATCATCCGAAAGTCTTCAGTTAGTCTCAGAGCCACCATTTTTTTCAAAAATTATTTTTTCCCTATAAAGCCGTAAAAATTAACATTTGAAATAATTTATACACATTAATAATAGTAAGGCCAACTAAGAAAAAAAAAAAAAAATTCAAAATGTTCTGAAGTATAAATTCAAAATCGCAGCTATCATAAATGTTAAAACAAGAACAATTTTTAAAATAATGATCGTGTAACAATTTTACTCAGTTAATGTTTTTTAGACAATATAAAGCCAAATCTATTGATATCCTATTTGTTTAGATCGAATGGAAAGTAAACGAGATATGACACTTTTTGTATTGCACGACAAGTGGTGCAGGTCAATGTTCGCAGCCAATACAACATTGTGCAATCAGTCCAGAAACAATACCTAAAAAGGTTGGTAGGGATTTCTGAAACGCCCTGTATAGACACAACTATAGGCTATATTTCCCACCATAATATATATGCTTGAGGTGGCTGTATCCCAAACTGCCAAGCCACCGCTGGGAAGTCGACAGCCCTAATACAGCCTTATCGTCAGCGGGCTGAATCATTCTGTTCTATTTCAACTGAACGGTTTGTGTTTTCTGTTATTATGTGTTATATTGAGTACTACATGTACACTAAAGGTCCAAAAAGGTCTAGAAGAACATAAATTGTTATTATGAATGTTTTAAAATTGAAATCATCATAAATACGTTTACAGTTTCACATACTGTATTTAACTGGAAAGGAATTACAAATATACTCAAATTAACACAAAAATCAACTTATTGTCGTCTAGAACAGTTCTTCACACGTCAAGTGTCGTGGTACGAGTATCGTTACGGACCGAATCGTTGAAATCAGAATAGGAACGATTTTTTTTGGCGTTTTTCGAAAAGCAAAATTTATTTTAGGTCAAAAGAAGTTCATGGGAATATTTTAATCAAGCAAGCTTTTCTTATGAAGTTATTGCCCTCGCAATAACTTTACTCCAGAAAACGAATGTCATCTAAACGTTCACTATGAACAAAAATTATTAATTTTATTTCTCTTATGAATTGTTATATCTAACAAAGCACAACGCTGTATGATAAGATTAATAACGGACTATTGTTTTCAAATGCAATTACATTATATGACACTAATAAAAACGAACAACCCGTATTACAGACCCAGTTATCGTATATGGAAGATGGGGCATGCACCTATGTCGAGCTATGATTACACCGCCCCCACAATGGTGGGGTGGCACGCAGGCCTGGGGGCGGCGAGAGACGGACGTGATTGAAATAACTATGTTAGTCAGGTCACCAAGGGAAGAGTACAGTGACTACGTCATTCGTGTAACGGCGAGTCCCTCAGGCTGCTAGTTCAGATTACTGTTTTTATAATATTTATTTTAATGATTGTACATTTATACCATGTTAATATATTAATTGTATTTGAGATATTACACAGATAGTAAAGAAATAGATGTCGCATCCAATAGTAGACCATAAGTTAGTTTTTATGAAAAATTTAGTAGTTTGTCATTTGTTTATAGTTAGTAAAATTTGTGAACTTCCAAAAATTTAAATCTTAACAATTTGAAACTTAAATACATATAATATCAACTTATAGTCCACTAGATTGAACCTTCATTAGTCATGCAGTGTTCACTATAACTCACTATAATTATAAATACGAACTTGGGCTGGGAGGGTCCATGTACTGTAATACACAGCGGCAGCGTACCTGGACGACTACGACCCACCGAGACCCGATGCAGCCGCTGACCGCTGATGGAGAGTTCGTACTACAGGGCAATCGAGTTCCTAGCAGTGACTTGCGAGTTTGGGAAACCTCAATCTAAAGCTGTTCATTTATAGAATCCTAGTTCTTCTGTTTATTACTGACGGTCCCACAATCAAATAGCATACTTTCTCTATTACTGTAATGGAACTTTTCTTGAAGAGGCCCTTCTAGTTTTCTGTTAAACTTTTAGTGATTAGTTTTTCTTTTATGCTATCCAGCCGAAGATGTTAAGGCCTAGAAAACTTAAATTAATTTATTCAAAATAGTATTTAACGTGTACTATTTCCTCTTAACAGGAATTTACAAGCAAATCTTACACCAAAATAAATTAGGGGACTATCATTCCATTACCCAATAACACACTCAACAGTCAAAGCTAACATAAGTCCTATCAAAATTCAGTAATTTTTCTCACGAAATCCGTTATACTTAGTAAAATTACAAAATGTATTACATGTAATACACTAGCCAAGGTCAAGGATTAGGCACAAACATCTCGAAAATAACTTGAAAAAGTTTTAAATATGTCTAGCTCTCCTGAGATTTTTTGACTGCATTAATTTATACATCTTAACAAATAATTTAATAGTTCGTAAAATAAATGATTATACCCTACAATAAACGAGAAGCAAACTAACTTACAAATGGAAAATGTATTTAAAATATAATTCTACAGTAAAAACCATTTTACCACATATGAGTTCTCAAGGATCGGTTACTGGCTCCATCTTGTTCAATATATATCCATTTAAAGGCCTATCATTAATTCACTTCCATCTGCTAGAAAGTGTTTCGTGTTTGTTAAACTTTTACAGCTCAACTAATAAAACACTCAATAAATATGTCTCATCCATCACCATCCACAATCTGTAACAAGGTGAAACTGAACTAAGTCAAGTAATACTAATACCTCAACAGAACAAAAACTATCGAACAAATCCTACACCACATATAAAAATATAAAACTCTCTGAATAATAAAAACTGTATGCATAAAAAAATAAAAAGTGGCCTTGACATTTTTATTTGACGTTGCTCAAACTTAAAATCTAAAGCAAAAGCAAAAAGTCATCAAAAAAATGTATTAAACTATCATTAAATATATTATAAAACGATCATAATTTGTTTGCATTATATAAAAATTTGAAAAACTGCTAACAAACACATTAAAGTGCCTTTAGATTCTTATCACAGCTTGTATATATACAGCTTGTGAGAATAACTACCCAAAATGAGAAGATAATCAGAGACATTACCATCTACACTAAAGACAACATGCTCAACTTACTTCCATTACTGATAATATTTATGGTCACGCTATACAACTTTTAAGCTATAGAAGTAATAAAAGTAAACTGTTACTGTGCATAAAAACAGATTAAAATAGAGGTAAATCGTTTAAACTAAACAGAAAAAGAAATTGAAAAAACACCAAAAGTTATTTAAAATAATTGTGATATTTATACAGCATTCTAAATTTCCCACAAAACTTGTTAACATAGTGCAATACAGAGGGTTTTGGAATCAAACCCCCGAAGTTAGCTAAAAGGTTGGTAAAAGGGTTTTTACTAGATATAACTCAACAATTTTTGTGCTATATGTAAAAAATGCATCTGGCAAACTACGAGGAGGTTTGGTATCGATAAAAGAGTGACTTCCAGAATATTATATCAACTCAGCGGCAAGTATAATTTGTAAAGTGGCTGTAATGGTATTTGTGGCGGGAGTATGCGTGTCAGGTAGGCGCGGACAAGGTAGCCGCAGTAGAAAGTCGAGGGGTTATCACCAGGTCAACTCGTACATGGAACCAATACAGGGCTCAGATAGCAGCCTGCCGTATACCATGTGCCGACTTGCATCCCCCAACTACCTAGACCAGTTGTAGACATGGAACCAATACAGGGCTCAGATAGCAGCCTGCCGTATACCATGTGCCGACTTTCATCTCCCAACTACCTAGACCTGTGGTAGACATGGAACCAATACAGGGCTCAGATAGCAGCCTGCCGTATACCATGTGCCGACTTGCATCCCCCAACTACCTAGACTTGTGGTAGACATGGAACCCATACAGGGCTCAGATAGCAGCCTGCCGTATACCATGTGCCGAATTTCATACCCCAACTACCTAGACGTGTGGTAGACATGGAACCTATACAGGGCTCAGATAGCAGTCTGCCGTGTACCATGTGTCGTTGCATCCCCCAACTACCTAGACCTGTGGTAGACATGGAACCAATACAGGGCTCAGATAGCAGCCTGCCGTATACCATGTGTCGACTTGCATCCCCCAACTACCTAGACCTGTGGTAGACATGGAACCAATACAGGGCTCAGATAGCAGCCTGCCGTATACCATGTGTCGACTTGCACCACCCAACTACCTTGACCTGTGGTAGACATGTAACCAATACAGGGCTCAGATGGCAGTCTGCAGAATACCATGTGCCGACTTTCATCTCCCAACTACCTAGACCTGTGGTAGACATGGAACCAATACAGGGCTCAGATAGCAGCCTGCCGTATACCATGTGCCGACTTGCATCCCCCAACTACCTAGACGTGTGGTAGACATGGAACCTATACAGGGCTCAGATAGCAGTCTGCCGTGTACCATGTGTCGACTTGCATCACCCAACTACCTTGACCTGTGGTAGACATGGAACCAATACAGGGCTCAGATAGCAGTCTGCCATATACCATGTGTCGACTTGCATCACCCAACTACCTTGACCTGTGGTAGACATGGAAACAATACAGGGCTCAGATGGTAGTCTGCCGTATACCATGTGCCGACTTGCATCCCCTCAACTGCCATAAATTGTGGAAGATATTGAACGAATACCGAGCTCAGGTATTATTAAAATAAAGCTGAAAAACTGTTGTTATCTATAGATAACAATATCATAGATCATCTATAGATATATCATCTTTATAACTATTAATGTTGGTTTATAAATTCTTTATAAATGAAGAGTCACGTAAGGAAATTTGGTCTGTCAATTTATATCTAAGAAGTAAGTTACACTAAATTTCCGGCAGATCCCTTTAACAAAGTCAATAGCACAATTAGTGTACAGAGTTATTATCTTGAACATTTGAATTATCCTTTTTTTAACATTCACATATATTTAGAAATTACGAATTACAGTACCATAAATGGATAGGGTGTGTGTTTTGGAGTCTCAATTAATAGAAGAGAACATTTCCTATTTTAAAAGTTCTGTTAACAATGAATTAAAGATGTATCATTTTAAAGCTATAACGAAATTTATTTCCTTAACTACTTCATTCATTAGTAGTGTCTTAAATTTGTCATTAAAGAAAATATGTGACAAATTAATTTGATAAGGTTCTAAGACTGAGCTTTGATATAACTTAGCTATTTTTATAAATTTTCTATTATTTGTTTGACGTAATGTTCAGCAGATTTTTAATAATTTTTGATACTACAAGCACAGTGGAAAGATATTGTCAATACCTAGTAGAAACAGGGGAAAACAGTGTCACCTAACCGCAACGTCTAATCACTAGACCAGAAAGCAGAAACCGCCAAAAAAGAGACAGGTGTTGGTTACAGGTTCTAACCATTCAGAGGCTGAGTCAGAGGAAGATAAGGGAAGGGGGGATAGTGAAGAATAAACCTACGTCCAGAGGGGGGATAAGTTTGTCATACAAATTATACCAAAACATAACTCTAAAAAAAGTATTTTTAAAAATTGTCATGTGTTTTCGTTAAATACTCTTATGCCAATTTTAATTCTTCTAAAGATCATATTCGAAATTCATACAGCGATTTTAACATTCGAAATTTAAAGTGTGTTAAAATTATAATATTTTAACAAAATTAAAATTAAATACAATAAAAGTACTTTTCATCTATCGATAAATACTTTTGTATTTATAATAATAAATCTGTCAGGCTATATCATCCAGAAGACGAATCTTTTAGTGTTATTGTGACGTCATTATAATTTTACAACTTACCAAGTGAATCTGGTTGATCCTAAAGAGTAACACTCAAGCACTAGTATTACTTCAGTAGTCGCTCGATTTAGCGGACCCCCATCCAACGGACTTCCGATTTAACGGACAGCTTACAACTCTATTGAGTTACAGTACTTAGAGATCACAATGAGGGAATTTTTATAAAACATTTTTATGTATGTAGTTTTTATAAGGCAACTTTAAATAGTTATTATTACTATTTATACATTATATCTACATACCTTAACCTGATGGGTTACACAATATGTATTTGAATATTTTATTAATTATTGTGTTAACAATTAACAGTATCACAGTTAGTTTTGATTGCGTTGTGGCCATCTCATAACAGCTGATTTCACCTGATTTAATGGGCAATCGCCTTTAACAGACAAGAGCCTATCACATATAGTCCATTAAATTGAGGATTTAATGTATATATATATACTCTGCAAATTAATTCGACCACAATTTGCTACTAAGAGGAAAATGACTTGAGTTAAATCTAACCACAGTGCCTTTTGTTTCCTTTCATTTTATCTGAAAGTGTATGTTTTAGAGGTTATGTTTTCCTTTGTTATCAATAAGAGTGCCGGTTAGTTCAATCAAATGTAAACTTAGTCAATATTATACTTATTGATAAAGTGTAGACGTCGAATGCCTATATTAACTTGTTCACCTCTTACTTGTTTTAACATATCTTACAAATTATATATATAAAAAAAAACTATCAAAAAGTCCATCATTATAACATAATGTTTCTTATTTAAAAATCTAAAATTAAATAACAGTAATATAGTGTATTCGCTAATAGAAGAAAAAGAAGCACTCATAAATTTAAACTGCGTTTCTATAAAACTCCTTAGGCAATTATCTTTGGTTTATGCCGGATTTACAGTAAAATTATTCAACTTTTAATTGCTAGTTATGGTTAATTAATGTTTTATTTATGTAAATGGTAACTTCTGCATGACGTGGTCTGATTCCTCTTGTAGCCACTCTTCCAGACGGTGGGCACTAGCGGTTAGAGCCGAGAGGACTTGACCAGTTTGGTTACCCTTGCAGTGCGGAAGTCATGAAGGATGTGAGAGAATCATCAAGTCCGTGTTTTTTAGGAACGCCATTAAGGATACTGCAGAACTTCATTGTGCAGAAGCAATGAATACTCATCCATAGGAAGAGAAAAGTCAATGTAAAAAGTCAGATTATTTTTTTCTAATTTTGCGATCTTTGCGCGGCAGATTAGAAAGAGACTGAGAATCACAGAGATGGCGACGGCCGACTGGAGAGAGAGAGAAGATTACAGAGAATGAGAGAGAATGAGAGAGAAGGAAACCCGGAGAGGAGCACGAAACAGAAAAACTCAGTCAGCGCTGCATATCGGAAGCCGCGCTAAGTTAGTTCTTCTGCTACGGAGAATCTGAATATTTCCCTGTCTTTTTTCACTTCTTATAGATATTTATTCATTTTTATAGTAGTATAAGTTTTGTTAGAACGTTAAAAAATGTATGTACTCTTACTGTTACCAAAGACAAAGTATTCATAAAATAGTGTTGTTGATCGAACATTTTTTGAAGATCTCTCTGAACAAAGGAGACTTTTTCTAAGTTAAAATGCTCATAAGAGTTGGTTAATCGTCAATCTGGTCAACACTAATCAATAGGTGAGTTGAGGGAAAATCAAGATACGTATAGAGGCGTGTAGCTGTGTCCATTAATTTGTCATGTTGGGTTATGGTGAGAGAGAAACGCGGGGTTAAATCAAAGCATCTCGAAAAATATGAACAGTACATAATGAGATACGTTTAATCAACATATTGCTCAAGTTAGTCGTGAATTTGTTATGATATACAATATTAGCATAGATAAAAAAAAAAAAATTGAACTGAGGATTGGCCCCAGAGGAACCACGTCTTCGGTGAACTGATATGCATGTCTTGGCGATCTTAAGTTCAGTGGCTTAAAAACAAACAAAGCTATAGAAGATAAACTTCTCGGATACCAAGAGATGCAAGTTAACTTAGCAATATAATGTGGTCACCAGTTACGATTGCTTCATCCGAGTCGAGAAACACTTATTGGGCTTATTAGAATAGCATTCTAGGAACAAGAAAACCTCCGGAATCCCATCTTCACATAGAATAAATCAATGAACATGTTCGTAGGAATAAATCAAAAGCCCAACGAGAAATGTCTTTATTGCTATGTACGTGAGAATGAAATTTGTATAGCAGGGGAACAACAATTAAATATGAACATAAAATAAAAACAAACATTGATTAAGAACAAGAAAGAAAACTAAGTCATAAATAGCTATTTAAGCTTAAATACTAGAAATAATTTTATTACATGGTCCTGAGAAAAATATTTTTGAGAACGCGAGACATTTATTTTGAGTGCCTTTATTTATTTTATTTTTTAATTGCGCATTGTTTATTTACGTTTAATTTATTTTTATTCGTAATTTTTTGATTTATTGTGGTATTTTCTAAAATTATCTCCATTCCAATGTGTATGTGTGTTTATATGATTTGTTTTTTCTTTTTTGGTTTTTTTTCTTATTCCGTTGGTATTGATTTGTTGTTATTTACTTTACATAAATTGTACCAGTCTTGTCTACGTTTTTTTTTATTCTTAATTTTAAAGTGAATTTTAAATTAAAGGCTGAAAACAAAACATCGCCTCTTTTCTTGTGCCAAACATACACAACATCTGTCAGTCTTCCCAACTACGACGTCGTCAATATTAATTTTTTAGCCAAGAATATTAAACATTTTATGAAAAAATCTAATCACAAGTTAGCGGCTGTGTACAATTGATACACTTTTCTAAGCCAGATTCCTTTATCACCATACGTAAATGATATATGGTGTGGTCTACTTCACCACTCTTCCGGACTGTAAGCACTAGCGGTAGCAAACAGAGGAACTGGTAGAGGTTAAGGTCGGAGCCACCCACTGCACGTGTGACGTCATGTGTCACGGACGAGAGCCAACAACCACCGTGACTGGTGATTTACAAGAGGAAAACTTCTCTAGCTGAACTGGTGCAATGTCCATCAAAACTGAATAATCATGTAGTCATAACTCGAGAAATTTGCTAAAACTTCGTTTCTTCTCAACATATTTACATTGATTTTTCTAAGGCTTCTGACAAGGAGGCACAGGGTACATGTCTTGAAGTTTGACGGATATGGCATTGTAGGACTTCTCTATAGCGGGTTACAGGACTTTCTTAATAACTGGAGCTTGCTGTAAGGTCGATTGTTGGTGAACCCCAGTGACTATGGAGTTTTTTACGATTCTTCATAAAAAGAAAATGCTGAACTTCTTTTTATCCCTTCCATGACCGTTCTTCATTGACTATTCATCTAAGCGGGGAACTTATTCAGATAGACCAAGTTGGAGAATCGGCATAGTTAAAGATGAATACTACTGATAAAACCTACGTCAATGCCTGTATTTGAGCCTGCGCTATCTCTAAATCAGGCTCAATGTACTAACGCCTTAGACGCGCGGCCACCGGCTTTCCTATTTGATTTAAAGCTCTTAAAAAAAGTCGACTATAGTGGACTCTACTTCCATTGATGTAAGTCACTTTTTTTAGTATATTTTGGAAGGTGAGATGAATCCTTGAACCTCGTGTATCAAAGATTTTGGGGTCAGTCAGAATATATGTTAGATTAAATTAGCAACGTAGCAAAGTCTGCTAAAATATTTATTGGTTTGCCATGTGCTCGACAAGGGGACTCAACAAACAGACACTCTCAGAGTTCTTTATTCTTTGTAGAGAAATAGAAGTTGGATATACACTCGCAATCTAGGCTCCTTATACTAAAAGCCTTGGAGGCTGTTCAAAGTTTTTAAAGGCTGTGTAGCGTCAGATTAAATTGATAATATCGATATGTTCTTTCAGAGTTCCTGGGTAATGAACTTATGACTCCTATCCACAGCGAGTTTTGAGAGATGTTTCTAGTATTTTCACACTGTACAAAGTCATCAGGGTCGCCTTACATGCCGAGAACTGCTTGCTGAAATTATTCTCAGATTACCTACTGGAAAAGATCGACCTATCTCTTCAGCCGCTGCTCTAAAGCCTTTTACCAAGGTAGTCCGCTGACGCGATCCTTCGTATCGGCAATCTAGTTTCTTCTGAAGTTGATATATTCACAGACAGACACTGTAAAACTGTAAAAAGAAATCAGTAATAATTTTCTATCACCAATAAACCACCACTTCTGTGCTAATTGATGATTTACGTTGTTATTTAGAAGTTATTACAAGTTATTATTGTAGGATTACTTGTATTTTAAAGATATTTACTTGTGGTTGTAAGTAGAGCCGTTTGTTGACGACGTGAGTAATTTTGTTTACTGCTCATATTTTATATAGTTACTAGCTGTACCCGCCCGCTTCGCCGATCATAATATTGAGTTTGATTTAGAACCTAATAGCTGAAAGAATTCGAACATTTTTGCTTCTTCTACCAATATTAGATTTTTTTAGGAGGCATGTCATAAAAAGTAAACTGCAAAACAAATAATTATTTATTTTTTATTTTCACGTTTCACCACATGTTTTAATTACCGAGGAAAAAGGGTTAACACCAAATACAGATCACCTGATCAAGTAAAAGTAGTGTGTGCTACACTCTCAAGGTGAAATGTAGAACTACAATAAATCAAAACATATACAGTACTGTTGTTGTGAGAACTTCAATCTTCTTATGGCATGTGAAACTACATTAAACCACACAGTCATGTGTTTTTTGTAAACAATTCAGATTCTCCATTTGAATAACATGGGATCTTTAGGAGCCCGTGGGGCGGGACCCTGTGGACGGATCTGCATCAAACTTCACAGGAACCATCTCGGGAGTATACAGGACAACATCTAAAGTTTTATGGCGATCGGTTGGATGGTTTGGCAGCGCATAAACTTCAAATATATATACAAACATCCTCTCTTATAAATATAGATACTAGGTTTTGTTGTTTGTAATGTTTTTTACCATATTTTGTTCTGTCAGTTAGTCTTGTTATTGACTGTTTCTGTTGATTATTTCTAGCTGCACTTGTATTTTATTATAAATTGTGTCTGTATCCTAATTGTGTGTATCTTGCAGTATTAATTGTTGACGGGACCCCTTCTTCTCCAGTGTCATTTCATTACGTCTTTGGATTTACTGTAATATATACTCTGGGTTTGTGAGTAAATGATTTACACATCAAAATCATTTGTAACTTAAGCTGGCATATTTACAGAAGGAAGTATGTCGTATGTGTGGTTGTATCTTCACTAAAAAATAGTACATTGATGTAAAGTTTATAAATAACGTTTTAGACTTTAGCATAGTCAAAAAAATAGTAATATTTATAGAAAGATCGGAGATTGGGTTTTTCACAAGCAACTCTTAATAGAGGGACACAACACGTACAAAATATGTATCTAACAGAAAAACCATTTTTTTCTTATTTCAAAGTAAACGTTAAGATAATTGTTTATATGAGGATAGTAGAATAACTGACGTATATTAGAAGCATTCATTCTAAAATTGGAAAAATTTATACACATATAAGAAGAATAATAATAAGCATGACAACACGCAATCTTGGCTTTACTATTAGTGTTTGAATCAAGAAATAAAAATGATGACTAGATTTCGAATAGAAATATTATATATTTGAATGTGTCAGTGAGAAGGTACATCTTTTCACAATATTTATGCTTACTTTTTGATATCTCTTTCTGATATCTTGATAACCCAACCCTTCTTGTGGTGACTCCGGGGGTTGACTCGGGCCGGTCTGAATGGAGACACAATTAGAGCCATTGTGGTTGCCGGTCCGCTGAGCGTATGTTCCCAACCATGTCGAGCCGGCACGAGCCACTCACCGCTTTTATTATTATATTATTAGAGATGCCTCCAGATAAGACAGAACCAAGCACCATAACGCCACCTGCGGAGGTTGTTGTACCGACGGCGTCTTCGTTATGCGCCATTCATGGCCCAAGGGCACGCGTCCGCCCCACGGCTTCCTCCTGGTAACGAGCGGCCTCCGGTTGTTTCTATAACGTCGTCTCAAGGGGTGAAATCCGAGTGGAAAATTGGTCTTGTGTTTAGGAAAGAAAGTATTTTTGTAGTCTAGTAAACTTCACAAAAGTGTACGACATTGTGTTGTGGAATAAGCACAGTCAGTTCATTCAGCTATGGCTGCTAGCGGATTATAGATTCTTTGTTTGAAGATTATGAAAATATTATGATAAAAAAAAATTATTTGGAAAACTCAAAGTGGCCAAAGTGTAGTGCACTATCCACTTGTTCGATAATTATGGGTGGCTGGAAGGGGATTTGAACCGTCTGTTCCACAGTCACGCGTGTGCGATAGTAAGGATAGGCCTTCTACAGTTCGTCCCTTCAGATTTGGATAAGGAACGAACTGTAGAAGGCGATGAGACAAATGAAGAAAAGTTTTTTTCTTTTTGCTTTTGCAGTATTATTAGATATCAATATTTGACGTTTTATTTCAAAACAGTAGATAGAAAGTATCGAAATAACGTATGCACTAGACCATTTTCTTCCAGAACTATCTGGATCAAGCATAACTATAAAATGATAGGCCTTCCCAAACCACCAAGTCACCGCTGGAAGTCAACAGCCTTATAGTAGACATTCAAAAGTACCATCAGCTGGTTGAAAC
Organism: Stictocephala bisonia; assembly: GCA_035578905.1. NCBI lineage: Eukaryota > Metazoa > Arthropoda > Insecta > Hemiptera > Membracidae > Stictocephala > Stictocephala bisonia. Next base: position 13,271,448 of record JAQJVL010000002.1, read on the forward strand.
ATGTTGTTATTTCAACGTGTGGTTCCTGTTATTATTATAATTATTTATATTGAACACTGTATGATTGCTAAAGGTCCAATCAAGTGCACCATAAGTTGATTTTATGAGTTTTTAAGTTTATAAGTTTCTAATATTTGACTGAAAAAATATTTAAAAAATAGTAATAGTTTATAAAAATCACCTTATCGTTCACTACAATAGTTACTTATTAAATTACACTTAAGTGTTACAGTACGATCATTATTAAAACCGATCAAATCCTTGAACTAGAAACCAATAATTTTGACGATTTTCGTGAAGCGTGTTACGTTCTTAAGTGGTTATAGCGTAAGTGAAGTTTGTTAAAATATGTCATAACAAAATATTTTATCTCAGGTGATAAATTTTTACGCTTAAGCCTGGTAAAATACTGTAAATTATGAAGATCAATAAAATACAAATACGCTGGAATTAGTTTCAAGTTCCCAGTGAATTTGCCGGTGTGGTTATTTAGTAGTTAAGGCTTGGAACTGTGAAGTTTAAGGTGCAAGATTCAAATGAGTAGACGGTTGGTACTTCACTTGTTGAACTTCACTTGAAGTTCACACATAGGTCTAAGGCCCATATAAATTGGTGAGTGAAGCTCTTAACAAAATAAATAAAATAAACCTATATTATTTTGTTTAAAGCATATCGGATGTTTCTAGTCTAGTACGGTACCTTTTAGGTTAGGTTGAGTAAAGATAGGTTAGGTGATGTTAACAAAGTCAAATTAGGTACCGTACTTTGTTTATTCCCAACAACTTGTCTGGTGCATTTTATCTCTAGATCCTAGTTATAAAGATTTGTATTTTTAAAAATGAATTTAAAGTTAATTATAGATTTGTGTTCAACCTTTGTGATTGGGTTACGTTAAAAAAAGTGAGGTTAAATTTTGTTAAGTTAGGTAAGTTTGGTTAGGTTAGGTTTGGTGGGTTAAGTTAGGTTAGCTTAACCCGCGGTGTCGATACAAAACGTAAGTTCCTAGGATTAATGTATTTCATGTGCTTTAATAAATTTAATTATAACAAGACTTCTATTGATTTCAAATCTTAAATGTGATAAATATTATTTATTCTGTTACAGTTAAAGATCGCCATGGTACACCTGAGATGGTACAAAACCCTACATATTGTGACCCATTATAATTGGACCGGTCCGGAAGTGACCTGTATGTTATATCTAGCGCAGCAAGGGGTTCCAGCAGCAGAGGGGAATCATTCCACCGCTCCGCTGCCGTATATCATGGTGGTGACTAACTTCCGCCTTCAAGAGTTTATCTTCCGCAACAATGTTAAGTTGATAAAATAATTATAATAAACTATAGAAATATGTTTACTTTGTATTTATTGTTTACATTATTATTTACTTTATTGTTATTTGAATACTAAATAATGATTTATTTTAGTCGTTATAAGCTTTAATTCTCACTACTGCTAATGACGTAGTGGGCGGGGATTAGTAAGGTGCTGTTATCACGTGGCTTACTTTTCTATTTGCCATGAAAATATTTTAATTAAATGCTCAGTCAGGAAGAGTAGTTCTCTCTCTATCACTTCCACCACTGTTCCACAATAAGTATTAGATGTTTAATTAATTTAATTACTCCATCTTATATCCATTTAATTATAGAGCTATTAATTAATCAAATTCTAAATTCTAAATGCTGTGAACTAATTTCCTATTTTATAATCACAAATTAGGAGAGTTCGAGTTTATTGGTCATACTCTATAAATCACACCATGCAGGATCATTACTTTTTAATTGATTTGGAAAATTTTATTAATTTTTGCAATATAATATTCATTACGTATCTTTCATATTTGTTCATTCATTGAATTTATCATAGTTGTTCTGGTACAATATTGTTTTATATTAGTCTACAGCTAATCATCCACTATTTTTTGCTTTTGGGAATAATGGCTACATAAAATTTAATGAGAAGACATGAGCAACATTTAATTAGAGGAAGTTTCCCGGAAAACCTTTTCCAGGCATAATAAATATGCTATCCATCTGTGTTTTCCTGGAACAATATGTCTTAGGGGCATGGAATATTTAGCTTTACAACTCACAAACAACTACTGAGTAGTAAATACAGTGAGAAGAGATCAAGTATAAAGACACTATAGTCTGAAGAAATTATACTTGGTTTCACATATATGTATTACACTAACCGGTACAGTATTTGTTAAACACTTCACTAAATCACATCCTTTTGTTGCTGGATAAACCATTTGTGTATGACTTAGTAAAAAAACAACATATATGTGTTAAGGTGGTTAAAAACACTACTTTGGCCGTTTGGTTTTGGGCACTGAGAGATTAAGAGATCCTCCATCAACGCACGCACACCAATCTGTAGTCATTGCGCACACACACACCTTGTCAACCTTTCTCGGTCGCTTGTCATAAATGATTTGCAACTGGGGTGTCTAATACAAAATTGAAATATTTTTACTATCTACTTTTTCCTTTTTTTAACTAACGTTTTTGTAATCTAAATAAATTATGATTAAAACAAGTCTAAATTTGAAATAACTACAACATTTTTAAGTATAACATTTAAATATATTTTGTTAACACCAACATATTATTTAATCATTTAAATACGGTATTTATGTTTTACATTATCATATTCGGTATCGTTTTTCTCAGATTTTCGTGCAGATTACAAAAATAGCAATATCAGGAGAGAGAAATAGAAGATTAAAAAGTTGCAATTTTTTAATAGAATTATAGTGAGTGATTTATGGTAGGGACGGGGCTAGGTCGTTTGTCGCTCCTGAGAGTGTGTGTGTGAGCTAGTGATGACTACCTAATCCTTCAGGGGCCATAGCTCGCAGGCCAGACCTTAGTTGGGTACTAAATAATTCAGCGATAACATAAAATAAGGAGTAAAATAATTAGCCAGGATAAGAATCTTGATTTAATTTCATTAATTGCATTATTTAAAGATAATGAACATATTAAAGTAGTTTCTCTTGATAACAAATATAATGCCTTAAGAGCTAGAGCAGTTTCACTAAACCCAATGGACAGGCTGAAGCAATTAGAATTGTAGTAGAATTTAGAAAGTTTTACTGTTTGTAAAAGTACTGATTTAAAAGTTGACCTTGACCTAGAATAACTGTAACCTTGAACATGTCAACCAGTGATGCCAAGTGAGACTGTTATAAGTATAATAAATGGTTCCAAAGAATTGGCACACACCTTCCCCTATATTAAACACTAAAAAATCAAAACTTTGAAAATTACCAATTTGATTCCCAGATATGTTTTTCTACCATATCTAAAAAAAAACTAGTCAAGTTAGAGACATGCGGATTTTACTAAAATATTTTGAATTGTAATTCACATATTTCCTGAAAATTTAATCAAAATCGTTAAGCCATTTTTGAGAAAACTCCATACATTTTTGTTTTTTGATCATACAAATAAAAAAACTAAAATTTCACAAAAGGAAAAAAATTGTCTCGATATATTAGCTAAATACACCTTCATACCAAAGTTCATAAAAATTTATCCATCCATTTGGCCTCCAGCTAAGTGTAGATACACACAGATAGACGCACATATGGACAGACATCCAAATTCTTAAAAAAAAAACTACTTTTTTGGGTTCAGGGGATCCTAAAATAGTTTTTTAGACCAACTTGTACAACATTTTATTTTGGACGATCACAATACTTTCTCTATGCTAACGCATATGGGAGAAAGTAAAAAATGATTGTATAGTTGAATAATGAGATTTTTGAATAGGCTATGTAACTATGACAATCCTTAAGGAGAAATACTTATAAATAATATGTTTATTGAACAGTAAATTTGAGATTACGTGGTGAATAATTATTTTGGTTGTGTATTACCCACTCCTAGCACCAACATAAATTTAGATATAAGTGTCTATTATTATCATACTCTTAGAGATATTTGTTTCGTGTTGTTCATAAGTTTTCAATTACTAAATTTTTAATTATTATTATTTTAATTGGTCCCCGAACAGAAGTTTTTCTGTAACTTACGGAACCAATCTATGTAATATATTTTGAATAAACGAAATGAAAATGAAACATATAATCCAAAAACTATGCAGTATGTAATATCACGCAATCTTCGGGGCCACTGAACAGATGGCCAGGAGGTAAGAAAGCTTCTCTACCATAGACACCACTAAGGAAGGATTTCTCGGATTCCATTTAAGGGATGGACACAGACCCTCAACTTTTCTTTTTTCTATAAAAGTAACATTGTCATTAATTTCATATATTTAATTTCATAATTAATTATTTCAAACAACTAAATAAAAAAAAAAAAAAAAAATAACATGTCACAAAAGCTTGGCTAATTTGGTTTTCATTGTAATATAAATATGGTTACTTATACCAGCTCTAACATGATTGCACTACTTTGCATCCCTTTAGAGTAATATTATGAGGTTTTTTAGACTATAAAAATTTGTTATTTAGGAGAACGGCAGCAGGCTGATAATATTGACGTGATATATTGACGTGATGGTTTAGAGAGAACCACGGAGGGAAGGGTAACAAAGCGTATAAAATCATCCCGTAGCAGAGCAAGGGCTGTCGGCTAGTGAATGTATACTGCTCTTTTTTATTCAAATGTTTCGTGTAAAAAAAAGTTTAGAATACATTTTGCAGCATATCAGAGTGTATGGTATTTTTCAACAAAATTATTCCTTGTGTGTCTTAAGAGAAGTATTTGTTTTATTTTCATAAGTTAGTCAACTTATTCGAGCTGGTTATACTCAATTCATTTGCTGAAAAGTTGTTCTCTGTAAAATATTACCTGTAGGTATTGTTAACTATTGTAAAAATTCTACCGTGCGTTGGATTTCTTTAGTGATGTCAAAATTGAATTAATTTAGTTTTCTTACATTTTGGAAGTTTTTATCTGTAGCCTTTCACTAGTTCCAATTACATAAATGTTAAATAAATGTTTCACCACGAATTAAAAATACATATACTAAAAATATCCACTATGTTTTTTAAACAATGGAAATTTAGTATTAATAATTTGCTATTTTATACCATGCTGTACTGATGTTACAAATATTCAGGAAACAGTTTAACAGTCGTATATAATAAACAGTTCATTTGTTATTATATACAAAAATATTTTAGAAAATGTTTAAATTTTTAATTTCATTTATTCAAAGTATTTTACATCCCCATAAGTCACTTATAAACAGGGACCATTTAAACTTATACTACTGTAATTCAAAATTTAAGTAATTGGAAAACTTATGAACTACATGAAACAAATATATCTAAAACTATAATAATCAATAAATATTTAATATTGGACTACATACTGTACAACCACTCATATTTTAATTAGTTTGCTTTTTTTGAAATATCTAGACCCTATGCATATTTTATTGTACACAGAAAATGCATTTTTATTTTTGAAAAATACGAAATTAAAAACCATAAATAAACAACTGATTTTTTATTAGAGAACCGTTTATTTTTGTCTATATTCAAGGTGAAATATAATTTTATCAAAAGGCCAACAACTATTAAGTTATGTTATAATTTGTTTTAACTTCAAAAACAAGAAGAAATTAGCATTTATAACCACAATAATGTACCTAGTTTATGTTACAGTAAATTATATAATTATTGATTCTTCATTTAATATTATGTGTTGAAGTAAAAACGAGCGTAAATTCAACAAATTTCGTCAATATAGGGGGAAAATTATCAGAAACGTACGGCCCCTAAAAGACTTTTATCGGATATTATATGTTTAACATTGAAATAAATAAATTACATATAATAATTACCAAAGTGCAAGGCCAAACAAATATTGAAAACCAAATGAAAAAAAGTAAAATATCCGAAAGCATACACTGCTTATTTTTGTTAGTGTTAGAATATTGATCTTCTTTACAGAGGTAATTCCAATTAATTGGATGTAGGCCAGTTAATCTCCCCTGAAAATAAAACAATGGACAATCATTAACTGTGTGTACCATAGTTTGATTTTCGACTCTACAATCACATGACTGATCATTTGCCAATCCCCACTTATGCTTGGACAATCATTAACTATGTGTCCCATAGTTTGATGTTCGACTGTACAATCACATGACTGATCATTTGCCATTGCCCACTTATGCTTGGACAATCATTAACTATGTGTCCCATAGTTTAATGTTCGACTCTACAATCACATGACTGATCATTTGCCAATCCCCAATTATGCTTGGACAATCATTAACTATGTGTCCCATAGTTTGATTTTCGACTCTACAATCACATGACTGATCATTTGCCAATCCCCACTTATGCTTGGACAATCATTAACTATGTGTCCCATAGTTTGATGTTCGACTGTACAATCACATGACTGATCATTTGCCATTGCCCACTTATGCTTGGACAATCATTAACTATGTGTCCCATAGTTTAATGTTCGACTCTACAATCACATGACTGATCATTTGCCATTCCCCAGTTATGCTTGGACAATCATTAACTATGTGTCCCATAGTTTGATGTTCGACTGTACAATCACATGACTGATCATTTGCCATTGCCCACTTATGCTTGGACAATCATTAACTATGTGTCCCATAGTTTGATGTTCGACTGTACAATCACATGACTGATCATTTGCCATTCCCCAGTTATGCTTGGACAATCATTAACTATGTGTCCCATAGTTTGATGTTCGACTCTACAATCACATGACTGATAATTTGCCATTCCCCACTTATGCTTGGACAATCATTAACTATGTGTCCCATAGTTTAATGTTCGACTCTACAATCACATGTCTGATCATTTGCCAATCCCCACTTATGCTTGGACAATCATTAACTATGTGTCCCATAGTTTGATGTTCGACTGTACAATCACATGACTGATCATTTGCCATTGCCCACTTATGCTTGGAAAATCATTAACCATGTGTCCCATAGTTTAATGTTCGACTCTACAATTACATGATTGATCATTTGCCATTGCCCACTTGTGCTTGGACAATCATTAACTATGTGTCCCATAGTTTGATGTTCGACTCTACAATCACATGACTGTTCATTTGCCATTCCCCAGTTATGCTTGGACAATCATTAACTATGTGTCCCATAGTTTGATGTTTGACTCTACAATCACATGACTGATCATTTGCCATTCCCCAGTTATGCTTGGACAATCATTAACTATGTGTCCCATAGTTTGATGTTCGACTGTACAATCACATGACTGATCATTTGCCATTGCCCACTTATGCTTGGACAATCATTAACTATGTGTCCCATAGTTTGATGTTCGACTCTACAATCACATGACTGTTCATTTGCCATTCCCCAGTTATGCTTGGACAATCATTAACTATGTGTCCCATAGTTTGATGTTTGACTCTACAATCACATGACTGATCATTTGCCATTCCCCACTTAAGCTTCCAGTAGTTGCATCTTCCCATACACGCGCGAAAGCTACTCAACATTGTTTATTTCTTATAAGGTACCGGTATATATAGACATTCATATATAGTCATGGAGAACAAATGCAATATTTTTTGCACATAAAATGGTGTATTTTCTTATGGATTCTGTTTCCCATCTTAATGTGTTTCAATACGTTTAATTTAAAGGTTTTGCACTAGTATATATAAATATTTTGCTGAATTATTTCTTAGTGATTTAGTTTGCAAGGAGTTTTGTGTCCTCCTAAATAAAAAGAATTAATTTATACCTACACATTGAAAAGTTTTGGATTGCTTTTATAGTTATTTTAGATGATATAATCGATAAAACAAAACTTAAAAATTAAATAAAATTTATTGATAGGGAGGATTGGTTGAAAATATGTATGGTTGAAGCCAATTTTTTTTCTTTGACGTTGACTTGATGGTGGCTAGGTGACATCATGGTGGACTAGTGAATTTTGCACACGAGCCAAAAGTATTGACAAGCAAGCATATATTGTAGTACTGTAATATTCATTTGTAATATATATTTGACCAATCCATAAATAGATCAATAGAATCTAGAGCTCACACTTCCCTCAGCCTGTGTAGAAAATCCTTTTCATGTATGAATATGGATTTTTGTCATCCACAGCTTCATAATGGAAAGTTTCTCATTTCGATCTTAGCCCGAGACAAAATAAATTTTGAAATGGATCAGCCGATAACCAGCAGCTGTTCTCTTGTCATTGGGCTATTAATTATTGACACGCTTTAGGAATATTTAACCTAAGTTGCAACAAAGATTACAATTACACATTTACAATCCGTATGCGCCCACATCTTGGCGAATGGTGTTGTAAGTATTAATAAATTACTTTATTCTATGATATATTCAGTAGCGAGTATACAGTTGTATATGATAAATATGCGGAAACCTACAGTAAGTATGTCGAAGACAATATTTTACAGTAGTTATATTATCAGAGAGGAGATACAGTCAAAATTGTGCCTTATACCAACGAATACAGTGCTGTAATTCAAGATTGTACGTCTAAGCGCCTACCTTTTACATTCATATTATTCAATTTATTCAGACAATCCAATGACCCTTAGCACAGAAATAAATATACAGATGTTGCTTTCTTATGATCACAGCGAACTTCTCAGTGGCAGTCAGAAATAGATTTAACTAATGTACATCTTTATAAATCTATTGTACTAATTACTAGTTTATGATTGAGGGTTGGGATTCGGAGGGGGGGTAACATAGCGAGGGACTGACAACTGTGCTAGCTGGCTGATGTCTAGTTGCACTGGCGGTCAAATCTGGGTCTCTTCAGGTAGAACGCATAAAAACACTTCCATTACGGGATATTCTATAGTGATCGGTATTGGTCACTATAGAATATCCCGTAATTGGTCGGTAGCGTAGTTGGTTCAATCCCAGCTTCATGTGCTAAAGGTTCTCAGTTCGATTCCAATCAGAGTCAATACATTTTGAGAAGGATCAGCTGATAATCACCGGCTGTTCATTTGTCATTGGGCTATTAATTAATGACACTTTCTAAGGAATAGTCGGCCTTAGTTTGTAACAATGACTACATTCGCTCATCTACACTCATCACACTCATTCGAAATCCATATTCGCCCATATCTTGACGATCGGCGTCTTACGAATAAATAAATAAATAAAAATAAAAATCACATACAAATTCAACAAAAAATTCACTTATATGAAACAATATAATACTGGTGTATGTTTGGTATACATGATGGTTTCTGATGGCAAAGTATAATTCAATTAAAAGTGTGAACAATGTTTAAATTTAATTTTGAAACTATCTAAAACAAAGATTATTTTTTATAAGGATTAAAAACTTAGCCATATGTAGTTTTTATAAGAGAAGTTTACGGTACATTTTCATTTTCCCTAGTAAACAGGACGATAAGTTAGGCCTTTAAGTTACACTATCATTACTTTTGTTTATCATACTAATCTTAACTATAATAAGTATCACTTTAACTGACTCATACAAGACAAAGTTTAATTATTTAGCAAATATATCTAGCAAAAACACAATTACTAAAAAAAAATCGAGTGGTAATACTGAACAGTCGGGAGGAGGTAATTTCGAAATCAATATAAAATATCCTTTAAAATAATGGTTTTCTTTAAAAAATAGAGGATTTCAACAATATACTAATATATTTTTGTACAAGGTTATTGAAATAAATTGAGTTTAACTTTTTTTCACTATCTCAGAACAAAATTAATATTATGTTAACGCAAAAGAAAAAGTAATTTGTCTAGTTTAGCCAAGATATTACAAAATTAAATAAAGACGTCCATTGCACATGTCTACGATGTGTTTTGAACCACATAAAGTGACATAGATAGAAATGCATGACTTTAAAAAATAATACAATTGAGTCTTGAAAGTTAGTATTGCTTTTCTAAACACATTGATACCTCAGAACAATAATACATCAACTAACACGTTATATGGAAATACATCATTTCAGCAAAGTAGGCTATTGCACAACATAAGCCTATTACATTTTGTAATGGAAGTAAAATAGCTTGACATAATTCATCCTAGAAATTAATCGAGTTGAACTGACCATGGCCCGATGCAACTGGACATTGTTCCAAAGGGTTCGAAATGACCATCGGTGCAACTGGACATAGTAATTAGGATCGATCCCTGACTCGGTGCAACTGGACAACCCCCGTGCTGGCTCTACCATCTGTCCGGTGAACAGAAGAATTAACTACTCGACAACATCCAAAGTGTCTAACTCTAAACCATTCAATGCACTATTTGATGTGACCTCTGTTTATCCCTTCACTGTTCTCTTAGATAACTATTTACTTGGGTAAATAGTATATCTTAACTGAACCCGTTTCCAAAGCTAATTATAACCACTAAGACCGTACTATCTGGTCAGCAGTTCCAGTGTACCGTGGGAACTCCCGCGGTGCGTCAAGTTTGGAAAGCCATCGCCGGGTCATAAAGCATGTGCGGCGGCAGATTCACGTGCTGCGATGTGCAAGCACAGCTCACAGATTAGGTTACAGAGTCTGGAAGCCGCCTGATGCATCATCAGCGGGGTCGCAGGCCTGAGCCTTGACCGCCGTGCCGCCTCACCTGGAAGGGGGTTGCCTCTTCCGACCACCGGGAGCTTCCTGAGTTTCCTGCAGAAGGAAGGGAAGAAATAGACAGTAAGAGATTACTGTCTATATTCCTTCTGTATATTACTGTTCATACCTTCTGTCAATATCCCGTAATCAATTAGACTTTTTGGTTTCATTAGAGTGCATCAAGTATCATTATGCATGTTTTAATAATAGTTCATTTTATCCCGAAGAGTAGATTCCTCACCTGACTTTACCAATTAAGCTTTAGGTTCCTCAATTTTAATTTTTATACTCTACCTAACCGATTAATATCACAAATATTTGACCTTATAGCCTAAAAAGTCTGACAGAAAATTCAATTTTCTGTTGTTGTATTTTTGGGGTTTTTTTTACTTAACTTCCTAAGAAAATATACTTTTAGGATATATTTTCATATGAATACACCCTGTAAATAATATAGGGGGTATTATATGTTACAGAGTTTAAAACAGCACACTTCACTAACTAATCAAATTACAGATGTAAAATTTCCAATTATGTAAGTACAGTAATACGATCAAGGATTTGGTAGGCTTTACTGCGTTTATTTAAAATAATTAACTGTATCTTGCTAGCCGTATGTAATTATAAAAATATTTCAAACATTAACCAATAATATGTATATAAAAGACCATTTGGCATTTAGTATATAAAGGTAACGTCTCATAATACTATTTTGAAACGACGTAGTTATAAATTAGTGATGTTTCTGTATCAAAAGTTAATTTGACGACAGGACATATGCCTTTAATAAAATCGAAAAAGGGTTCAAATTCATAGACGATTAACTAGGCAGACGTGAACCCAGCAACTCTAATTAGCAAAAAAAAAAAAAAAAAACTTTTGTAAAAAGGGTCATTTACAGTAATTCCAAGCTCGAACTTGACAACTTATCTATGCAGGTAGCGGCGTGAGAGGTGGTTAGCTACATAGAGCACAGGGAGAGTCGCTAACTCTATACAACTAACATTACGGCAGTTGAAACCAGTTCCATCATATGCATTTCGAAAAATTGCTCAGTTTGGTCGTTATGCAAGTGAAAATATTTACTGCATGCATTTTTAACTTAAACTAACTTAACTTTACCTAACCTAGCCTAACCTTACTCTACCTAACCAACATAACCTAACTCACTTCCACTTCTCTCTTCCTGTCCCTCTTCTTCCCCCACAACTGCCGAAATCGTGCCTTTCTGTTGGGGTCGGTTTTACAAAAGTTGCCGAGATCATGTTCCTTCTTCCACCGGAGCAGGTAAAAGTTGCTGAATTCGTGTGAGCCCGATTAACTACATTCTTCTACAATAATTGTTATAGTGGCCAGACCATCCTCACGATAATCTTGCATCAGCAACTGCCGACTGGACTGAAAGTATAATAAATAAAAAATCCTGTCTTACATGCTAGATGTTGTTTCTTATATGCCAGGTGTTATTTCTTAAATGTTATATGTCATACCTTAGATGTTATAATTCTAGATGTTATGTATTAGATAAGAAAGATATTGTTGCGGATAACACCAATTATTAACTGTGTCGCTCCTCTCTTTCTACGTGGTGGTTGTGGCAAATCACTTCCGGTTTCTTAGCCAATCTAGAAGCCCTCAGATAGTGCGAATATTTCTTGGTGTTATTAGAACTTTCAAGACAATCAGGACTATTCTAATTGTAGTTAATTGGAACCTTCTGAATTCTAGCAGGACATTAAAAAAAGACACTCTTCGGCCGATTAATCAGTCTAGTTCCTGAGTGTCAGATTTGGTAGTGTTGCTCAGTTTTCATCCCGGAGGGGAAGTTACGGTGAAGTGATAAACTCTAAAGTGTGACAGTTGACGAATAGTTACAGATATTGAGCAAGCATAAACTCGTAGGTGTTAAGTGACAGTAATTACTGTAAATAAGAGTGGTTAAATTTCAAGTGATAAAATAGTCAAGTAATTTATTATAATTGTGAATATTTCGTATCGTAAATAAATGAATATTCAGGGTAAATAAAGGAAACATCTAGTAGCCAAAGAGTGGGAAGGGCTTATTATTTAGGACCCTGTGGATCGTAACAATATGAGATAAATTTCCTTTATTTAGTATTCTTAAAAATTGAGCTTACCTTTAAAATAAAATGTTGTTTACTCTCTAGAAAAAGCTGGTGGAGAGTAAACCCACCATGGTGCCTGGACGGGCATCTGGAGCATGAAGACATTAACAGCTGGGGTCTTGGAGGGAAAGCGGACCATTCGATGTTATCGGCTCAAAATGACGCATCCACAAGTGCTTAGAAAACAGGATTGCTGCATAGCAAAACTCAGTCTAACAACTTTATTAACTCGCATACTCTGTAAGTCAATGTTAGCTTTTCCTTGTAGCTTATCTACATAAATCACTTAAAACAGAGCATTTTTTGTGCAGCAAATGATGTCATTTCTACTAACTCTGGCATGATTCCACCACATTGTATCCCCCTAAAGTAGACACATAGGGTTTTCTAGACTATAACACGCTGAGCCTCAGAGAAAGGCGCCAGGCTGAGTTTTAAATTGATGCGATGGTTTAGAGAACCACGTAGGGAAGAGTGACCAAGAGAGAGGACCACCCCGTAGCGATGCAAGGGCTGACGGCTAGAAGTTTCTACATATGAATTTTGCTATAGAAATTCAACAGCAATGAATACATTCATATTTTTATTCTTTTATCAGCTTCAAAACATATATTAGTTAAATACATAGTTATAGAGTCTATCCAGGCAACTTTGAGCTCTATCCCTGTTGACCTCATTAAGAAAATCGTCTAGATATTTTAGATAAGAGATAAATTCTGGTTTAAGCACCACTTACATCAAATTGTATCCAATTGTAATTTTCAAAATTTTAAAGTTAAATGTAACTACCCATCCTGAAAATTGTTATTAAATATGTGTATGGCACGCAATGAAAAGAAAAGTGGACAGTATGATCGCACCGGTAGATTGTCTTAAATGCCCATATTTTTTTTTAAAATTACATATTCTGCCCAACCATTTCCGGCCCACGTACCTGAGATTGCTTTTCTAATATGAACAGCTGTTCGTGTGGCGAAAACTTTTAATTGCGCTGGACTCGTGCCCCAGAGCGAAACGGCTTCCGTCATTAAGCGGAAAAACAATTGAATTACACACCCTCTAACAATGCCGTAGGTGAGTTATCGCAAAAACTGGACTATTGTTAAAAAATGTCATTGAAGAATAGACTATGGTTCTACCACAATGATTCTCCAGCTGTGTTTTCTACATTGTCAACTTGGTTGCGTAATGAATAAGGATGAATGAATGAAGAGTACCAAAACAGTATTAGGGCGTAGTAAATTGTTTCTCTCAAAAATTAAGATTGCAAACATCTTCACGTAGTATAAACTGGTCAAAATAGACATGAAGATACTCCAAGACAGTCATGTATTGAACGAGAAAGAAAAAAATATCCTTTCGTATTCATCAATTACTGTAGTAATTGAGGATGTAAAATCATTTATTTATTTCATGACATTTTCCTTTCTTTAGTAACCTTTTCCCCCTCTTTGCATTCTTTACTTGACTTTCTTGGTATATGTTCATGGCTATTTTTTCCAGTTAAAACTACGGTGCAGATGTTTGTAATCTTGTTTTTAGTGAGAAACATTTTACTCACTAGAAGCCTGGCAGTTCCCTTCCCTTTTCTTCTTATTTTTCTTCTCCTGCTCTTTTTCGTGTTTGTTCATTTTATTTTCTTCTCCTTCTTCTTCTAGCATAAGAATTCTTTTGTGAACATAAAATACACTTTGTGTTGACACATTAACCGGACTCTGCTAGAGCAGACCTCGTGGCAGAGAAGGCGTCTACCCGCCAATTGTCGGCCAGTTAGCAGAGCTACCGTGGACTTTTGCGCTAACCAGCAGTTTGCGCAGTTCACACACTGTTTGAGGGCAATAAAGTGCGCATCCCCTCGTAAACCGAAGACCAGACATCTCAATAACATATCGCGCCTTTTATAGGCGCAGAACAATGCGCGACCATTCTAATTATCTCTACAAGGCCTACAGTACTCGGCCACTTTGCTTGTTCAAACTGCAGACCGCCTAAACCATCGAGTTACCTTCGCGTCCGACCTTGAATCTCCTTTAGCCACTTTACAAACTGCATTTTTACATCCAGTGTTTTCTGTTTGTGCTGGTGCTAGTTGTGACTCGTGAACTGAAAATTGGAGGTAGTCCGAGTGTTTGGGTTTAGTGAAAAGGTTTTAGATTAAAGAAATGTAATTGGGCTGGAGAGAAAGTGTACTACTTGTTATACTGGCGCAATTAGGGGCTTCAGAAGTGCATTAAATACCGCCTGCTAGTGCCTCCGAAAAAATGAGCTGTATAAGTTTTAAATTGTATTTATTGTTTGCATTATTATTAATTATATTATTTTTACCATCAAATTGTTATTTGAATACTAAATAATGAATTAGTTCGATCGCTATCAGCTGTATTCATTAGTGTTAACCAAACCAACCAATAGTCACTGCTACTAATGACGTAGTGGACGGGGCTTAGTGGACGGGGCTACCAGCACACGACCTACCACCTTCCTAGTTGTCACGAAAATATTAAATGGAATGATACAGAATGATACAGTAGGGGGAGAGTAGATCTCTATCTCACTTCCAACGCTCAGATGATCTCTCTCGCACATTTGCTCTCAGTACGGTATGTCACTTTCTAAGCGGTCTACCTAAATAATTATTTATTTGATCTATCCATATCATAGACTACGTTCACCATAAATATATGACATATGTTTGTACATGAAACGTGTAGACTTGCACAAGTCTCTTTTGTAAGTCAACAGCCACTCATCAATTCTTCCTCCCCCCTTGACTTGGTGGATTTGGTAGATGTGATGCCTTCAACAATCTCCATTGTCCATTTGAACTAAATGTAACAATCCGTTTCTTCTCTCAGTCCAAACAAAGTTTTACGTTTTACCTTCATTTTTAAAATTGCAAACTTATACGTATCGAAATCACTTTTGTGGATCAAAAGCTACTCATCAGCAGGAGGATCATCGATGAGTACATAAACATGTAAACTCCGCTTATGGCAACAAAGTTTAGGATATGTTTACGCAGAATTCAGTAGAAATGATTTTAGAACATTTCGAAACAATTACATTATTCTACCCAATTTTCCAGCGTACATTTAAATTTAATATTTCTCCAAAGAACTCACTTTTGGCAACACATTTTAGAAAATTCTTTAGAAAATGCTTACTCAGGTAGAATTTGATGGTTATTCTTTGAAAGTATTTCGGAACAATTAATAAACTATTTCACCCCGTCTCTCAGAGTAAAACAAAAAATTAACATTTCTTTAAATCCTTTGGCCTAAACTAAATTCAACAAGTAAATTCATCGATGACCAGTTTTGAATACAACATGCCTTTTTAACACGGTATAAATAAAAACAAATGTTTACTTTGAAATGTTGTAACGGTAATTTGACTCTACCGAGCCTTTATATTTTAGAGGCCATCTCATTTTGTATGTATCATGACAAGCGGTCGTGACGTACATGCTTATAAAACAATGCGCAGAATGAAGGACGCAGAGATTCAGCTACCGAATTGGGACACAGAGCGCGATGGTTTACATTTCCCATCAAGACAAGTATTTGTTTCGTCAAAAAATGCTCTGAAAATAGTCCAAAAGATATCAAAAGTTAATTTAAAAAGTCTTCCTGTCTAAAACATTCCATGATGCTGACGTGTTTGCCACAACACTGGAAGAGTGCATAATCACAGAATACTGATTGATTGGTGCTTGAAGTGGGATAGTTTGCATGAATTAATGTGGTTTAAGAGAAATTGCTGTATGTTTCAATGCATGATGGAGGAGCTCGTTGAAAAGACGTTAACCTTTTCAACTGACGAAAGCTGTACATTTTATAATGATATATCAATAGTATTAACTATTAAAGTTAGAAATAGATATGACTTTTAAAGTTTGGATTGAAACTTTATAATATTGTAGGTTTTTTGTTGAAATGGTTGTAAATAAGTCCTGAGTGGTCAAAGCTTCGAACTTGGAACTTAGCTGATTGTCGGTACTTTGCTTGTTAAATAAAGTTCACGCTTATATTCTAGTAGAGTTGCTAAAACATCTGTTTTTTTTTTTCATGAAAAAGTGCTTTACTCTTTTATTTTCAAACAGATTTTTAAAATAAAGGTATCTTTGAATTTGTTAATAAATTTACAAAATGTAAGTATTCTAATTCATTTTCAATACTAAAAGTGGTTTTAAAGTTATTTAACTTTTAATATTTCTTATGGTTGCCATTGTGAAGCTGATAAAGATAATTTTGTTCCTTTTTTTAATTTTAAAATACCCCTAACTAGGTTAGCAAATATACCAAGTTTCAAATTATTAGCTTAACCAATCTTTGAGATATAATTTTTTTATAAAAAATACATATAGACAGACAGACACTTAACAAGCCGAGATAGCCTACATGTTTACAGGAGCTGTTTTGCTTATTTTTATGTCTACTATCATATCCTGAAGTTGTGCCAACCTCTCGCAAAACACCCTGTATACAGCATTTATTCATTATTTTAAATCTGTTCGTACAAGAAAAAAGTGAACAACAAGTAAATTTGTTAAAAATATTAAAGGGATATTAGTTGATTAGTGTCTAAAGACCACAGAAAGGCGGGTAGAAAAAAATACTAATAAATAACATAGTTCAATAAAATCATGTCTTCAGCTCATAAAAATGTTGGCTATTGACCAGCAGAGTCATATCAAGGTGGTTTTGACGTGTTTCAAGCTTTGAAAATTAACATCAGCTAAACCTTGTAATTTTTTCTGGTACATACGTAGTGCTCGTGTCTCTGTGAATTGGACACATACCATGGGGATTTCAGTATCGTTCGCAGCACTTTGGACTGAAACATTTGAATAATTTGCAAATTAGAGATTGACGCTGTGCCCCACAACTGAATGCCATATGTCGATAAAAACTTCAAGACGATGTTGCTCAGAATAAGTTTATTTTCCATATAAATAGTTAGTTTTTGATAAGATATTCACAAATGTTTGACAGATATCGAAAGATAATTATTAAAAAGACGATTTTACAACTCTGTACAACCCTACAAGCAGCCAATTTTGTGAGAAGTGTAATATTTCTCGTTTACTTTGTTTTAATTATTATTCTATTTATTTATTTATTTTTTGAAACAAACATCAAATTATATACTTAAATGTTCTTTTCTCTCTTTCCCCTGAGTGTTTTAACAATACTAGTTTCAAAAAAATTTGTACGTATATGTTCCCGTATGATCTCTCATTTTTCTACCTATCTGTATTCCCATTTGTCTTATCACAATTCTTTTGTCCTTTGTAACATTTGTAAATTTATCAACTCAAAATGAAATGTTTTTGTTAAAATATGAAAATGACGAAAATCCTTTTAGCTGAATCAAGATGTTCAATTGTGCAATTTATTCTTCAGATGTCAAGAAAGCCTCCATCCTTTTAATCTTCTCAGAAAACTACTACAGTAAGCTCCTCTGTTTGGAGAAAGAAGTAGCTGTTGGGGGGGGGGGGGAAGCTAGTTCATCAATTCTTAAGTGACCACAAATATAAAGTGTCATTATGTCCATGGTTCACCGGTTCAAGTTCTGTAGTAGCTATGTCTCAGAACTGATACATATAGACATTAACATTTTCATCTGTTTCCGATGATCCTAACCAATCTGATCGTCCAGTAGCCGTATTGATTTCTAATATTTTGAGATCACTCATACAGTATCTTCATTCTTGTCATTTTACTACACAAAGTGAGTATTAATTCTTGGGCTGGTAGATCCAGACGGTGAAATGCAATGTCGGATATCCCTTCAACGGCCTGCCACCAATAAATGCAGATTGCAACGCATATTCCTGAACAATGGGATTCCTGGCGCAGAATGTCAAATATTTGTTTACTGCGCTCGCAGCTGTTGAGGCCACCTGTGCTGCTGCTCAAGATGCATCCACTTTCCACAAGAAACTATTTTCCGATCCTTGTTAGAAATTTTATTCCAAGAATTTACACCTCCCACTGAATAAAACTTAGGAAAATTCTATTAGCATGAGGAGAAAAGAATAATAGGAAATGATACTAAATGGAGGCGATTCAATGGAGAAAATAGGATATTTCTTTAATTTATGGGGAACAAATAAGATTAGTAATCAAACTCTCACTAAGCTAATCATAAAATATTACTACTTGTGGCAGACGTATTACTATTATACTATTAAAGGCAAGGAATCATCTCAGAACATTTATTTTCCTGACTGAATTACTTTCAAACTAACTGAATTCCAATCAATTTACGAAATTTTAAAATCGTGCATTTAAATTTAATGACAAAATCTTGAAGGCACGCTTAAATACATGCAATCATTAATACGCCACAAGCAAAGTACTGTAGTATCAATTTAAAAAAAGCAGAGTTTGTTATTTATTTTTATTATTTTCTTTGTTATCCAAAAGAAGCTGAATAATCAACAGCTAACTTTTTATGAATTTCAACAAAAGTTAAACTGTAAAACTCTAAGGTGTTGAAAATCAAATGATTAAACATCGAGTCGTTATTAATAAACAAAACTAATGGATTTACTAAAATTTAAGCGTTTTAATTTTAAATAAAACGTATCGCAAAATTTTAAATTGTACCCTCTTCTTAATTTCAAAATAGTGATGATAAAACCATTCATGCACTACTCACTACAAGTATAGCTATAAATAAACTGCGTATAGTATCAAATAAATGTTTATAAAATTATTATTTTTGTTGTAATGCACCTAGAGGTGAGCTACGCAATATCCGAATAATCTCCAATAGTCCGGTACAAGGCGAGCGAAAGGACAAATCGGTTCGTGCATCGCACACCACACTAACAATGGCCAGCGAATTATGAACATGTGTTTAAAATTCAAATAGCTTCAGTAATGTAGAATGTAGTGGGAGGGAGCTGTACATGTACTTGCGATAGATCACTGGAATCATCTGCAATCCATTAATGTTGATTACATTTGGTAATTTTTTTGTCAATAATACAAACCCTTGGTTTGCAAGAAATTTTTTAAGGACAGGCCAATCCTCTCTTTACCTTACTTTACCCATACCATAGACTATCGATCTGTGCGGGGGACTTTCAGACAGAGTAAGGGGGAGAACGGGTATAGTACAAGATGAACATTACTGATAAATATTATCAGCCAAGGTTAGAATTCGAACCCGCGTTTTCACTGACGCGGGTCTAAGACGCGGGGGAGAGACGTCTAAGGTACTCAGGCTCAAAGTCCTGACGCCTTAGACCTCTCAGCCACTAGCTCTCCAAGATGAACGTAATTTAAATAAAGTACTAGGCTGCGTTCGGAAAGTGTAAATATCTACGTAATGTTATATTATGTTTATTGTTACACCCTTAAAAACTAAATAGAACTTATGTTGTTATTTAGCTATGCCTGCTTGACCGTTGAACTTGGACGAAGGATGCGTTCCAATTAGTTCTGTAAGTGCAAGTGGTGGTAGACGTAGTTCTCTGAAGGGGACTCCCCTCGTATCCTGTGGCCCTCAAGCAGAACGGAGGGCAGCGGAAGACATCGTTGGTTCCTCGCCAGTGGCCCCAGCTGGCCCTCGATACCACGCTCAGAAAACAGTAGGAGTCCTAAAACACAACTTTGTGGTATAGCAGTTTCGAGTACGTTCTGAATTTTCTTAATGATCAACATTGTGTATGTTAACGCCACCTTGACATGACACTGTAATAGAGTGTTGGTAATATGGGGTAGAATTTGATAAAAAAAAGCAATTCTCCCCTTTAAAAATTCGTTTAGTTTAATAATTTTGAAAATTTAATTAGTTGCTTACAATTTCAATTTTACAAAATTTAAAAATATCTAAATGAACAACCTCAGAACTTTCTGTAGTAGAATGAAACCCAATGCCCCATCCTCTAACAAAATATCATCATACAAATTCAATATCACATTTTATACCCTAGGTTGTTCAGTGAATTTATATGTCAAATAATATTTTCGTGTTGTTCTAGACATGTTCACAGTTGTGTTGTTAGAGAAAACTCTGTTAGGATTATTTCCAGATCTTCAGTAATGAATATAGTAAACCTTTTGTCCTACAAGTACTTTATTAGCTGTAATTAAACTGTACTTATACCTTACTTTACTCTAGAAATACAATTTCAACAATTTAATTTAGCCTAAATTAATGTTTAAATGTTAAATGATCATTATTGTAAGTTAAATGATCATTAGATTTATCTGTAGTTTATTTTAATCTTATTTTGGCTGTTCATTTCATACTTTATTTGTATTTGTAGTTGTAACCATTATTCGTTGTTGTTGGAGAGGTGTTATTGTATTTTATTGTCATAATGAATTTGCATCTAAAAAAATTAAATTTTACAGTGTTATATCAATAAAGTTTAATCAATTTAAACATTGGTATTCCTTAATTTTAAACACTCAATGGGAAGACCTTTTGTTTTATTTTTTATTATTGTTTATATGTGAGAATGATTAAGTAACGGACACAGTCTGTACCTATTGCGTCTTAGAAGCACTACATTTTCTTTGAGTTAAAGCATTTTTGTATCTCATCAACTTTGACTAAGGTCTAAGAGAAACTCTTAGGTTTTATGTTTGTTGAAGCCATTAATTGAATTTGCAATTTTAAAGCCTATTTATTGCTTCATTTATACCATCATTATTATACCAAGAATTAGTATTAACTTTGTGAGAAAGCTTTGCAATTATTACTTATTAATATTTCCATCGTGTAGGTAAATCTATGTTTAAGGCTTTAATTAGATGCAGTCGTAATTTTAATTATAGTCATTCCTAAGGATTTAGGAGATGAGAAACTTTATATTATTTCGTTTGTTACAGACTATATTAAACTTCATGTAAATTATGTTAAATATTGCCTAGTGAGGCAACGATACGAGATCTATATAACAAACTGACTACAGTTTGTTATATAGATACACATAAATAAACTAGTTAAAGTGAAGTAAGAAACACCATTATATGACATAAGGATTTCCTTTTGCTCCCTGACAATATAGGACTGTGGTAATTTCACAATCTATACACAAGTGTATATTATAGATTTGATGGCTTGACCATTTATATAATGTCGTCTTTCAGAAACACAGAAAATACTATATCTTTCTATTCAGCTGATTTTGAGTTATTATCTGTACTAAAATAAACCACAACTATTTTTTACTTCATCTAAAACTACGACTTATGTTAAACACTGGGTGTGTTGTATTTAATTTTATATACTTCTTCATTAAGAAAACCATTAAAATCTGTTTCAAAAAAGCCTATGAGTGATACGAATAGTTTTAGAAATCCTTTATTTGCATCCATTTATATTTTATTGAAAAGATACTGTCGTATCTTGAAAATATATACGTGTTTTTACAGAACCTTTACAAACATTGAAAATGTCACAAACAATAAGTTTAATTTTTACAAAAAGGTACATATAGATAGACACAACAAAGACAATCCTTACAATAAACAATTCTTTGTGATGGGAGGAGCTAACAATTCATTTACGAACGAGGTATGGGCCTCTCGGTTTTCCAAACTAACCACCAAAAAACCCCTCCTCTTCTACAGACTAGCCTGGACTCGTTTATCGCATTACTTCTGGCTAGGCTTATTTGTTGTTTGCCTTCAAGGCATTCTACAGTCTACACTGCTAAGTTAACGATCTAGATCTGCCTTCTTTTCCCGAAGCACGCTCTCAACATATCGGGCTACACGATTCCATGTCTCTTCCCTCGGAGCATATAAAGGGACTCTTCTCAGAGTCCAACCTTCAGGGTCACACTGAAAAAAGTGTAGCCTACTTCACTGTGGACGCCAGGGAAGTAGGGCCTATATGCACTCGGGGTCCTCTGCCTTCCCCATTTGCGCTATCCCCGGACTAAAAGGTCTCCGATAAGGAACACCCAATTTCTTTGTGAATCCCTCAGGTCTGAAGATGGTAAACGTAGTTTATACCCATAATTTTTTTTGTAATCAACTGTTATAAATGTCAATTTTAATTGTTTATTTAATTTATTAACATTTCAAGGATGACTAATTTTATATTCTTGACCTGATTGTATAACAATGATGTAAACAATCAACAATATAATAGGATTAAACAAAATTTCAGTTTATTTTCTTATACTTATGTTGCAAAATTATTCGTTGGTTTATAATTTGTACCAACATGTAATATATGCTGATTAAGAAATAAACTCTAATTACACAATTTCAAGAAGTATCTAATTAAGTTTTTTTTCTCGTTGCTTCTATGTATTCCAGACACCAGAAGGCGACCTCCCCCCGAGTACTAAGTCGTAATTCGTTCTGGTCGAAGGCAATTCTTTGTAAAATGCGGGTCAGAAGGTAAGTTTTAGCGGAAGTCTGTCGTGGTCTGTCAGCCAAGGGTGAAGTTCTACCCCTTGGAACGCCTGATGGCACCTCGACGTTCCCGCCAAAACGGGCACAGCTGGCCAAAGACTTTAGAAGTGAACAGAGAAAGTTGGAAAGGTCGATAGAATAAACTTATTATATTACTAAGAACTATAAAGATTGAAAACTATAATAAAAAAGGTTATATAATAGTGCAAAAATAATATAATAAAAATTTGAATTAAATTCATAAAACCATTTATCAATACAAAATTATGAAAATTATAATCATAAAATTATAATATTTCCTATAATTTTAATATGAATAATAAATTATTGTAGAGACAAAGATAACCTAACACGACATCGCATCTAAATGTTCGTCCATACTTTAATATGAACATCCACCCATTTCCCACATATTAATTCAGTGCTTTCACATATAAACTAATTTTAGTATATTAAAATTCAGGATTGTTCACAATATGATAACTCAGCATATTTAGTATCCTGGGTTTTAATTGTTATTATTTATTCGAAGATTTAATGAAATAATGATTTATTTACCAACAAAAATTACAAATATACATTTTGTTAAAAGGTACGGGAAATGTCACTGACCACGGATTCAGAAGTATAGCCAGCGTTACAAAAAAGAAAAACTAACTAAATATTACATTACACAAACTTTTGAATCTAGTCCTTACTATACATTTAACTGCCATCTTCCGTAGTGTCTGCCATCAAAATAAACCGAAAATATAAAAAAAGATTACGTCCATTTTAATAAGCAATGACTTAAATTCTACTAATTATAAATAATATAGTATAACAAGCAATAACTATATAAAAATCTCCGATTTTCCTTTTATCTATAATGAACAGTTACATAAAAAAACAAAATCAAACCAAAACATCCAATAAAAAATATATTTCTGGAAACGATAATAGCCATGGTTTTAGATTTAATGCTGTGAGATGTAAAAGGATTCAGTTAGTAAATTTATTTATGTACATATATCATTGTTATGTAAAATATATTTATATTTGGATCATAAATGATTATTTGTTTTGTTAATAATCTTATTTTACTTTATGGACATATTAGGTTAATTATTATAATAAATTATTAAGTATAAACTAATGGTTGTACATACAATAATTATAAATACAATGATTATATACACAACCATTATTTTATACTCATTGTATGAAAATTAGTTTTGATAGTAAAGATAGTACTAAATATAATATTACACTGTTTTATTGGTTATATACCTATTATTGTAGCCGAAGAATATGAAACTTTTCTAAAAACATTCAAATCATTATGAGGGCTATTGCAAACACATTCGAGACCTTCCCGCCAACCCTTATACTTATTTTAGGGGTATAAGTATAAGGGTTATCAGCCCTATCAAACCTCCTTAATAGTGAATTTTAAGACATGTTTTATGAAAAAATATATATTCATTAATCCCCTATATATACGTCTCTTTGCTGATAAATATATGTTAAGGAATATCAATAATATCATATGACAACACAGTAGTATTGACCAACCACCTACCCATAACGTACATTAGTATTGACCCTACTGTACGTTATGTATAGTACATGTAATATTGTAAGTACAGTAGTACTTACAATATTAATCAATCCGAAAATATTTTATGATTCAGATTCATACAATATAAGAAACGTTGGAAGTAATGCAACAAATCTTTTATCAAGGGACGTTACCCCAAATGTTATGCTTTATGGCCAATTTATAAACATAATGCTACGTTACATGAAATCACAATTACAACTTAGCACTAATAACTAAACAAATCACAAATAGCAGGGTACAAGTTTCAAAATCTATAAGACTGTTAGTATAAACATCAGCTTCCATATCAATATCAATAATCTAATAAAACTTAACAATAATACATTTTTAACAAACAATAATTAACAATGAAAAAACAATTTAACTACCACAAAAGTATACATATCAAAACAAATTAAGATTTAATAAACAAAACAAAAATCAATAGCACAATTTTAAATAAGCCTATATTATTAAAACGTCTTGCCAAATTTGACATCAATCCCCTATAAAATTAGAAAAGTTTATGAATCAAATAAATTGATTAAATTTATCTCATTTGACATGTTTACAAATATTATTCTGGATTTTTTTCTTAATTAAAAAAATCAATGTTATATATCTTATACATTGTAGAAAAATGAGAAAATACTCCCAATATTTTGTTTGATACTTAAAATTATGTCTAATTTAACTCTAAACCATATTGTATTTATTTTAAACTATTTTGTTTTTTAATTAATCTTATATGTAACATAATGGTCGAAAAAATATTTTTTACAGTAAAGTTTATTTTGATGAAACATTCAAACAGACCAGATATAAATTGTAAAATAATGAAACTGTGAACTTAAATATAAGTGCTCATTTTATTTTTATATCATTTGAGTAAATCGATTTTGAATTAAATCTTTATTTTCAGTGTTTGTTTCCTGTCCAATAACAAAACTGTTTTGGAAGTCCAGAGAATCTATCGGGTTTCATTATTTTTTATCTATAATTATTGTTATATAATTATTCTTATAGCAATCGATTTAATTATTATTATGATACTAATCCCAAAATGAAGATGAAATCATTTTTTATATTAAATTTATTCTTGTTTACGAACTACTTTATAGTTTTTCACTTGAAAGTGGCATTCATAGCTCAATGATATTTGAACGGCAGGGAGTCATTAGCTGATCATTTTCAAAGTTTCTCTTTTCAAATTTGGTTGAAAAATATTTATGAAATCCATCTTACACAATATATATTACTTACCAGCAAGTACACACAATCTCTAAACACACTTTGTCATTATACAATTTGTACATAGCCATTTATAATCTTTATTCTACGAAAATCTACCTCTAAACAAACTTTTTCATTTTATAAATTGAATATTGACAGTTATAATCTCGATTGAAACTCATTCATATTACAGAACACAACCCATTATGTGTAATGTTGTTTTATTTAACGTTAATTATATAACGTTTTTCATAATTATTATATAAACTATATAATAGTTCATAAATTATATAAACTAAATTTCATAATTATTATAAACGATCCGTTCTCAAATTAACGGTTACACAGGGATCTTTTATCAGAAAATTTGATTTCTTGATTTTGAAAACTAAATTTACTAACATAATCTAATCTAAGAGGTATGAAATATTCAAGATAAAGGAAAAATACTAGCAATTTTACACGAAGGATCTACCCTGTCCCAAAATAACTTTTCAGCCCCCAAAACGGAGTCAAAAATCAACATTCTACTTTTTCATTAATTTTCAGTAGGATTTTATCTTTCTTTAAGTAATCGCATGAAAATATCTAGCCTGAATTCAAAGGAAAATTACGCTCAAACCAAACAAATCCAGATTTATTTTCTCCCATGACAGGCAGCCATGAAGAGTTCAATAGAACATTTTGGGAAGACATTACATCACCTTATTTTTGCAGGGTACTTGAAAGATGATGTAATACGAGGTGAATCTCCTCCATGTAAACAGACAGACGTGTATCACCCTGAATCCGATGAACGTACGTGTTGAGTGTTGTACGTGTCACAAGTAGGTTCTTGTTTAGTTTGAGTGATTGGAGGCCAATAAATGATCAAGTCCAGACTATCTGAAACCAAACAAAACCTAGGGTTATTTGAGTGACTGACAATATTTGTATAGTACTTTATGGTATATAAGCAAAATACCACTGACTCACTGATAAATGTTTCTCAAAAAGCACTAAACCTCCTAGGCTGAAATGTTATAGGATGATTGGTCCTATATTGTAGGCGTGCATAAGAAGGGATTTTGAAAAATTCATCGTGGTTCCGAAATGGCAGCCTTTTTTACCCCCACAACTGCCCCAATGTATTTCTTATGGAAAATCATAAAAAAGTATTTAAAGAGTAGGCATTTTAGTCACAATAAGGTTTTTGCTAGCATTCTTACTTCAAAACAGATTCACGGTCTCAAATTCCGTAGTACACAAAAATGTACCTACCAAGAGGTGTTTGGGCACTGTCCCTCCACATCGTTATATCTAATTAAAGTAAACACAATGTCAAAATACTAATGGTGTAAAAAGACAGAAAAAGACACTCAATATGTAGTCAGAGCATTATTTGAAACAAATATGACTGAAACACTCGCTAATCTAAAGAGCAAATAAAAGTGTGGCCTTTCTGAAAAGAATGACACTTTCATACCGCAGAAATGTGATATGAGGAGAAACTTCCAAGACATACAATGATAAACAGATATATAGATTAGAGTGACATTTACTTCACAGCAATAAATATGTATAGAGAATAAATATGATTATACCCTATACAACTCTGTCCAAATAGTATACAAATAAGGGTATATACAAATACATGTCCATTAAAACTCTACAACTTTTATTTTATCGAGAACAGTCCAGAGGTCATCACAAATACTGTTTGAGAAGCCTAATTTTTTTTAATGCGTTAAGGAGGGTCCTGGAGTGTGGACAGGCAACTTTCTCTCTAAAACCAATGTTAAACAGTTAAGCCGATATTTTTAAGTCAATTATTTTTCCGTTAAACTAATGTTTGATGTCATTTTGTATGTATTGAAATGTAGAATGTTCAGGACTTAGCATTAAAAAAATTTTAATTTTATTATTTTCTACACGTGATTAAAATTGTTCCATTTAAAAAAATAGTATAAATTAAAAATAAAAAAATGCATCAAGAATTAGTTTAAGTTTAAATCGTTAAAATAAGTTAGGGGACAAACATTCTTAAGGACAGCAAGTGGATCCATCGTTTTGCTTGATTTGATTTAGTTTAACATTGGTATTTCGGAAAAAAGATCCGAGCTGTCCGGAAATTAGGCCTCAACTCGACATAATTTCAGTTCACTCCAGTATGCCTTAAACTAAAATATGAGTGTTGTTTGAAGATCTTAAAGTTTGTTAGCTATGCAACATTTTTTTCACCTGACGCATTTTGGCAGACTCACCTGTTACTCTTGTAGCCTGTCTGTCGTGTGGCCGGCGAGCTGTGAAGTGTCAGCTGGTTGCTTACTACGCTGTGAGAACGCTACAATTCACGAATAGTTTAGTCTCGCATCACTCGCTACCCCATCGCCACCCACCCCTCCACGCGGATATTAATTTCCTTTAATCAACTCGTTTTGAATATGTAATTGCGCTTTTTGGACGCCACATAATTCACAATGTTTAGGGTTGGCGAGCGCGGGAAATATTTGACGACTCTTGTTTTACGGTTGTCCAACCTGATTCAGTGTTATTATTAGCTGTCTGATTTGTGGATGTCAGCAATTTATGGGATTTGTGTTTGAAAATATTGTCGTATTCATTTGTCTGCCGTTTTGTTAATGATTTTCTCAGTTTTATATAGTTTGAAATGCACTTTAAATTAAATTACGTCTACCGTTTATGAAGGATTGCAGTTGCAATCTAATTACAATTAGGTCCGAAATATTTAAAATCGGCCAATCTAAACGTTTTACGTTTGGATTGTTACCTATTGTGTTTGGTGCGAGTATAATTTTATGAAAATGACTTCACAAATTTACACATCTTGTTTTCCAGAATCTACCCTCAGTTATCAAATATACAATCTGTGAAAATACTACAGTTTTATGCGTTTTGACAGTTTTGATCAATGAAACATATAAATGATATTGTTAGAAAAATAGTCCTAAAAATATCATTTATAGGATTAATAAATAATAAAATAAAAATTTAGGTACCAATAGATTCGTAAGAAAGGTAAGTCCAGATTATTGTTTTTATATAAATTTGATGAAACTAACGGATTACAAGATATTTTTATTTATATATTACTTCATATTTGGACAATATTGGACCATAAGGAGACGGTGGGGAGGAGTGTTTTTAAAATCAAGTGATTATGGCTACAATTAAAATAGAAATTTTTCGAAGTATGCAATAAAATTTAAATATGGTGAATAGAGAAATAGATTCTGTAACTGACAATAGACTTGAATTTGCATTGAATTGAAATGAAGGGAAAAAGACTGTCTTTCTGGGACATATAATGAGATCGGCATAAAATAGGTTAGTTAGACATAAAGTGAAAAAATAATAGTCTTTGAAAACATCACCGATTTGGATTTGAGGAATTAGAGAAGATATGAAAGAATTAGATCTTTTTAGAGAGAATAGTGAGAATTTAAAATAAAATATATGCTTAAAAACTTAATGTACAAAAATATAAAATTTACAACAAAGGAGATCAACCTGGTTTGATATTTTTTTTTAGAAGCATAAAGCAGGGCAAGATACGATAGAATGAAGGAATATTTGGCTTCAAGAAGATCTAATTCTAAGAAACAAAGACGATGAAAGACTGAAATACATGACTAAAGTGGTCCATGTAAAATGGGGGATATACAATGTTATTAATCCTAACACACCTACTAAGTTAGTTAAATCTAGTTACACAGGGTGTAACTAGAAAGGTGTCCTGGCTGTATATTTTCAGATTCTACACTTAATTTAGAGCAGAAAATGAAGGATACAATTTTATCGAATTCCATTCAGTTTAGTGTCTATCTATTTGTTTGTGTTGTTTACACATAAATAATAACTCAAGAACAGTTTTCCCCAGTGACTTAAAATATTGCACAGTTCTTTAAACTAACATGATAAAACAGTGCAAAAACCGTTATTGAGTTATCTTTATATAGTTAAAAATGGTGGTTGATTTTTTAATCAAAATGTCTTTTTTCCGTTTGGTTCATCAATTTTACATAAACTTCAAAATATTTCGTTAACATATATGTGTGATAAAATTACACATATATTGTTACATTATTGTTTTATTGTAAGCCTAATAATAGTGGAGTTTTGGTAAAAAATATATTTTACTGCATTGTCTGGATGCATTAAAATAAGTTTTTTGCCAAACCTCCGCAATCAATATCAATAAAATAAAAATTTGGGTAACAATAGATTTGTAAGAAAGGTAAGTCAAGATTATGTAAATTTGTTGAACCTAACGGATTACAAGATATTTTAATTTATAAATTGCAATTGACCAAAATGTTGAATTGGATATGGTGTTAATTTAAGAAATGTTACTCTTTATTTTCTGCTCTAAAATTATGTATAGAATCCGGAAACATATAACCAGTACACCTTTTTAGTTACATACTGTATAATGTATGACATGTGCGTAAGAACATGATTATAAAATAAAATTTGTCACTAGAGTTAATGGGCAGAATGGGATGACAAATTACAAAGAAGAGGGAGTCGACAGTTATGAATGCTTATAAAACTTTGTGTAGGTGCGAGAGCTGGAAGTAAATTGAACCCATTTCAGTAATATTCCAATATCCTTTAAAATAATAGTTTGCGTACGGCTGCCTTAGTATTGATTACTACGCGTTATTAAGCTTTGTTGTCTTAATTCTAAAAACATGAACGTTAACAATCATAAAATAGTGTCGTTAGTAACGTTTACTGACGAAACTTTTGTTTTCCAGTGAAAACTTTTATAAGGAGGCTTGAAAAATATATACTCCTTTTTGTGCAGATCTGTGACAGCTTCTTGGGGACAAAGTGTTGTGAAGGTTATAGGCGATAGGTTATATGCTCGGTCGTCTAACACAGTAACAACATTATTTCCGCTAAATGGTTGCTATCGGTGTGAACCCGACTAGAGAATTCTGGGGTGTCTATGTTCTTAGTCAATCTTTGCATGTTTTGTAGGGGAAACTGAGGATCAGTTCGGATTCCACGTAAAACTGTAGGTCTCTTAGTTGCCCTTAGTTATTAATAAATGGCTCTTTCTGAGGAACAATCAACCTTAAAGTACAAGTAAACGTCACGCAACACAAATTTATTGCAATATAAGCACAAAATGCACAAATATATTACAATACAAGTACAAAATGCACAAATATATTACAATACAAGTACAAAATGCACAAATATTATTGTGACCGATTTCAGTGAACTACGCTCACCTTCCTTAGACCAGATCCTTCTTTTGTGAATCCCTCTGGTCTGAGGAAGGTGAGCGTGGTTCACCTAAATCGATCACCATAATATTTGTGCATTTTGTCCTTATATTGTAATAAATTTGTGTTGTGTGACGTTTACTTGTACTGTATATGTACCGACACGTATTATGCTAATTAAAAAACTATTAAATCAACCTTAGTAACAATTACTATTTTCGTTCATCTAAACTCATCTCACTCATTCACCCCTCATATCTGCCCATTCTCTACAATCGGTGACCATAAATCTACAGTCAATTGATAATTAATACATTGTTAACTTTACGTCATCGCGAGCCCAGTAACGCTGTGAGTTGTGTGCCCTTCATAGTCATAAAATTCACGCATTACATGCATATATATATATATATATATATATATATATATATATATGCATATAAGGTGTACTCATACAATGGAATGAGTAATTGAGTTAAATTCTATGGACCTTTCTTCTACAATGTATATGTGTAATAACAATTTAGTAATAGCACAAGGAAAAAATTCTTTCTTATTGCCATAGTGAAATCTTCAATGAAAGTTATAAATAGATTACAAGTAACGTACATCTTTATACATCTATAGTAACAATTACTACGTTTATCCTGGAGGGCTTGGGGGGGGGGGATAAAGGGAGGGACTGCCAAGATGCTGGACTTGCCATCGCATGGAAAACTGGAGAAATAACTATTGAATACACTAACTCGACACAAATTCAGCACACTATTTGATACGACCTCTGTTTATTTCCCTCAGTGGTAAAAACTGTAATTGAAGTAGGATAATTGCCAATTATTCATATTTAAAGTTTTGTTCAAAGTGTAAATTAATTAATGGCATTTTTTATGAGTTGGGAGATTTATAATTGTTATGATTGTATAATTGAATGTGTGTTCATGGCAATAATAATAAGTTATATTATTATTACTTGTTTGCTAGAATACATTTATTCAGCTCTGTATCAAGTCCAGTGATATCGTCCTCGACATAAGAGAAAAATTCTCCAAAGGAGGATTTGGACATCCGAAATAATTTAAAAAATTAATGTTATCAGCACAAATATATTCAAAAATTTGTAATAAAATCCATTTACTTAGGACTAAAATCGGGTATTTATGAAATGTTCAAATTCCTCGAATTCACTACTAAACACAATTTCCAACACTGGCAGCCGAAAAATAATACACGATCAGATCTACTTTGTGCTGTTGCTCCACTGTGTCTCAACTCAGTACTGTTCAGGACACTCGTGGAGACACCGGTGTGTCCACAAACTCCATTAATACCGGCTCTCCCAATACGTACATTCGTTTGAATATTCAACCCAAAAGACTAATTTTTCTTTTATTTGTCATTAAATATAGGGATATTAGACAGAAACAACATTTTGTCAACAGCAACAAATTATTTTAAAAATCAATTCATTAATCACTAGTTCATAATAATATTACCAATAACCTTTATAATTAACTTCACCCTATACAAAATTAAAAAAACACTCAATTTTTAAACCAAAATGTTGTAGTCAAAATTTGAAGTCAACTAAATGCTCACATTAAAAAGTTCCCTTCTAAAACTTCCCAGACACTTGCCTAGCCATCTGCGGAAGAAGAGTCCTGCTTGACAGAAGAAAGGACAGTTGTAACGTTCTTTCCCTAACCGTCACGCCATATGTTCTTAGCCGAGCCACCAATACATTTAAACATTAAAAGGTTTTATCGCCACTAGAATTCAAAATGAGTACATGCTGATTCTAATAGTAACCAAGTAAATCAATCTATAGTGAAGACCCGTGAGATGGCTCCAAAGGGCCGACTATGAGTATCAGCGACCTTAATTAATTGGAGATATAATACATGTTACAGAAAAGATCTTCTTAGCTACTTAGTTAAGCCTACTAACCCACTTCCAAACGAGCTAAAAAAAAGGTTTTTCCATAGGTAAGATAATACGTAAAACATTCAATATTAGTATGCAACGCTCAGAACCCTTCCCCTTGTTACCAAAAATAAGAAGAATTCTATCTATATTGGTTGGATTTTTGGATCTATGTAGTTAACTTAGTATTTTTCGAGTGAAAACGGACATAATTTGCTATCCGGCATTTACATTAATTTTTAAAAAGAAAATATAAAAGGTTTAAATTTCAAAACAAACAACATTTTATGTTTAAATAAAATATGCCAGGTTGGTTATATATATGAATTTTATATTTCATTCAAATTATGTTTTTTACATCCAAACCGTTTCTAAGAGGAACTCACCACAAGGTTGGTTAAAATAACAAATTCTATAACCGACATGTACCTAAATAAATACCTAAATAGGTTGCTATCGTCGTGGACACTACTAGAGAAGTCTGGGGTGTCCATGTTGGGGGTAATCATTGTACGGATGGTGTGGGGGAGACAACTGAGTATCAGGCTTGTCAATTAGCTGAAAATCAGACCAGCACTACGTGGTTCGGATTCCACGTAAAGCTGTAGGTCCCTTAGTTGCCCTGGCTGTTGGGATATTAATAAATTACCCTTTCTGAGGAACAGTTGAACTCAGTTAGTAACCAGACTATACTCATCCACTCTCATCCTACACTCATATAATCATTCATATTCGCCTTAAAATACCAACGACGTTGTGTCGGCGTCTGATATGTAAGAATGTAAGAATATACCTAAATAAGTGAAAGACAATTTTAAAAACTCCTACATATTTAGAAGATACATCCTAATAAATATTATCATTAAACATTTGAAAATGTTATCATAAAAAATATGGCTACACTCCAATAACTAAATTTCATAATAGAGTTGTTATTTATCAAACGTAACTGGAACATTAAAAATATGTATAAGTTATTTATTATCAGTTTAGTTCGTTCACTCAACAAACAAACCATTATGTAATATGTTATTTAACACCTTTAAAAAATTAATAAAGTAACTTATTGATGATAGACTGTTAATTCTGATGTATATAGTTGTATTACACTTTCTTTCTGATACTCTAAACTTAAAAATCTGACACCACCGATCAGATAACTTGCTGTGGCCAAGCTTTCTGCACCAATATATTTATCCACCTAATTAGAATAAGGAAGATTATTTTGTGCAGTTCCTTTAGATTTTGTTTGTTTATTTTTTTATATATATGTACAAAGACAACACCTAGCAATCTTTTGTGATGTAAGATCGATTTCGGTCTCGGTAAGACCATCTTTAGTTGTACAGATATAACATTATAAAAATACTTAATTGAACAATAATTAATTCAACAGCTGATATTATAAAAATTTAAATAAATTTTTTTTAAATAAATAAAATTTTTTTTATGTAGTAACATATGACTAACAAGAACATATATAACTAACATATTTCTAACAGAACATATGAGGAACAGATTTTCTATTCTTCAATGGTTTCTTCTGCAAAAACAACTACGAGAAATTACTAACATTCCATAAGGGTAAAACGTTTGGATCAGGGCGCGTAAGTGAAATTTTTATTATTATTAATATATAAATTAATAATTTAATTTTTGTATACCAAATCCTATTTTTCCCGGCATCGATCAGCACTGATCACTAAGACATCTCGTGTCTTGACAAAGATATCCACCTAGCTGATGTACCATATTTGCCAAGTACGTTTCCTCATCCAAAGTAGATCTTGACTTTCTTGACTTTCTTGACTTACCCTTTAAGACTTATATCGAGGTATTCCATTAAGATATACATTAGGTAGGTCTCATTAGGTCGTGAGCTAAGTGGGTGGGTAGGCAAGTAGCAGTGTGAGGTCAGGGATACCAAGTTTCAATCGATTATAACGAGTTTATCTTAATTAATGCTACGATCATCAACGAAATGGATACTTAAATGGTAATTAAAACTTTTATCATTTTGTAAAAATACATTGAACGTTTGATATAGAGATTTTTTTTAATGTCTTAAAATTAATTTATAAATACAGTACTTTAAACGACAAAACAAAGGAAATTTTAATGTAGAAAAATATTTCAGTAGAACCAGTGAAAAGGAAGAAACAGAGGTCACATCCATTAGTTCACTAAATGTGTGTCGAGTAGGCCTAATTAGTTCTCCAGTTTACCATAGGGATGGCAGAGCCAGCACCTTGTAAGTAACTCCCTTTCTTCGAGCAAAAATGTAGTTATTATTACTAAGCTTTATAAAAATGTACGTTATTATCAATTTGTATGTTGAATAAATGGTATGTTAATAAAGTGCATTCCGAAAATTTATCAAACCAAGAAGATGTATCAGTTTAAAATTCTATTTTAGATTTGAAACTATAAAAAAACTCAATTTAAATTCAGTTTATAACACTTTCAAAATCATTTATATAATTAACATATTTAAGAATCAATAGATTTAGCAATGAAAGGTAAACATTTAAAGACATATATTTACATAAGTTTATATTATATTTATTTTTTGTATTTATTATTTGTGAAGTGTCTGAGGATAATAGCTTTGCTATCAAAATGCCTCACCAATAAAGTGTTATGTATTGGTTTGAGATTGTGTTTCATTTAACAACTCTATGTAACTACCACTGAGGCGTTCGCTGTGGCAATGAGAAAATGACCTGTGTTTCTTTTTTCTCTGTAGAAGCAAACACCATAACAAATGTATCAGTCTCAATATCTGACTACTGGTATTCTCTACTCAAAGTTCGTTACGTCATAGCTCGTCATGTCTCGAGTACCTCGTGTATATCTCAAACAGTCAATGTCACCAGCACCGCGACTCGAGTTCTGACAAGCTCAACACATCTCCTCTACCAATGTACTATACTATCCTCTTTAAAGTATAGTGTTAACAAGAGTTAGTTAAAATTTTGATATATAACATAATAATATTAATATAATAAACATTTCCCCTATATTTATCAATTTAACATTATATTTATTCCACATTTCCTGACGTTATATAAGCGCACCCCTTATTCGTACTTACTTACAAGAGCTTTCCAGAGACTTTATCATATTTTGTATTACTTTCAAAAGCCCGTACTTGTTTACTGGAAAGGAGGATTTTCACACAATCGTGATTTTCTGTTACTTACCTGCCTTGTTATGATTCCCTGTTTGAAGTTAATTCAGCAGTGGCAATGCTAAATTTGAGTAAAGTAACAGAGGAAAAAGAAATATAAATCGCTCTCTTATGGCCGCAGCGAACGCCTCACTGAGATAATAGATCGATTCTTCTGTACATCTTTATACGCGAACAGCAGAATCGATCATTCCCACAATACACGTATAATAAACTGACCCACCCTCCCATATATCACAATGTATTTATATAATCACAGTATGTATTATTTAATCACAAATAAATATTTTGTTTGGTTATAAAGTGGATGTACTAGTAACGATTGCCATATTTCAAACTATAAAAAGTTACAATTTTCCGACAAAGAGTTTTAAAAAAACTAAAAAAATTTGCTCTTTTTGAGTATAAATCAAAGATTGCGAATACCTCTGCAGACTCTTAAGTTGTTAAAAATTCGTGTTACAACTTACAAAACAAAGTCTCCTCTAAAGATGCCACCCTTCTAACGTCCGAGCCAAGGAACAAAAGGAATCGCAGGAAACAGAAGCGGGGGCGGATGTTCCTGGCCCAATTGAACCCATCCGACCGTTACGCCATATGCCGTGGTGAGACACAGCAAGGCGATTTAAACCTTAAAGGAACATGCAAAAGTAATTACTGTGGCCGTTGACGACAGATGGCAGGTCGGTTGATCTGGCAAGGTCACGTGACACCTGTTGTCTCATCACTTGTGATGTCGTTAGCCACTTGATACGGTAAGGTGGCTGAGATTTGTGGATGAAGATTCTTGAATCGGGAAGACGTGCGAACTTAACTGAGATATAGAGGTGTTGGATTGGATTGAAGGTGGTGGATCGATTTTCGGTGAGTTAATTATGTCTCAATTTTATAATGAAAATTAGTTAATGTATCTTCCCTTGAGACAGGAAATATATGTAAAAGTTTTTTAACCACTACATTAAAACTTGTGGCCTTTTGAATAGATGAATTTTACTGATTTTTTAAAATCAGAGTTGAGAAAAAACTTTTCAAAGTAAAAATTTACTTTTTTTATATGTAACTGAAGGGATTAAGATGTTTTTCATTTTTTCTTAATGTAAAAAAGTTTTTACATTTTTGTTTAGTGAAAAACATCTTAATCACTTCAGTTACGAGTAAAAAACGTATTCTTAACGTTGATTTAAAATCAGATAAATTCACTTCATAAGGCCACAAGTTCTAATGCAGTGGTTAAAAGTTTTTTTATATATTTCTCCTGTCTCAAGGGAAGATACATTAACTAATTTTGATTATACAATTGGAATATAATTAACTCACCGAAAACCAACTTCACCACCTTAAGAGTCACTTGAACTGTGGAGAATTAGGATCTTATCCATCTCCATAGATATCCATCTCTTATGTTGTTTATGAACCACTTGAAATTTAGCTTTTATGGCCACACGGCGAAACTTTTGAAAACAGTGTTGGATTGATTATATATGGTCAGCCACTTGAAGCACAGAAAATTTATAAATTCATAATTTATGGTTAATGTGCGGATTTTCTTTGGTGAGCCACTTGATTGTAGATAAGTGTGAATTTATCTTAAACTGTGAACATGGTTCTTCGTTAGTTTTTTCTTAACGAAAACTTAAAAAGTGTTAAAACGTGCTGAATTGTGAATTTATCATAAATATGGACGTTTTATATATTTTTATTGGCAGCCTTTTTGTTATTAAGTATGAAACAATTCAAAACATATATTTCTGTAGGCCTACTTCATGAACTTTTTAGTAGTCCTAATATTTACTAAGTACTATTCAAGTACTTAGTACTTTTTGTCTATTATACTAAAAATTTCAAGAAAATACATAGTATACTTACATTATAATTAAGATCGAGAGGCAAGGATTTTATGTTTATAACTAAATAAACGTTTTTCACTGAAAATATAAGGGGTAGCTTCAAACCCTGTCACCTTATACTAGTTCTTCAAAGCATGATCTAACAGGTATTGTATCTGGTTGAATGCTATTAGCTTGGTACAACAAAAACCACTCACTCAGGGGTTATAGTTGTCTCGGCTTAGAGCTATTTATTTTTTTATGTATCTGTCGTGAGAGGTGGATTTTTACCTAGCTTCAATGAACTTTCATGTGCCAAAGTTGTGTCAAATATAAATTGAAGATAGTATGTTGTACAGTGAAAGAACAGGATTGTTATTGAAAAAAATTGTAAATATAAAATATAGGGGTCCCACCCGATTTTCATGGTTTTTTTTAATAGTCAGTATTAACCCAAAAAACACGAACCCATAAACAAGTTCGACGCGAATACTAATTTTGAACAACAAATAATATATAGCAAAGAAAATAGTGAATAGTGAAAAAAATATAAAATATAAGTATGTAAAATTAATGTAGTTTTCCCCCCTAAACACGAATATGACATCGATTTCTTCCTTCGATAAATAAAAACTGAGATATTCAACAAAACAGGTTAGGTTGTGTTAGGTTAGATTATGTTAGTTAAATTTAGGTTGGTTAGATAGGTTAAGTTAGAATAGAGTAGCATTGTATTCACGATCAACGTATACTAACCTAAAATATCCCACTTTTTTGTTGTATGTCTCCGTTATTATTCAATGTATGAATAATTTGATGTCATATTCTTTTTCATGAGGAAAAACTACATACATAGTTTTTGGTGCAAAACAGTTTTTAGTTTTTTCTTTTTTATCATTTTTATGTCAAAACGGGATTTCCGCAAAATGCTTCCCGTGGATTCATGTTCGTGGTGTTATCGTCCTAGTTAAAAAAATCATGAAAATCAGTTTGGACCCCTACATTCCATATTTACCAAATATCAGGAATGGAATTGTGCGAAAGGAACCAACATTGAAGAACGAACTGTATTCACATTGTGGAACGGTTAGACAGAGAATAAACAAACTTTTATGTAGAGGGGGAAAATGAATACTGTTAGATATTTATATAGTTGTATTCATACATAAAAATAAAATTAAAATATACGGAAGAATAGTTTTTTATCTTTCATTGAAGACCATAATAAATACTTACAAAACTCTAAAAAAGTTTTAATTTTAGAAACCTTTAATTGGATTTACAACATTACATAAGTTTATGTTTAAAGAATTTTTATCTAACCCTATGTTTATTGTAAACATGTTTTTTTGTAAATCATTTTAAAACTAACAGAAATATGCCAAAACATTATATACAAACATGTTTATTTTTCAACGACTTCTAATTTGATATGCAACAAGACCTGACTATTTGAAATTGTTCATTTATACCAATATTCATTTTCCTAATGTTTTATGATTTTTGAAATTTGAAAAGTAGAAAGTAATATGACCATCCAAGTTATTTTTTGAAAGGTCATGAAATTAGCAGCATTGAATAAAAACTTTATATCCCTCCGATAAACTATAACTTTAAACCAAAATTCTTTACATTTTGATACACCCTGCCCTTAGGGGTAAGATAACATAAAAAAATGTTTAAATAAAAATGGTAAGGCTTTCAATACTTTTAAAACGAGGTGTAACAAGACGTCTTTTTACATTTAAACATTTCTCGAAACCGACCCCAACACTCCAAAAAGTGCCATTTTGGGGCAAGTAAAGGTTGAAAATTATTTTCTTGAATTCTTTGGGTTCGAAAATTTTGGATTACAGTTGGAAGAAATGTTCCAATTCAATTCATGTTGTCGATACAGGTTTTCTGATACAATACAATACAATGTATATACAATACAATGTACTATGTATAGACTAATATATAAAGGGAAGAGGAGCGGGTCTTTGCCAAAATATCATATAAAAAGTAAAAGGGCGCTGCCCTTATTAAATTCTAGAAAAATAATACTGTGAAAGTATAATGATAAATAAGTAAACAATATTTACCAGTCAACATAAATCTTGTTATCTATTATTTGTTCACATGAAATATTATGTACAAGTTTCTTGTATTATTTAACTATAATTGTTGATATGATACTGTATAATCAATCCAGACCTGTATAGGCCTATATTTAAAAATTCTCATTGTGTTCACTCAATCCCTTACGTTACTTTATAATATAATTTTATTTCGTAATTTGTTGTTAAAAAGGTAATTTTAAGTTCTATGTCACTGTGAAGCTATTTTTATTTTTTTTTTTTAATTTATTCTCTGAATAGTAGAACATATCTTTAAAAATAAAACCTGTATAACATTATTTGAGTTCACCCACAAT
The DNA here is from genome assembly GCA_035578905.1 of Stictocephala bisonia. Lineage (NCBI taxonomy): Eukaryota > Metazoa > Arthropoda > Insecta > Hemiptera > Membracidae > Stictocephala > Stictocephala bisonia. The sequence goes on from JAQJVL010000002.1 coordinate 13,311,976, forward strand.
ATGAAATTGTTTTTGAATGCATTTAAACGGTTGTGTTGTTGTTGTTAAAAATATAAGTTTAATTACTACGTAATTGTGAAGCGTAACTTTTGAAATACCATTTCAAAGGTTACAAAAAGCATTTCAAAACTCGTTGTCTTAAAATAATTGTTACATATTATATGTATTTAAAATAGCAACTGTGAATATTTATTTTAATATGAATAATCATAGTACAGTTAAAAGAGATAATTGTTTTCAAAAGTTTTATATATTTATTTAAATAGAGTCCAATCTCCTCTCCAGCCTTACCCTGTCCATTCCCCATAGACTATTGATATATTTGGGGAACTTATCAGGGAGAGGAAGAAGACGAATCACTACAGTACAAGGTGAATATTACTGAAAAAACTAACAGTCAAGGCCAGTATTCGAACCTGGTTATCTCAAACTTAGTTCAAAGTGCTGACATCTTGGACCGTTCGACCACTGACTCTCCATTTATGTTGGATAACACTTTTAATATTGCATTGCATATGTAACACTTAATATGTTGATATAATCGTTAAAAAATTGTGTATACTCCTTATATGACTGACAACAGTCATTTAGTTCATTTTAGTAGGAACAAACCGCAAAATACCTGCGGGGAATCACCTGGTTATTCTAGTAAAATCTTTTCAAATCAATGCTTCTGAAACTAATGTGTCTATAATTTGAATTAACATGAATTATAATTCACTTAGTAGCATATGTGTTATGTAACAGTATATCCCACGATACCCATCATTGACTTGCTTCCATAATTAACGTTGACGGAAACGTTCCCTCTCCAAGGTCACATACAGAATAACTCACGTGTCTCCGGTAAGTACTCTCCCAGGTGGACAACACTTGTTGCCATGCGGGTGAGTACCTGCCCCAGCCCAATCTGGGCACCCGAGGTACGTTACCAGTGGACGCACCTGTAACGGCGTCCGTTGGCGTGGGCGGTTACAGGTGTAAGGGGCCTGCAAGTCACCCTCCGTCGGGGGTGAGTGAACTGTACTTAGTGATCATTTGACTTCCTGCCGGAGTCCGAAGTTCGAATCCCCATCTCAACTGACGATCGGTATAGCCTTTGCCAGACAAGATTCTTAAAGTCCAGTTAACGGTCAGTGAAGTTATTCTGACGTCTTAGTTATCACTGATTGCCCTGGCTAGTCTGAAATGTTATTTCTAAACAATTAAATTTCTAATCCTCTATTGCCAAAATATTGTCATTGTGACGAACCCGAGCATCGACCCACCCGCATTCCTGCAGTCATTACCAAGGTTCCCTTGAAATTAATAGAAATAGGTGAATCCAATTCCGTATTCTTTGTTACTTTCCAGTGCCAAATATAAAATAAAATCTCTATTATTGTTGTGGATAATATTGCTGCATAAAAACATTATTACATTAAATTCAAATAAAATTAGCATATACAGGGCGCAAAAGCACTTTCACCGCAACGTTATTTTTTCCATAGCTAATTTCTTAATTTATTTTTTTGTAATAATTGTGCTCCATAAAGTATAATTTTTTATCAGAATAATTGATTTAAAACCATTAAATCACGGAGAAACAAAATTGTTAAAATTAGTCACTTTGAAACTCAATTGACCGCTACTCTGGAGTGGATAAATCTTTCGACGTCCAATTTATGGCAAATAATTTATATTGAATAGACCTTTCATTTAATACCAAACTCGATCTAGGCTTACATTGAAGATTTTCGTTCAACTCCTCGTCAGCCGTCCCCCTGAAAAAATGAAATGTCGTTAATGGCATCAAAAAATAGGTTCTTTATAACTTGATGATGTTCAAGATTTCACTTTTACAAGTGAAGACATACAAAAATTGTGAAAGCGTTACCATATTTTTTTAAATTTTGTATATTTGTTAAATAATTAAAACTAGTGATTTATTATACTAGTAACCAAACTACATATTGCCAATAAAATATCCCAGTAAGCTGTAATATTTTTTTTTAAGAAGTACCTTGAGATTCTTTATAAATTTAAGTAAATTATGTTCTTCCAATCTTTTTAGTGATTCGTTAGATATTTTAATACATGAATAATAATCTTGTTTTTTATAATGAGCAGATGGACGTCCTGGTATAGTTAATGATTGTGACTGCATGCTTCTAACTTCCAGATGTGGCGAACACCTCAATGGCAGTTACAAATATATTAAAACTAATTTACAAATACAAAATAATAATTACTACATTTATCCTTGAGGATTTTGAAGGAAAAAGCAGACCTTGACTAAAAGCTATAAGTTCTGGCCCTGCCATCCGCATGGCAAACTGGAGAAAAAACTACACGATACACGTTCAGTGCACTATTGGATACAATCTTTGTTTCTTTTTTCTATTTTATAACACTTTTGACGCCTCTCACATACAAAATACACACTAGCTTACTGCCAACTCTCATTCATTAATTAATAACTCTAAACGTACTGTAATCACGTAATGCAGAAGTTATCTGAGTGTATTTATATTCCACCTTACTGATAGTATTTTTTACGTTCAAAATAATATTATGATCTTGAAACCGTAAAAATTATACCAATCATCAATGGGAGTCTGCGTATTGGTTTTATATCCCATAATAGAGATTTTAAATGCGATACACTTCAGATCAATGTGACGTCAATTTATAGGAAAATTTTAATATTTACGTCGTTTGAAAGAGCGTGAAAGTTACTAGATGATCAAATTTTTAATTTTCAAAAATATTTATTTGTGACTAAAAAAATAGTAGTATTAGTTAATTTATTTATGATTGTTATGAAAATTCAAATGAATAATCAATATTTAAAAAATGGATGTCCTCTGGGTTTAATTTAATTTTTGGGGGGTTTCTAATCAAGAGGAAACGTTCGGCACCTGTCTAAACCGTGGAAAAATTCTGATTTCTGCCCCAGAGGCTCCTAGACGTCCCTTGTTATCGACTTCTTGCATAAAAAATCTATATGTAACCATTATCTACTTCTAGCAGAAAGTGGGGTGTCAAATTACAGGTATTTATCTCCTAAATCACATTATACAATTACATTTTCGAAGAGACGACATTTAATGGCTCTGCCAAAATTATGCAAAAAAAGTTATATAAAAAGATTGAAACTTTTAAGTAAAATTGATAATTTTCTATCAAATTGTGTGATACCAATCCAATATGGCGACTACACCTGCAGACTCTTAAGGAATATAATTTTGTCGTAATTCCATAGCTTTCTTCTGCCAGTTAATAAGCAATCTTTGAACTAGCAATGAATGAATCAGTAACCGGAAGTGGTTGTAAACACCATGTTTACACATCGGACACACGAGTGCGTGCGCATTGAGGCGAGCTCCATTCACGGGCAGGTTATCAATGACGTTCCCATGCCTCACACAAGAGCAGCCAAGCAGGCGCAGGGTCTTCTTCAGCGCGACAGACCGCAGGGGAGGAAGTGACAGGTTAGCGAACTGCTTCTTCTACGTCAGCGTTCCGTTCCGTTCACTCGGAGACAAAGATTGGTTTGTCGACTGTGAATGAAATATTGTGGGATTTTGGTAGTGCGATGTGACAGGGTCAGAATCCGCCAGGTCAGCTGTTAGTGAAATGTCGCGGGAACCTGTTTGAACATCTATTACCAATGGAACGTTCATCTATCCCCTGGAAGTTTCAGCCTGTTTGGAAGAACCACAGGAGAAAAACTAGTGGTTAGTTCTGAAACCCAGCTATTTGGAAACAAATTCTAGAGTTTTTAGATTCTCATTCGGCTTAAGAGTGTTAAACTAGGCACCCCGTTGAACGTTCCAAGGAATTTACTAAAGTATTAAGGTTTGTGGCTGAATATGCAAAATTGGCTTATTATAACAATATAAAGTCAAACCTCTTCCGATCAGCCATAGATTTGAAAATATTGTTTTACAAATTCTAAAAGAACTTTTTTGTTAATGAGATAAAAAATTTGAAACTTTAATATGATATATCCAATGACATGTCAAATCATGTATTAAATTGTTATCAAGATATATGAACGGGGTTTTAATGAGTGAGTTTTCAAAGTTGAGATTTGTTTGAAAATAGTGAAAAATCGTGTATTTTTTCGTTCGGCATGTGGTATAAATATGAAAAAATAACACAAAAATGTTTTGTTTATATCAATCAACACACAATGAAATTACAAAAATATTCATACAAGTTTCATCAACATAGCTTGGTTGGTTTAATTTCTGTGAACTTCCAAACTCGAGCCTCCAAACTTTTGTTATGGACTAGTAGTTCTATATTTCACGCTACTCGCTAGGAGTAGTGAAGAGCCTACCTCTCTAACACACATACAACGTTTCCCCTCCCCTCTTCCTCCCTCACTATCCTCGTTTGCCCCACCCCACAAATTGTACAAAAGTGCATAACTCCCTCATTTAAAGTAAACTCTAACAAGTAATTAATAAAGACGAACACCATATGAAAATTATAGATTTCATCACCAACAACAATATAAAAGAATTACATAAAGATCCTACAGAAACATACCACAACAAAATAAAATCTGCTATCAACAAATCTTACATTTTAACTCCCGACCAAACATTTTTTTGTAGAACAATAAAACCAAATGCTCCCAAACTTTACGGTCAACCCAAAATCCACAAAGACCAAGAACCAATCAGACCAATTGTCAATGCAATGAACTCTCCTGCTCACAAACTTGCAAAAACCCTCAACAATATAATAAAAAATGAAATAGCACTTGAAAATAACTGCTCCCTTAAAAACACAACAGACTTAATCGACAAAATTAAAAATACAAATTGCCCTGATAATCATATCCTAATTTCATTTGACATTAAAGATTTATACACAAACATCCCTGTAGAAGAGAGTTTAACCATTCTTGAAGAAAATTTAACAAAACAAAATAAATTAGACAGCAAGAAAATTCAAGAAATCATCAAATTAACAAAAATTACTCTTAAACAAAATTACTTTCAATATAACGATAAAATTTATTCCCAAGATAAAGGATTGGCCATGGGATCACCACTTTCAAGCATCATAGCAGACATTTTCCTAAATTATATTGAAAATAAATACATTCTCAACCCTGAAATAAACCCTTACGCCAAGAAAATTATATATTATCATAGATATGCTGATGACATTCTTTGTCTATTCAACGGAAACCAAAGACAAATAGATCTATTAGAAATCTTTCTGAACAAAATTCATCCTAACTTAAAATTTACAACAGAAATAGAAAAATCTAACAGCATAAACTTTCTTGACCTTACCATAACTAAAAAAGATAACAAACACCAATTCAAAATTTATCGTAAACCAACATCAACAAATCAAATAATTCACAATACATCCAATCATCCAACTTCACACAAATTAGCAGCCTTCTACAGTATGATTCATAGACTACTGAATACACCTCTTACAGAAGAAGATTACCAAGAAGAAATCTACATTATCAAACAAATTGCTGTCGATAATGGTTATCAAGCAAATTTAATAAGTAAATTAATTAATAAACACAGCAAGAAAACTCTTGATTCTAAAACTAAAGAAAAAAATAACTACATTCAAATGACCTATCATGGAGATATTAACAAATCTTTACATACATATTCTCCAAACAAGGATATAAATTACATATAGAACGAAGAACAGTATCAAACATATACTACAGCATAACTACTCTACTAAAAATAATGAAAACAAATACAATAATTCTGGAATTTATAAAATTAAATGTTCAACTTGTCCTAAATATTACATTGGCCAAACAGGAAGAAGTTTTAATAGAAGATTCAAAGAACATATACCAAAAAACAAACATCAAAATTTATCAACATTTGCTGAACATTTAATAAAAGAAAACCATAATATTTCATCAATTGAAGAAAATTTAGACATTATCCATTTTGCACCTAAAAGTAAAAAACTAGATGCCATTGAAAAATTTTACATATACAAAAACACAAAAGAAAACCCATCATTATTACCCAACGATCAAATAAAATTTCACTCAAATATTATGTTTGATTCTATCATGAAGATGCAAAATTATAAAATTTAACAAGATCTACAACTTATCCATCTACATTTTTATTTAAATTTTTATAGTGTCAGCTGTTAAATTAATTATTCTAAAGATATATTTATAACCCTATTTGTATTCTATGTTAACTGATGATGGTCTTTCGAGACCGAAATCGATTTTAAACATTAAAAACATCAAGAAAAGATTGCTAAGTGTGGTTCTTTATATATATATATATATAAACTCTAACAATGAAGTTTGATATAATAATAATCTACTCTTGCAGAAAAAGTTAATAGTATGAATTTAAACTCTAAATTTATACATATATTATTTATAGAAAAATATAATTGGATACACTTTTTAAACAAAAATTTTTTGTACTTTAAATTTATACAATATTTGTTAATACCTTTTGTACACTATAGTCTCAAAAGTTCAATAAAATATATCGCACGGTTTCTTAAGAGTTTTCAGGGGCTGTTGGCCATGTTAGTTTTAATTCCATGAGATCAATGTTATTTTTGAACCGGACATATGATCGTGCGCATCCAAATCAAACAGATATTTGTAAACGGATTTTTCCAAACAAATGGCACTTATTGAAAAATGACATTGCGCGTTGGAATTGCTTTTCAAATTTCTAATTCGTTTTATAGAAAAAATATAACGTTTAAAATGACACCTCATACACAACATTTGGTAAATAAATAACGAAAACATATGGATTCTCAAATAACATTGTTCTTATGGGATTAAAACCAACATGGCTCACAGCCTCAGCAGACCCCTAATGAGCTATGTACCTAAAAATGCCAAATTAGCCACTTTTTGTGGCCACATCTCCATAAAGGATTATTTTTTTTCCTTAATACATTAATTTCATTACTTGTAAGAAGACTGACTTTCTTGATCGAAAATAAGTTTTGATTGAACACCCTTTAAAAAAACACAAACTTTGTGACCGGTCATTGACGTTGGTACTACTACAAGTGTTTGGAGTGTTTGTATGAGGTTTTGTGCGTTGAGAAAACGAGATAACTGAATCTCAGGATACTCAGTTTGTAGACAAGCATAACCACACTAGGAGGTTCAGATTCCTGTCTGAAGGGTCTTTTAGTTTCCCTGGCTGTTGGGCTATTAATAAAATATCCTTTCTAACGAACTGTCGACCTTAGTAACAATGATTACAAGCGTTCATTTACACTCAACAGACTTATTTACCTATATCTTCAATATGTTGGCATTTTATTAGTAAATAACTACCTCAATAATTGAAAAAGATAACAATATAAAATATTTAATGAATTATTAAATTACGTTCAATAAGGTTCATGGCACAGACCATACTTAGGAGTACTTAAAATACAAACATTGTTGGGATATGTGAATTAATAACATTATTCTGGTCTGAAGAATTTGAAAATATTGTAATCTACACTTTTATTTCATGAAAGGATTCGAATTATTTGAATCTTAAAATAGTGTCTTGTAAACATATTTTAATTAAAAAGGAGGCTCTAATCGTTGAGAAAAATAGCGTAAAATATTGGAAGATTATGGCTGTCGTAAAACCCCTCTTGAACAATAAATCGTTAAACTGCGCAGTAGCGTGATTATTAAATCTTAATAACTCTGGGTAGTAAATCTAAAAAACAGGATCGATAATAACACATTCTAAAAGTGTTGGATTGTATAAAATATTAATTAAAATTACATCATACAAACAGTTGACTTCTAATAAGATATAATAATTCCGAAAAAATTTGGTTGAATTTTGGAAAAAGTTTAATCTTTCAAGATTAAACCGGCAGTGACTTGGCCGTTTTTCCCAAACTGCAGTCACTGCTAGAAAGCTGACAGCCCTATAGTAGACATACAACTTTACCGCCAGCAGACCAAAACATGCCATTCTATTTCAACTGAAATGTTCGTGTTTATTATTATAATGGTACTAATAGTGAACTAATGGTATAATAGTGAACACTGTATGATTATCATAGGTGCAATCTAGTGGACCGTAAGTCGATATAATTAGTATTTAATTTAAGATAGTCAAGAATTATGTTTACAGGTTCACATATTTAACTGTAGAAAAGGTATTAAAATATTCAATCAAAACGCTGGAATTTCCAGACCACTGGTGAAATTTTAAGTTGAAATTGTTGCTAAATTTCATCTTCCTCTTATCAACTTCGTCAAACAAGCTGATATTCGTAGGTAACTAAAGCTGTCGTAGGCTAGGGGGTAGCTTCTAAAGGTCCGATCTATGTCGGTTCGACCACGCTATGCGTGTTTGCGTCGTCACCATCGTCCTGATTGACTTCAGCCAGTCGCCGACCTAGTCTGTATCACTAGAACCACTTCAGAACGTCTTCTTCGCCGACTAGCTAAGTGCTGAAAGCACTAAATAATTTGAAACCAAAATCTTCAGCCTTTTCAGTTGGTCTATCTAGGGTCTAAGATTTGCTAGCACATACAGTATGTCTAGACTTATGGTGTGGTTCGCTATTTCGATTGTATGGATCTTCAGGTTGGTGCCGAATGTCAGTCTTCCAGCAGTCAACCTTCGATAACTTTAATTATCAACTTTTTTGTTGAAACTATCAACTCGTTTGATGAAGCTGATAAGACAACAGCAGCAATTTCGACTTAACAATATTCTTTTTTTATCAAAAAAATCATACTATGGTCCTCTAGATCAGCTCAAAGGAGCATAGAACATATCAAAGAACACTGTAAGTGTCACGATACGATCTTAAACCTTGAAATGTTCCTTGGAGAGAAAGGAGGTTTGGCGGTTATCGTGAAGTGAAACTTTTTGCGCATTGCTGTAATGACTGCGTGCATTACCTTTAGTTAGAGTGTCGTCAGAGTTCGGTATATCATCCTAATCCCTGGGCGTGGTTGCTCAGTCAGTAACACATTAGACTATGGAGTGCAAGGTCCAAGGTCTGAATACCCAGCTGAGTCACCACAGGACTTGTGAACTGGTGAGAGGAGTCTGGATAAAATGATTTTACTAAAACAAAATTTGATCTTTGTCATTTATCTAAAATATTATATCCTTTTTTATAAATGTGGAGAACGACGGACGTCTGTAGATAGAATTAGAATCGTAAAAGCAGTCGAACCCAAATACATTTTCTTTAAATTTCAGCAAAGTGATACTGATTGACTTCTCCCCCCCCCCCCGCCTATCTGCAAGTGAAAATGTTAACTGTGTTTTTAAGTCTTTTCATCAGAAGAAGGAGACGTAATTTTCTTTCCTTAAAGATGAGGCGTTTTCGATTAACTTATTGAAAGATATTGAAATTAACTCATCAAATTTCAATGAGAATGTTAACATTTCTTAATGAGTGTTACAATTTCTTAGCTTTTCAGAGAAAAACAAAAATATCACAATAAATTATACATTTTAACAATATTACGTGTTTACTTAAAAATGCTTCTGTTTATTACGCGAGAGAAAATGTATATTGTTACAATAATAAAGAAGGAACTGCATGATTATTTATTTGTACCTTATTTTGATCCATGAGTATTTTTATTGATAATCTTCAATTTTTGATCATTAATAATCGGTTCAGTATTAATAATAAGAATTGTTTTCTAATAGTTTATAAGGTGAGGTCGATCTATTTGTTACGTAACCCTCCCCTCCCCATTCCCCATAGACTATTGATCTGTGCGAGAACTTTAAGGGTTAGGGACAGAAAAAGGTTGAAATCAACATTACAGTAAAAGGTGAATATTACTGATAAAAACTAACAGTCAAGGCCAGGATTCGAACCTGGGCTATCTCTAACTCAGGTTAAAAGTCCTGACGCTTTGAAACGCTCGGTCACCAGCTCTCTCAAATTGTTGAAGATGTTGAATGTTGTACAAATGATAAAATCTTATAAATGTGTATTAAATAACAAAGTCAGACAAATAAAAAGGGAAACTTCTCATTCCTTTTGGTAATCCCTTTTTAATATTTTAAAAGTACATAAAGGTAAAAGCTATTTTCAGATCACTGATGTATTAACTCCATTCCTTTCCCCCTTCACTTCTTTACAAATTTGCCAAAGAACTATGAATCTCCGGTAATGCTCGGTTGCAGAGTAAAGCATACAGGCAGAGTTACGAGGATCAAGAGGTCAATTCCAATTGATTGCCCGTGGAAATTATGAAATCACTGCAGCTGACAGCATGCATTTTTCCGCCAAAACTGTCTAGCGGCGTGCATCTCTCTTTCAGCGAGAGACAAGTCGATAGAGATCTCACTCAAGGGTGTCTGATCTCTTGATGTAATGCAACATCTCTCTCTCTCTCTCTCTCTCTCTCTCTCTCACACACACACACACACACACACACACACACACACACACACACACACACACACACACACACACACACACACACACACACACACACACACACACACACACACACACACACACACACACACACACACACACACACACTCACTCACTCACTCACTCACTCACTCACTCACTCACTCACTCACTCTCTCTAACTAATTTTGATTGATGAGCTTAGACTGAAGGAAAAAATTATGAGTTTAGTCAGAATACAAACTGAAACTGATCTTATATGTTTTGAAGATACGTTAAATAATACTTTTAAATAATTCAGGTTTTTTTTTAATTGGATTTTGGATGATATAATTTTTTTCAAAAACAGATTTATAATCATTAAACAAAACTTTAAATTATCATTTTGAAGTATTAGTAAGCTCACTATTTATATATACTTTCAACAGTAATTATTTTTTAAAAGTAATTAAATTTATTTGAAAAAAAGGAAAACCTCTTAGTTAATATAAATAAAATCTATTAAATTTTAGTAGAGGCTCTTCTTATTAGTGCAATCAATAAAATAATCAACCGGCAAATATAAATTAAAACAATTGGCGAATTTCAGTTAAATGTTCGCAATTGGATTCTCTTGTACTTTTGTCAAATATATTAAATACGTAATATAACATAATTTGACAAGAAAACCCGAACACCATTTATAAATATGTTGAAATAGTTTTCAAACTTCATTATAATAAACCCAATTCAAAAATAATCGTTAAACACTCTACAGTACATAATATGTTGAATTTAATATTGAACTGTAGCCAGCTGGTTTAATCCGAAGTCTTTTTTTTCGTTTATTCCAGAAAAATACCCCATTCTCTTAAAACGTAAAATATCGTTGCGTTCAACTAATCATTGTTTTTTATTAGATTTTTAAAAAGTAACTGAATAGATGTTAAATTTTGCAAATAAATGATTTAGTTTTCTCAAATATGAAAAAGTTCAGTGGCAGCTCAGTAGATCTTCGGAGTTCAAGAACCAACAGGTTCGAATTCCCTACTGAGCTTGGTACTTCAATCGTTGGATAAAGTTCACGCACAAGCCTGCAGGCCCATGTGAACTGGCGAGAGGAGTTTATTTAAAAAAACCAAAATATCAACTATTATTAGTCGGGGTAGTGCCCCCTGTCGGCGCACAAATTGTGTGTACCCGAATTCGAAGGTTACTACCAATAAGCTAAGGAACCCATGAGAAACTGACATATTTCACTGTTATTGGCTTTTTACATTTATTTTCCTCGTTCAATTGTAAGGAATAAAATGTTCATTTTTAAATGTTATTATAAGATTTAATAAATCTATCCTAGATGGAACAAAACAATTACCGTAATTTGAACTAGTTTTCAATGTGCATCAACTTTATACTTTTATAGCCCACAGACCTTGCTTCGCTACGGGTTTATTCACTGCGCTTGCTTACTTTTCCCCCGTGGTTCACTCTAACACGTACACGAATTTGGTTCCCTTGTCTGTGGGCCGTTTATGGTGGTGCAACCGTTTTTCGGTGAGTTGATTATTTCCCAATTTTGTAATCAAAATTAGTTAATGTACCTTCCCTTGAGATATGAAAAATATATTTTAAAAATGTTTAACCACTACATTGGAATTTGTGGCCTTTTGAAGAGGCAAATTTAGCTTATTTTAAATCAGCATTAAGACGAAACTTTCGAAGTACAAATTAATTTTTTATAGTAATGTTTTACACATAACTGAAGGGATTAAGATTTTCCTAATATTTTTCTTTTAATGTACAAATATTTATAATTTTAAAAATTAAAAAGGGTATTTTTCACCTTTAAAATTATAAATATTTCTAAATTTAAAAATAATGAAAAAATTTGAAACCCTTCAGTTATATGTAAACAACGTAGTCATAAAAAATTAAATCTGTACTTCGAACGGTTTTGTCTTAACGCTGATTTTAAATCAGCTAAATTCACCACTTCATAAGGCCACAAGTTCTAATGTAGTGGTTACGACAGTTCTTATATATATTTTTCCTGTCTCCAGTGAAGGTATATTAACTAATTTTGATTATGAGATTGGAAAATAATTAACTTACTGAAAACCGATTGCACCACCTTAAACCATCACACGTCAATATAAAAGCTCAACCTTCTTCCGTTCTTCTAGACAACAAAGTTGTATGGTCTAGAAACCCCTATAAGTCTTTAGAGGAATTTCAACACGGTTATCCCAATATTGTAAAATTCCCAAACAGATTTTACACGTAATTGTAGAGACAAAATATACAGAAAAAGTGTAATAAACTGTAAACTCTTAACGCATCAGTAGATTAAAAATGTCAAATATAAAAATATACATGTTTATTAATTAAAAAAAAAAAAAAAAAAAAAAACAGCTGTTATTAATTTACTAAAATCAACCCAATTTTATCCTTATGGAACAATCTTTTAGGCGAAGTTTATACCTCTTAGGAGTATTTTATCAAGATGAAAATAATTTAGTTTTCCTATTTGGCCTACAAAAATATTTGCACCAAATATCAGCTCTGTAAAGATTACGGGAAGTGGGAGAATTAGTGATGGTTGAGTGAGGGCTTTCTCCTTTACATATAGAGATTCATCGAAACCCCATTAAATCTATCGCATATTTTTGTACGCGTGAGTATAACGTGGTTTAAGGAAACGTTTTCTGTAAGTTTTTAAAAATCACCATAAAATTACTTTAAATTGATTTAATGTGGAAATTTTGCTATAGGAAACGGATAAGAACTTTTTCATTGAACAGATAAAATTCTGATATTTTTAAAACGTATAGAAAAGAAATTCTGTAAACCAACTCTTAAAATATAAATTCAATATATTAATGGGGTTTTGAGTAATAAAGGTGTAAAACTGTTGCATAGTGAAAAATAGTTAAAATTCATATACTTTTTTGTTCCAACTAGGATTAAAATTATTAAAGCATATAATACAATTTTAAATGCATATTTGATAACGTTCAATTAAACGAGGAAAACTATAGTGTGATTGGATTTTTCGAAAGCCTCTTAATTTCTTAGTAAATAACCTTCAAACTCGGGTACATATAATTTCTAAGCTGATAGTAGATGCCTGATTATTAGGTGAATTTTTCAAGCCAGGTACTAAGATCAGGATTTTTATATTAAAAGTCTTCTGGTTATCATGGATAAAGCTGATTTTTTTCTGCAGTTGAAATGTTTGACTAATTATTTGACACTGAGTCACCTCGGAGTGCTATTCCACACGTTCGCTCGTGTGATAGACCATTTTGAGAGTGCGGGTGTATCACTTTCATTTATATAATATATAATGATTGAATAATTTAAATAAATTTTGAGTGAAACTTTTAATAGATCTTATGAACTACAAGTTTTAAAGTTTTACCTATTGGAATTTCGATGCAAATTTAATACAATATGTATAAATATAACATGATAAACCACAGAGGAACCTACAAAGGTCGCAGTTTTATGGCTGCAGGACCACCTCAGTGGCAATTATAGATATACAGGGTGGAAAAAATATTGACAACGTTATTTATTTCCATAGATAATTTGATAATTTATTTTTACATATATAGCTGTGTTGCATAAAGGAGGCTTTGAAATTATAAGGTCCATCCAGCCACCCATGACATACGACTTGATGAACCCTCCCACCCACACATGGCATACGACTTGATGATTCCTGGCACGCACCCATGACATACGACTTGATGAGCCTCCCACCCACCCATGGCATACGACTTGATGAACCCTCCCACTCATGGCATACGACATGATGAACCCTGGCACCCACCTATGACATACGACTTGATGAACCCTCGCACCCACGCATGGCATACGACTTAATGAACCCTCCCACCCATGGCATACGACTTGATAAACCCTCCCACCCATGGCATACGACTTGGTGAACCCTCTCACCCCCCCCATGGCATACGACTTGATGAACTCTGGCAGCCACCCATGACATACGACTTGATGATTCCTGGCACTCACCCATGGCATACGACTTGATGAACCCTCACACCTACGCATGGCATACGACCTGATGAACCCTCCCACCTGCTCATGACATACGACTTGATGAAGCCTTCCACCCATACAAGACAATTACTTTGAAATTCAAATGACGGCTACCCTGGAAAGAATAAACCTTTCGTAGTCCGAATTGTGGCAATTAATTTCTATTGAATAGACGTTTCATTTGATGCGAAACTCGACCAAGGATTACGTTGAAGATTTTCGTTCAACACGTAATGTCACTAATTGCGTCAAAAAGTGTGTTCTTTGTAACCATCACTTTCAAAAGTTGTGAAAGCGTTTCCATATTTTTTCCAACCTATATAATAACTAATGTATAACTTTATACATCTGCAGTAATAATAATTAAGTTAATCCTTGAGGATTCGGGGGGGGGGGGATGGAGGTACTGACGAGTTGCTGGCCCTTCCAGAGGAAAAATAACTCTGGACACACATTCAGCGCAATATTGAACGCGACCTTTGTTTCCTTCTTCTCTTTAATTAAACAACACTGTTAAATATAATTAATATTGAATTAGTTCTACATTTTGACCATATTAATTTAAATTCCAACATATTGAAAATTAAAAATATAGAAGATAACGACGACTATGGATATTAAATAACCATTACTGCTTCCAGTAATGTTGATGCTCTCTGAGTGAACGCTTATTGATTATGTTTTTTAAAATTCACCTAATATACCTATCGGATATATTCTAGGACTTCCTTTATTGATGAGTTGTTATTGTATGGACACAATTAAACACGGAATGTTATTTTGTTAACCCAAGTAACTCTTCTTCAACTATATCACCATAGTGACGGTCTAGGTACTGTCCATGAAGGATAAGCTCTTATCAACCACTGAAAATCCGTTTACTTCAGTAAAAATTACTAATACAGTAAAGAATACATAAGAAAAAAATAACTTGAAAAATTCCCCACATGGGCTACAGCCTGTGGGTGGGGAATGAGCTTTATATCAGCTAATAAATTTAACGATTGTAATTAAATTATAATAATTTGAAAAGGATATCAGTCATAAGTATCTATTTTAAAACAATAATAATATTTATATAATAAAAAACATAGTTAAGTGTCAAGATTAAACATATGTTTAAAAGTTAGAGGATCTCATGTTTGATTGTGAAAAAAATCCATCTTACAGAAATTTGGACAAGCAAACATACCCTATTCACAGTCACACACACGCACACACGCACGCACGCACAAACACACACATACACACACACACACACACACACACACACACACACACACACACACACACACACACACACACACACACACACACACACACACACACACACACACACACACACACACACACACACACACACACACACACACACACGCACACGCACACACGCACGCACACACGCACTCACGCACACGCGCGCGCACACACACGCACCCGCAAACACACACGCGCACACAAACACACACGCGCACACAAACACACACGCGCGCACTCACACACACACACACACACACACACACACACACACACACACACACACACACACACACGCACACTCTCTACTCACTCACAATTAATCATCACATACATTAATCAGCAGCCACGCTACAGGGCGATCTATTATCATTCTGTACTGTGAAGAAAAAAATTAATTAACATGATCTCTTCCCAGTTCTAACAACCAATGGTTAACATATTTTTTATACGTATTATAACTGCACGGGTGTGGATTTTTTATCTGCGGAGGTAGTTTGGAATAAACAGTGTTGACAATGTAATGTGTTGAGGTTGACGTAATAGTTTTGTACAATCTAGGTGGGTGGAAACCAATGTTTTACGCGGCTCTCGTTGAGTACGGAATAGTTATTTCGTTAAATAAGTTTTCTTTATTTTTAACCTCATAATACCTCACTAAAGGGTATTTATTAGATAAAGTATGTAGGCCTTCGTTACTAGCTTAACACTTCTAATCTATTTCATTCCTACAACAGCAACGTTTTGTATATATCGTAAAGCTTTCAAATCCAGCTCCCAAATTAAAATTAGGAATGAAAAATTAAAATAGTAGACCGATAAATAGAATCTAAAATTTTAAATAAAGTTTAAAGTACTTGTGTCTCAGTGTTTGGATATTGATGAAGTTAAATGACTTTAGCGTACAACATTTATGACGATCGGCGAGGTTAGAACTAACCCTCCCCGATTGGTCTTCTCTTACACCAAACAATTGATCTCCCGCCACTGAATTAAATGCAGGTTTCGAACCTCTCAACACTTGCTCCTGCGATTGACGACCAGCTAATCCTCTCTGTAAAGAACGCAATTAACTATGTGATTCATAGTTTGAACTTCGACTCCGCAATTACATGACTGATTATTTGCCATTCTCACTTATATTTCCAGTAGTTGCATCTTCCCACTATCGTGCGAAAGCGACTCAACGTAGGCCATTTTTTACGAGGAAGTTTCATTCCACTGATGACGGTCATATGATCTGTACTACAGTCCGAATAAAACTGGAAAGGGATTCTATGAAAGTGAAAGCGGAGAGGTGTGAGGGGCTCGTAGACTTCTGGACGAATGGCATGCGAGCTTTGTTGACAGAAGCGGCCCGGTGTTGCCAATTCTACGGAAGTGACAATCTCACGTGTTGTCAGTCAGTGTCGTTGAGGTGTTGTAAGTGGTTAGTGATTTTAGTTCTCGTATGCGCTTTTTTCGTCAGTTATAAACAGTCTTTTTAAAGACTAAACTTTATATTGATTTGCGAATGAGAGTTTGGGGTATTTTAGAACATTATCGTAGTAACACCTGAAAACGGAGTGTGATGAAGAAGAGAGGCCGACCTCGTATACATACGAATAAAAGAAGTACACCATACCAGACTATTCCGTTACGTTCACAAGCCCGAGAGCTTGTTTGTGCTGTAAGGGACTACTTCATTCAGGAACGCAACAACAATGGGCCCTTACTATCAGTGCAAAAAGTTAATGACAGAACTTCTGCGGCGTTACGTATTGGGAAAAATACAGTTACAAAGATTCACAAAGAAAAGGAGCAAACAATTGCAGCAGGTGAGTTGCTAACGTTACAAACACCGAACAAAAAACGAAAGATTTTGAAACGTGTAACAAGATTGGACACATTTCAAATTGACGCAATACGTCGTCACGTATACAGTTATTTTGGTAGAAGAGAACATCCAACCCTAAACAAACTCAGTATTTCGTTACGAGAGTCTGCATTATTTATGGGCAGTAAATCTTCATTAGCGACTGTTTTGAAGCAAGTTGGATTTTCATACAAAAAATTTAATGGTCGTAAGGTGTTGTTGGAGCGACAAGACCTTGTTGCTTGGCGCTGCAAATTTCTTAGAGAGATAAGGAATGAGAATTTTGACGATATAATTTGGTTGGATGAAACCTGGGTGAATACTGGTCATACAAGGCGGCAGGGTTGGACGGATGACTCGAAAGATGGCTGGCAGCGCCGCTAGGTCGAGGAGGCAGAATAATAATTTTGCATGCTGGCAGCTCTAGAGGATTTTTGCAAAATTGCCTTCTACTGTTTCCTTCTAAAAAAACAAATGACTATCATGAAGAAATGAACCACGAAACATTCTATAAGTGGTTTAGTGAAAAGTTAGTAAATAATTTGACAAAACCATCTATAATAGTAATGGATAATGCTCCTTATCACTCTAAAATACTGGACAAATACTCCGACAATGTCTTCGACGAAGAATGATATGATGGTTTGGTTAAAGAACCACAATATTCAGTTTGAAGAAGATTTCAAGAAAGTAGAGCTTTTTCATCTGATTTCACTTCATAAACCAAATCCACCCCTTTATATAGTCGATGAAATTGCTAAAGATAAAGGCCATAAAATAGTAAGATTACCCCCTTACCACTGCCATTTTAACGCAATAGAACTGATCTGGGCACAAATAAAATCAATCTTGGAGCTGAAGACTCAGATGACGAGGACTGCGGGGACATCGACAGATTGGAGCTACACCACGACATCGAAGACGGAAGTTTAATGTTTGAAGAGGAAGAAGAAAGTTCAGAAAACAGTGATGATGACTTGGGTGGTATACACCCATTAACCCCTTGTGCTGAAGAAAGAGAATTACAGTTTTCAGAATTTTGAAATGTATTTGTTTGTTCAAATAATTCTATTAACAAAATTCAACCTTGGTAAGTGAATATCTTTATTTTAATTTATATATCTGTACTTAAATTTAAAAGTAGCAATAAAAAAATTCCAGTGCAAAAGGGATGATTTACTAACTATTTATTATTGTTCAAGAAGGTGATAAAAAAACTATTAAATAAAATATAGCTCAAATTACAAAGGTACAAAAGCGGTTTATTAAAAAAATCATCCTATCAATTACAATTCAAAGTAAAAGAAAAATTCGAATTCGACAAGTTACAATATTTATTTTTTTTATATCCCAAATATATATATATATTCTCAATTAGTTATTCGAATGGAGTTTAATTTGCTCCGGCTAACAATGGGTAAATACACAAGTCTCTTTATTGGCTGGTTCTTCCGGTGAATCAAAATGGCTATTTGCTGTTGTAAGTGCAGTAGTAATAAAGGGTTGATCTCACCAAATGTTTATATATTCTTAAAATATCTTCTTTAATTTCAGTTAATTTAATATATTAGCCTCTTCTATGGCTTTAATGGATATTTAATCAAAATTGCTTGACTTTTTTACTGTTCACAATATTCCTTATTTCACTATGAATATAAAAAAATCTTCTTACAAGCTTAATACATCCTCTCCTTTGATTGTCATTAGTCAATGAGAAATGGGTTTTTATTTTTAAATGTGGTAAAACTGTATAAAAATCTCTGAGCCAATTGTTAAACTGCTGTTTTTATTCTATTTGTGATTTCCACTATACAGGAATAACTTAACGATATACTTAAATGTACAATTATATGGATTCATTTACATATAATAATAAAATCTTGTTATTTATCTGTAGTGTTTCCATTTTTTTTTTTTTTTTTTTATTTTTTATATTAAATATAATTGACCGCTATTACTTCATATGTATACTTTTATTATAAATCATTTATTTGTATCCTAATTAAATGTTTAAAAACACTAATCATATTATTTAGGCTTGTTTGACAGTTAAATCTCCATGGATACGACAGTGGAATAGGTTCTAGAATAACCTCTAGGTATTGTCACACCGGTACTCATATAACTATACGGGGAGTGTGGTAGGACCAGTTGTTGTTCTAGTGAGAAGCACCAAGTGGCAGCGTTCAATCTGGCAACTCCGTTCCCCCGCCGCACCACAACCCCAATCCCTTTCCAGTTTTATTCGAACTGTACACACTTGTTTCGACCGTCAAACATATACCAAGATAACGCCCAGTTGATTTTGGCGAAAATTCGTTTGAGATTAACTGGGAAGCTAATGAAAGAGTAGATTTTATTGTTTAAGTCCCTCTGCAAGTTGTAGGATATCTTGCAAGATGGTGTGATTCGGAGTAGGTAGGATCTTGTTGAACTCTCTGAGAAGCGCCTCTTTGTGTCTTATTCTTGGAGGAGTTATGTTTTGCAGCACTGGAGTCAAGGTAAAGGGGTTTCAATGAGGGAACAGCAATGTTCCATGAGGGAACAGCAATGTTCAATGAGGGAACAGCAATGTTCAATGAGAGAACAGCAATGTTCAATCGAAAATTCACACGTTACGGGGCTCCGATTTTCTTCAGAATCGAGTTAAGAAGGAGGGCGTTTCGCTCCACGAAACCCGCCAAAAACGTGGGTTTCTGTTTCAATGATTCGGTTCGTAATAATGATTGTATCGTAACACTTGAAGTGTCATTTGATAGGGGAAGAACTGTTCTAGTGGAACATGAGTTGATTTTTTTTCTTTTTTTTTTTTTTTTTAAGGTACCGTACTCGAAATTTTAAATGTCATTTTTTATTATTCAAATGAATAATAAACAAAATAATACCAACATACGGCCCACCAGATTGGACCTTAAATACTAAAGCAGTGTTGGCTGTAGCTCATTATAATAATCAACAAAAATCGTACGATGGAAATAGGATAGTTTGCTTCAACCTTCTGACGGTATGATTGTACATTTATAAAATGTCTAACAACTTCCCAGCGATGGTTTGCAGTTTTGGAAACGACCACCTGAAGTTAAAGTCTCCCTCAATAACACTCAACAAGACAGTGGAACCGTTTATAGTTTCTCTATAACCAAATCGTGAGGTGGGTTTCTTGTGCAGTTTTTCACACCGCTTACACATTGGGTAAGAGGGAACATAACGGTGCAGTTTTCGATATGATGCAACGGTGGAACTGGTCGACCGTCCAGCGGGACCGCAGGCTGGCAAAAAGGCGCTTTCTCTGAGTGACAACTCGGCCTCTGGAACGGCACAATTAGTTCCTAGATAATTAATTGCCGTCCAAACATCCAGGCTGAAAGTCACCATTTAAAATTCATCCGTGAAATGAGTTCGATTCGATCGGTTCCGTTTGTTCTGATGTCAGAGTCCGTTCATTTACTCCTTTTACTCGCTCTTTGGTGACACCCAAAATGTCTTTGTTCCCATTGTAGGGTTTTGGTTTAGTACAGTTCTGAGAGCAATTATTGTTATCGTTGAGGAAATCATAAAACAACCCCTACTTGGCGTCCAAAGAGTTGTTTGCTATTGCTTTATTGATGATGGATATTTATCAAACATACTACGTTAGTACCAGTAGTGCAGTGCTGTAACCCAGCTGCGTGGAGGCAAAGTTCCGTTCTCTTATTACTGAAATGGCGTCCGCTCAGTGATTGCAATTGACATAGACACCACTAGAGAAGTCTTGGGTGTCCGTGTTTGGTGGTAGTCAAAGTCCGAATGTTATGTAGGGGAGAGAACTGAGTATCAAACTTGTCAATAAGCTGAAAATCAGACCAATACTGCGTGGTTCGGATTTCACGTACAGCCGTAGGTTCCTTAGTTGCCCACAGTACGTTCCGCCGTGTCTAGGACGGTTTACCTATCCTTCCAGCCACCTCTAATTAGCAAACAATCGGACGTAACAATAAAACTGTTTATGTTTGTACAACATTTGTTTCTTTTTTCCTTTTCTTTATATTTGTTAGTTTATGTAGTTTCTTTTCGTGTTTGTACTAACTTTCCTTATAAATTTTAATATATTATGCAAATACTCATTTTCATAATATACTAAACAGTATGATGCATAATGTACTATAGATAATGAGATAAAAAGATCTCATTTGAGAAGCACAAAGTTGCCAAAGTGCGACGTCAAATTGTTAATGTGTTAGTAAATATTTCAACTAAGTGACCAATTTAGACATTCCATATTCGTAACAATATATTTAACATGTTAAACTGATTTGTGTATCGTATTGGTCGTTTTTGGCTTACCATAAAGTTGACAAGTTAAAATGGCCAAACCTATTATAGTTTTTTAATTAGCATAATACGTGTTGGCACATATACAGTACAAGAATGGATTCACAACCAGAGGGATTCACACAAGAATGGAAAACAGTGTTCAACAACTCAATTTATATATATAATATATTGTTAACAACTCAATTTATATAATAATATATAAATTGAGTTGTTGAACACCGTTTTCGATTCTTGTGTGAATCCCTCTGGTCTGAGGAAGGTGAGCGTGGTTCACCGAAATCGATCACCGTGGTATTTGTGCATTTTGTGCTTGTATTGTAATATATTTGTGCATTTTGTGCTTATATTGTAGTAAATTTGTGTTGTGTGACGTTTACTTGTACTGTAAACCTATTATGTACGTTACTTTTAAACGTATTAGAAATTGGAATATCTTGATTTATATTGTAAATTAATCTAATGTGAACAAAATCCACACATTATTGTTTACAAATGCATACATTTTTATGTACCAAATTTATTTCAAAGTGGTAGAAATTTGTTTATTGATGCCATATCCAGTTCAATTCACTTTTCGTTGTGACCAATGCTTAATCCTTAAATTTATAGTTTACAAATGAAGGTGTATAATCCACATTTATACCGATTTCACAGTCTGTATAATTATAAACTGTTCGTTCCTTCGCCTCTCTTGAGGTCTACCCACAGCTAGTACACTCATGGTCGTCCCTCAGTCTACGACGGGGTAGCCACCACAGCGAGATATTAAATCACACCGACGAGTATCAGACCGACAACTCTAGCCAGTTGGCAGTTCTACCCATTACACTTTCTGTGTAAACTGTTCGTTTCTTCGTCTCTCTTGAGGTCTGCCCACAGCTAGTACACTCATGGTCGTCCCTCAGTCTACGACGGGGTAGCCACCACAGCGAGATATTAAATCACACCGACGAGTATCAGACCGACAACTCTAGCCAGTTGGCAGTTCTACCCATTACACTTTCTGTGTAAACTATTCGTTCCTTCGCCTCTCTTGAGGTCTACCCACAGCTAGTACACTCATGGTCGTCCCTCAGTCTACGACGGGGTGGCCGCCATAGCGAGATATTAAATCACACCGACGAGTATCAGACCGACAACTCTAGCCAGTTGGCAGTTCTACCCATTACACTTTCTGTGTAAACCGTTCCTTCGTCTCTCTTGAGGTCTATCCACAGCTAGTA
This sequence comes from Stictocephala bisonia, assembly GCA_035578905.1. Lineage (NCBI taxonomy): Eukaryota > Metazoa > Arthropoda > Insecta > Hemiptera > Membracidae > Stictocephala > Stictocephala bisonia. The sequence goes on from JAQJVL010000002.1 coordinate 13,335,064, forward strand.
CACTCATGGTCGTCCCTCAGTCTACGACGGGGTAGCCACCACAGCGAGATATTAAATCACACCGACGAGTATCAGACCGACAACTCTAGCCAGTTGGCAGTTCTACCCATTACACTTTCTGTGTAAACTGTTCGTTCCTTCGTCTCTCTTGAGGTCTATCCACAGCTAGTACACTCATGGTCGTCCCTCAGTCTACGACGGGGTGGCCGCCATAGCGAGATATTAAATCACACTGACGAGTGTCAGACCGATAACTCTAGCCAGTTGGCAGTTTTGCCGATTACAGTCACCGGGTTATTGAGCTGTTTAACCGATAATAGTTGCAGTCGTGAGGCCTCAGATATCTTCATTAACCTGCCTCCGAGATTTATTGCCTGGTCGCACGATCTTCAACAGGTCCAATTTCGTAATTTTGTGCCAGCCACTCTACCAGATGCAAATAAACTGCTCAGGCGCTAGATGATGTTGATCAGGTCCTGGCATCGACTGGGTTTTCCCGTATTAACACTTTCATTTTCTTAGTTTCCTGTTTTTAACCAAAACCAAGATTGATTGGTTCTTATAATTATAAGACGTATTTTCTACTGTAGCAATATTATAAACAATTTTTACTAGGTGTTGTTTATGTTTTTCCAATATGATCTTATTCAATCGAATGCTTTTATTGTTCTTCCAGCTATTTTGTTCTTAACTGTTGGCTTATTTGCTCTATTATTGAATTCCAACTATGAATTTAGTTTTTTTCTGTCTATCTCTGTTCCAGGTTTCAAATTTTTTTCCCGTTTTTTCAGAGCAATTTTTATCTCTGGGATCTGAGATCTATGTGGTCTGTTTATTGGGAATTCGGTCATACCTTGTGTGAGGCTGGTCACTGGTATTTTTCTAATACTTCCATATAAATTCAGTCTCCTTGTCAAATCCATTTATATGTTTGTTGTTAATTTCTCAATGATTTTGTTTGAATGTAGTCTTTATCCGTCTTCTGTATTTAGTGATCCAAGAATTTTTCTTGAAATTTTTCCTCCCTCTTCCTTGATGTTATCTAATTATCCATTGTTTTTAATATTTAGACAAACCTGCAACAGTTCAAATTGATATGAAGTTTTAATTTTTCACGGCATGTTTAAATATTAAAAATATCATCTTCAGGTGAACACAAAAATATCTTTATAACTAATACAAAAGTTAACACAAAAAATATAAATAAAATATAAAAGTGTAGAAAACCAAAAGAATGACCATTTTAGTTCTGTTAAGTTAATAATTAAATATGAACTATTAATAATATTAATTGGCATTTATTAGGATTAAAATTTATTTCTTTTTAAAACGATCTCATTCAAGGGTAATGCTCCTTTTTTAACAAGTAATCCCCTTTTCAAAAACAGAAATCCAAACAATATTGAAATATGGTTTCTCAGGTCTTATTTTATTAAGATAAATCTGTATTTTATGGAGTGTCTAGGATCTGTTTTATTATTATTCATTTTTGTAATTATGTTATATGTCGTCGACATGGAGGTTTATCACTATGGTAATGAATGGGAATGGCTTTGACCTTTTCCCCAGGGAAGCTGACTCAGAAGCATTGAATTGAATGTTTTTGAAATGTTAGACATATAACTTATAATTGTAGCACTCCAACAGAACGGTCTTCTGTGTGTCGTGACTAGTACATCACTTCCAGAGCACTCAGGCCTGTCGCACTCTGACAGAACGATCTTCTGTATGGCGTGACTAGTACATCACTTCCAGAGCACTCAAGCCTGTCACACTCCGACAGAACGATCTTCTGTATGGCGTGACTAGTACATCATTTCCAGAGCACTCAGGCCTGTCACACTCCGACAGAATGATCTTCTGTATGTCGTGACTAGTACATCATTTCCAGAGCACTCAGGCCTGTCACACTCCGACAGAACGATCTTCTGTATGGCGTGACTAGTACATCATTTTCAGAGCACTCAAGCCTGTCGCACTTCGACAGAACGATCTTCTGAATGGCGTGACTAGTACATCAATTCCAGAGCACTCAGGCCTGTCGCACTCCGACAGAATGATCTTCTGTATGTCGTGACTAGTACATCATTTCCAGAGCACTCAAGCTGTCACACTCCGACAGAACGATCTTCTGTATGGCGTGACTAGTACATCATTTCCAGAGCACTCAGGCCCGTCGCACTCCGACAGAACGATCTTCTGTATGGTGTGACTAGTACATCATTTCCAGAGCTCTTAGGTCCTTTTCACTACAATCCGTGTTATATCTCGATCAGTAAAATATGTTGTATTCTTATACATGTTTCAAGTAACAGACTAAAATTTACGTAACTTTACATGTGTTTTATTGTATATGGGTATCTAGTATGAATTTAAAACTTGGTATAACACTTTATTATATATACTAGGAGACACCCCTGCACATCACGCGTGCCAACACCGTCATCACTTGCTACGCTAGTGAGATAAGCTCGGCCTGCGGACACGCCTGAGAACTCTGCCTTTAGCCCCTTTGTGGAACTCGGCCTACGGCCTAGCCAAGACGCCCTTAGTAAAACTCGGCCTACAGCCTCGCGTAGGAAAGTTCGCCCTGCGGCATCACCAAGGCACTCTGCTACAGTCCCATTTTTTTTTTTTTATCTCGGCATGTCACCTCGTGAGAAAAATCGGCCTACGACCTCACCAGGATTCATAAGCAGTATTCTATGAATTTTCATTTTTGGGGCAGTGGAGCCCATAAACATAGTCTTTTTTAAATTTGATGGTATATTAGTAATTAAGAGAAGAATGCCTTTAGTTTGATACCCCACTTGGGTGCATTAGTTAAACATTAACCAACTTTAGTCGAGATCGCTCTTTTACCTCACACTTTTTAGTCGAGGTAAAACAGCGATCACACACACAACTTTTACCTCGACAAACATGTAGCGCACTACTGGATGCGACACCACTCTTTCTTCTCTGTGGACTTCAGTTGTGCTCCACTACTGGATCTCAAAACAGCTGATAGCTAGAGACGCAAAATTTAGCTTTGGTATGTGTTATAGAATGGGTGGTAAAATTAACTGATACCTTATAAAAAAATCTCAGATGAATAAACAAATACATTATAACTTACAAGAGACGAGCTGACTGTCCATTACTTGCGTTTTTAGTTACTTACATTTTGAAAATTGTCACATTCGTTTTGTGGGATTCAAACTAACAATTTCTAGATCGCTATGAATTAAATATATAGATAGCAACAATTTCAATAATTTTTGTTTTCTTATAAATGAACCCTTCCTTTGACAAAATAACAAACAGTATTGTATTGTTGGCACTTTCAATATATACTGTTCTTTACAAAATCAACTATATCATTAATAAATAAAATAGACAACAATGGTCCTAAGTTGGAGCCTTGAGGTACACCCGATTTTACAATAAAATCACTAGAAAAAGAGCCTATACTAATTCGTTCAACACCACCAACCGAACTACAACAAATCCCATCTTTGATATGTCCCCCCTCCCAAGTTGCACTTGTACCTCGGCCCAATAAACCAGTGCGAAGTGCCTGTGCGGGATAAGGCACACATGTTTATGTAGTTATTAGCACATAGGTTACGCAGGGCCAAGCACATAACTCCGGTGCGGATTGAGCCATCGCTAGATAGGCCCGGAGTGCGTAGTGCTGTTGTAGATACCGATACGCCTGTATTGCCACACGTGTCCACACTTCCCCGTACGAGTAAAAGGGTTTTGTGAAAATGGACAATGTCACATGGAGTAAATATAAGCCCAACTTAATGTGTCTTTTTATACGTTAACAAAGCGGATGCCGTTTAAGTCTGAGTTTAAAGAAAATTAGAATATCTCGTAAATTACAACGTTTCGTATTTATTACAATCTACTCCGTCAATGGATTGTGAATCATTGAAGATGACAATTTAAAGGATGCAGATGTACCCCTTAAAATTCATATCGTTTTTCAGAGGTTGTTGTATGCACAAATGTAACACAATTATACAATATTATGTTGTAGCTTCCATAATATTATAAGATAAACATTTTAATCAATTTATTTGTATCATTCTTTATAAATCAGTTTGTTTGTAATATTTAGGTAATTATGAGAAATATATTTTAGGTTAATTTAGTTTGGTTTCATAACCCATGTAATAAGGCAATTTCATTAAGTTCTCTTGTTTATTTACTTATCATTATTTTTTTTTTATTTTAGTTTTATGACGTTAAATAAATGGGAATAAACAGTACTTTATTACTCTAGTTTCACTAAGACCATATTTTACATATAAAATAGTAGTTCTATTTTACACAACTCTACTCAGCTCTATTCTACTCCACTCTGCTCTGCTCTGCTCTACTCTACTTAACTCTTCTCTACTGTGCTCTACACTGATCTATTCTACTCTACTCTACTCCGCTCTACTCTACTCTACTCTCTACCATACTATACTATACTTTACTCTGCCCCGATCTACTCCACTCTGTTCTACTCTACTCTACTCTCTACTCTACTATACTATAGGACTACTATACTATAATTTACTCTGCCCTGATCTACTCCACTCTCCTCTAATCTACTTTACTCTACTCTACTCTATTCTCTACCATACTATACTACACTATAAAAAAATATACTATACTCTAAACTGCTCTGATCTACTCCACTCTGCTCTACTCTACTCTATTGTACCCTATACTCTACTCTTCTCTATTCTATTATACTCTACTCTCTACTATACTATACTATAGGCCTACTATACTATACTTTACTCTGTCCTGATCTACTCCACTCTGCTCTACTCTACTCTACTCTCTACTATACTATACTATAATCTAATCTGCCCTGATCTACTCCACTCTGCTCTACTCTAATCTGCATTAATCTACACTACTTTTCTCTCCTCTGCTCTAAACTACTCTACTCCGCTCTACTCTACTCTGGTAAACTCTGCTCTGGTTTACTGTGCTCTACTACGCTCTATTCTGCTCTTTTCTACTCTACTTTGCTCTGCTCCACTTTATTCTATGATGAAATTATAGTTAAAAACTCATTCTTCCAACCCCCTCTTTCATGTAATACAGTAGGCCTACGTGGAATAGTAGGCCTTACTCTATTAATTTTAACTAAGGTGGCCTCGTGTTGGCTTAAAATCAACTTTTTTCTAACCACGCTCTTTTATTGTTTTATTATTGATACGTCAAATATCATATTATAAGTGATCAGGGATAGTTAACAAACATGATTTATAAGACGAACAGTTTATTGTTGTGATTTTTCCAAACAAGTAAGTCGTCACTATTCACGAACGGCCCAACAAGAGCACGTAAATTACGACAACGATGTTTTGACGAGTTGTTTTTCATTTTTACTCACACTTTGTTTCATTCTTTGGAAAGAGCTCTCTTTCCTACACTAGACCAGGGTTTTATGGTTCATTTTCTTATCACACACTTACTAATTTTAAAATCAAATATCTCTCACCTGAATGATTTCCTGTTGGAAGTTTCAATTTATGTTATACATGTGTGCCATGTTGTACCATGGCAGCACGAACCATCCATTTGTGTTATGAAATTATGTTATTGCCTGCCTCAAACACTCCTGACATTACCCTAGAGTACCTTGCTTTATCTATCCTTGTCTTCCTGAATGGTCAGGTTTTCCTCTTACCCCTTCAACTACATCATTTGTAAATCATACGTTCCAAAAGAAAGAAAACAACAGTTTTTCGTTAATATTTAAAACCTCGAAGTTCCAGTACTTACCAATTATTGGATATCACTAATTACTCAAGTAACATTCTGTAAGCTAGAGAGGGGGGGCGTGGATGATGTATCGGCTGAGGACATCCCCGATATTTAGAGCGCAGCGAGTAGCTCCCATTAATACCCGTAATGGAATCGCTCTATATGCAAATGGAGCAATCATCCGTCCTTCTTGACGTGGGGGTGGGGGAGGGTTGACATCCCCGGGAAGGCAGAAGGGAGGAGTGCAGTGTCATCGATATGCTGCTCCCTTTTAAATCAGCATTAGATGGTTTACGTCAGCATCTTGATTCAAGTGCTTAAGGTAAGAAAATGTGTCTTCTTAAATAATTATCATATGAGGTAGTGTAATAGATCTTACTGTCTAAGAATTAAATTAAATTAAGGCTTTTTATAACTAGAATCTATATTATCCGGTGACAATCGAGTCAAGGTGCTATTTACAAGACAACCAGAGGTTTCGCCCTGTCATGTGTCATCTTAGTGGTATCTCTGAGAAATATTCAAGGATATGTCACTGGCATACAGTATGGGTGGAACTACTGGTTGTAAGTAGTGTACATAGTACCTTGACGCGGTTGTCACCGGAAAATATAGATTCTAGTTATGACACCGGCCGCTTAAACCTAAGATCTAAGAAGGATTTTTATGCTCAATTAGAATTCTGAAGATATCTTTGGAACAGTTTTGCTGTCTACAAAATATAGTGCAAAATAATGATGAAATAATAATGACAATTACAGCTTCACATATTTAACAGTAAAATATCGCCTACAAATACTCAATAAAAATCTTATAATCCACAACATCCATCTATCAAATAGGCTACAGCAAATCCATCTATCAAAAGATTCTTCAAATGTTACGATACGATCATTATTACTTAGCCTACGTTAACTGGAAGGCCCCCAAACTACGCAAAAATAGGCGCAAACATTCGGTATCGTTGAATATATTTACAGTGAAGAAAAAGAAACTCATACAAGACACAGTTTACGTCTTATATTTAAAAGTTATTGTCAACTGTAACAGTTTGGATCTAGCCAAAACTGCAGGAGGTAAACCCAGTTGAGATTCTAGAGGAAACTAACTGGCTGTGTAATAATACAAAATGAGAAAAGTTACACAGAACAAATACAACATTGTTAACATTGTCCGCCTACATACAGTTTTACAAATAGTGATAGACTTGTTGTAGCCAAGATAGTAGTGTGTTGTAGGCCGGTGCAGAGAAAAAAAACAACGGCGGTAACTTTCAGTAAACAGCTCAGTGGCAGTTACCAATAATGGGCATGGTTATAAATTTGTAGTAATAACTACTACGTTTTTCCTTCAGGATTTTGAGGGGAATAAGAGGAGAGACTGACAAGGTGCTGGCCCTGTCATCCACACAGACAACAGGAGAACTACTCGACACCTCTTCAGCGCATTATTGGATACGACCTCTGTTTCTTTCTTTTCCATCCCGGTTGGACGGGTTGCTTGGATAAGCAATAAATGTAATGCGTTATGAAAACAGTGTCGAAGAAAAGTCCCCTTATTAATATTTGAACGATTACAGATAAAGCAATAAAACTTGGCACAACAGCACTGCACCTATTAATCTACTTTTCGATGTACTTACCGTTTTTCTGTCATATCACGAGGATGGCCCGCAAGGAGTCAGAAGAAAATCTTAAATGAGAGCATAGGTCAAGTAGTAATCGAATTAAAGGTCTATAGTAGTAGAACATAAACCCACAAATCCGACCTCAAAAGGTTCAAACCTTAAAAAATGGCGCTAGTTTAAAGTTTTAAAAAGATACAATGAAAGTTCTGTTTTAGTGGGTTTATTAGTCTTTTCTTGGCTTAACTTGGGAAAGTTAAACATTGTAAATGCCTACTGGACTTAGGAAATAGTTTTTTTGGATAGTTCGTGACTCTTCACTTCCAGTGGATGATGGTCCACAAGGAGGTTGACAACAATATTAAAACTAAATGTACATCATTCAAAAGAGTTTGTCTAGCACAGATGAATACCACAAACAGCACTTAAAAAAGGTTGACCCAGTACAAAATGACAGATGTTCAAAGATTTGAATGGAAATAGATGCTTACAAAATATTTTTAGAGTAAATGTTCAAATCGCTAACTCTTTTTCATGACCAACTTTATAATGTAGATTTGTACGACAGGCATAATACATGCATTATATTTTTTTTTCTTTGATTTGGTAGTGCACTTGAATTGTGGCTACTAATGCAATGTCTTACCACAAACAAGAAATTCTTTGATCAGCTGCCATTTTGTACTGGATCAACCTTTTTAAGTGATGTTTGTGTGCTAGACAACCCCTTTGAAATGATGTACATCTTAACCTATGCTAGTTTTAATATTTTTTTCGACCTCGTTGTGGACCATCATCCGTTGGAAGTGAAGAGTCACCAACTATCCTAAAAAAATATTTCCCAAGTCCAGTAGGCATTTACAAAGTTTACCTGTCCCAAGTTAAGCCAAGAAAAGACTAATAAACTGACTAAAACAGAACTTTCATTTTATCTTTGAAAACTTTAAACCATCGTCATTTTTTTAAGGAGTGAACCTTTTGAGGTCGGATTTGTGGGTTTATGCTCTACTACTATAGACATTTAATTCTATGCACTACTTGACCTATGCTCTCATTTAAAATTTTCTTCTGACTCCTTGAAGGCCATCCCCCTGACAGAAAAACGGTAGTTACTTCAAAAAGTAGATTAATAGGTGCAGTATTGATGTGCCAAGTTTTATTGCTTTATCTGTAATAGTTCAGAAATTCATAATCTGTTCCGGAACTTTTCTTCCACACTGTATTTAAAATTGTCATTATAATTATTAAGATAGTTTTTTAATTAGCATAATACGTTTTAGTACGTACACAGTACAAGTAAACGTCACACAATACAAATTTATTACAATATAAGCACAAAATGCACAAATATATTACAACACAAGTACAAAATGCATCCTTTTTGTGAATAGCTCCTTTTGTGAATAGCTCTGATCTGAGGAAGGTGAGCGTGGTTCACCGAAATCGATCACCATAATATTCGTGCATTTTGTGCTTATATTGTAATAAATTTGTGTTGTGTGACGTTTACTTGTACTGTAATTTTTAAGATTAAGCCTGTACGAAGTACAGATCTTAGGTTAATTTGACGATCGTGCTGTTTATCTCGAAACCAACACGTTTATATCAAATTATATTTTACCGGCAGTTAACTGTTGTAAATTGTGGATTATAAATGTTTACAAGCTAAGTACGAGATATATTTCTAACGAGCATAACAAAATATTTTACATATTTATAGACTGGTTCTCAACCCATGGTAACTATAACAGTCCACCTCCCTATTAAACCCGGTTTAATTAATGTCCCGACTTGTAAAGAGCGCACTTAGACACATTAAGAGAAGCTCTGACGCGCGGTGTTGCCAAGTGTTCCCTGCGGTTGGCGATCTATTACAAACAATATCAAACAAAAATATAAACGGTAGTATAAACAATATGTCAAATGTTATAACAAAATGTTTATTTGCGTAATAATTAACACATTCAAACTAATGTGTTATCATGAAGTTTTAGATAAGAACTGAAACATAACAATCTTGCAATGCGTCAAGGTGTTGCTATGGTTACGGATGGCTAATATCGTCACATCATTGGTCATAGCATTTTGAACCTCTTTGTAGTTCAGCATTTGCTATTGGAGCAAGTCAAGAAGAGAGTTTAATAAATTGTTTGTAATGGGCGGGTTTTTACGTATTGGTCGCCATAAGCGTAAACACAGTATAATATATTCTCTTCGTTTATTTTCCCATATCACAGTACGAAAAGTTTTCCTACTGATATACACTATATAGTTTATATAATTTGATAATATTGTATAAAAATTATATTTTATACGTGAACATTGCTAACGTGATCATTTCTGTGACACTTCAACATAGAAAAGAAAATGCCAAAACCATTTAACACATTTTTTTTAGGAGAGGCTGATTTGTTGTTTAACCGTATTCTGCACATCCCCATAGCCTATTAATATATGTGGGTAACCTATTTAGACAGAGTACGGGGGAGAACCAGCACAGTAAAAAGTGAACATAACTGATAAAAATCCACAGTCCAGACAGAATTCGAGCCTGCGCTATCTCTAACCCAGGCTTAAAGCCCTTGTGTATAACACCGCTCGCCCACCGTTTTTTACGATCGCAAAGCTACTTAGCCGCTTCATGACTCAATTTCCCTACTTTATTTCGGGCTAGATCTAAACTGTTACTGTCGTTAAGAACTTTTAAAATTAAGACGTCAACTTTGTCTTTTTTGAGTTTCTGTATGGTCCGTAAAAATTGCCGTTTCTTAACAATCGAAGTTTTATTTGATCGGTGAAGATAATTTACAGGGAGCTCTAGGGGGCTTTAAGATGTTTTTTGTAAATTATTGAGTATTTGTATAGTTCATATACAGTTAAATATGGTAAATTATAACTGTCATTACTGATGATTTTATATTTAAAACTCATATTTATTTTTTTTTTGTTTATTTATTTATATCACATAGTATCAACTTATGTGAATTAATCCGTTGTCCTTAATTTTCTGAGAAATATCAGTGTCCTTTCAACTATAGTTTAAAATGTGAATCATCAAATTATTTTAACTGTATACATGTCGTATGTTTTGTTGTCAGATACAATTATTATCTTTAAAAAAATAAAAAAGCTAGAATATTTATTTGAAACAAGATCAAAAAGTCTTGTTTTATGTTAATAAAATATCAAGTGATCTCCTGTCACTGCCACAAAACTATATCCAATCTATCAATCCATCTAAGATGCTACTTCACTGATTCTATTTATGCTGGGGTAATTCCTAGGAAAAGATCGCAGGAAGCACTCTGTAACTATGTGATCCATGGTTTTGATAGACTCCCCGCAATCACATGACTGATCTAGTGTCAATCTCCATTCTACCCATGCCAATTCGGAACTGACGTTGAGTCCACTGTCCACTCCCTACGATGGAGGTTCATCCCATCTAAAGGTATTGACGGATCGTTAATAATGAACTTATTTCGTCCATCAAAATCAATTAATTCGCTGGTCATTTACGAACAAAATTATTATTCCAGCAAATTATTTTTCAATGTCCTTTTTATATTTTAACAATATAAGGAATTTACTATCACTCTCTTGTTTACTTTGTATTGTAAACAACTTAAACCGTGGGAAATATAATGGTTTTATATATATTTTAATAATAGTAAGAGATGAAAACGTTGTTAAATGTTATACGTTAGCTGATGAATTTCAAACCACCCCATTATGAATCAAATGATCGAGTTGACTTTAGTACTCAGTGTCCTGTGCCCATAGGTGGGGTGAGTCGACCTAGGTGGGGGCAAGTTTATAGGCCAAGCCTAATTGCTTGCCCCTTCCCCTCCACCACTTATAGCTTTGTCCTGCTGTAACTCTCGCCCACTTAACTTGAATTGGTCGCTTTACACAAGCAGAGTAATGTGAATTATTTCACCTAGTGTTTAAATGTCACTTGTAAACAGATATTTATTTTGAGATAAGTTGGCATGCCTGTTTCAAACACTTTCTGTAAATATAATTGTTTATAATGCCCAATTCAGGTACTGATGACGGCATATTATGGAATAATTTATCCACACCTCTCATACGGTTTGACACTGTGGGGAGGTTGTTCAAAATCAAAATTGTCAAGGGTGTTCATTCTTCAAAAAAAGCAATTCGAGTAATAGCTAAGCTTCACCAGAGAGACTCGTGTAGACCAGCATTCAACAACTTGAAACTTTTGACACTACCCTGCCTCTATATTTTAGAAACATGCCTTTTTTTAAATACAAATGTGAACACATAAGAGGTAGCAACCTACATTCTTATGAAACAAGAGGCAGGGAAAATTACCGAACTGGAAGGCATAGGACGGTGATTTTTGAACAATTGCCTTCACAGGCTGGAGTTAAATTTGTCAACAGACTGCCAAATTCAATAAACAGTGCTCCAGTGCTGAAGGCATTTAAAACTCGTCTGAAAAAATTACTGGTTGCACAAGCATTTTACAGAACAGACGATTTTATGGCACAGGACTGGGAGATCACAGAAGCGTATGACTGACGTAGGGCGAGAGTTGGAAACATTCGAATGAATGAGAGAGTGAATGTGAGAAATGTATGTTTGAAAGGGTCTTTGTTTGTAAGTGTGAAAGCAAAATTTTAACACTAACATTAAGCTTGACGTTTACCAATACAATTATACTGAAATTATCATGGAAATAAATATATTATTATTATTGTAGATGGGGCATTAGATAAGTCTCCCAAAGCCTGGCTCGGGTGTTCAGGATAAAGAACTGGAGTCAGGCTTGTCGGTTAGGCTAACATCTGACCAATCTGGTTCAAATTCCAGCTGTATATATCTTATTTATACGGGCTATTGTAACATTGTTCAGTGACCCTTCCTAGTTACAACCTTTGTTAGTAACAAAGACTACATTCGCTCATACAAGCTCATTAAATTCATTCTCAGCCGATATTCGTTCATATATTGTCTAAAAGATGAAAAATTTGATTCAAATGAGCTAATTTTTTCCTCCTAGAAGGTGGAAATTGTTGGGTGGAATACTATGGGGGGGGGGGGGTTAACCTCATCCAGTGAGGCTCAAATAAATTTTATGAAATAAAAAGAGTATTGTCAAATTATCCGGCTACTTGAAGTTAGGTTCCAGAACAAGAATTTCCAGAACCAGAAGGTATAGTCAAATTTTTAATTAATACATCAAAAATACAACTTCTCCTATGTTATGAATAAAGGTGGACAAATACCTAAACGAGTAGAGAAAATTTGGAAAGTTTTTAATATGTTTGGTCGGTCTGAATATATAACCGAATTGAACTTGGGCGATCCGGTGGCCGAGTGGTGTAAGGCATCAGGACTTTGAGCCTGGGTTAGAGATATGGTTCGAATCCGGCCTGGACTCGTATTTACCAGTAATGTTCACCTTGTTCTGTACTGATTTGCCTCCTTATTCTGTGAATTTATTCACACAGATTCGTGGTGGGGGATGGGTAATTGGCAGATTAAGAACAAGGAGATCGGCTTCTCCTTTGAAGAATGAGTGACTATGCCAAGAAATGATTCTGACATTGAAAATTGAACTAGTTTCCACTTCGGTTGAACAAGTTAATAATACATAAATAAATAAATAATTTGTAGTTTTTTCTGAATTTAAGTTATTCTTCAAAAACGAGCATGGTACTGACTTGTAACACCCCCTTGTCCTACCAGAGGTCCCTGAAATATAATCTCGTCACAAAACCTTGAGAAACTATGAAATGTGGAACTGTATCATTGATTTGGCTATCTGGTATTAGCTATTAAAAACATAATCAAACCAGAATACCTACACAGGTCCTTAGTGTATGACAACCACTTTTCGTGCACTCAGTTAAGCTTTTGCCTCACTCCTTGAGGAAAACTCACCGCTAGTGCTAATAACTACGCAATCAACGAACATATAAAATCAATAGAAAGGACAAGTGCATATCCATCATTGCAGGTACTGATGCCATGGCCGCCATCTTGGCAGAACTTAAAGAACTAAACACGCCTGGAAGAGTAAAACATTTTAAAGTGTGCTTTTAAAATAAGATGATTTAAAAAACTTATAAATGAAATACAATTACTACATGTTGCATGTGTATAAATAATTAGTTTATGATAGTGATAGTGTAGTTTACAATGTTCAATTTAATTTTAGTATTTGTAAAATAAATAATTTTGTTATTTTATTTGTAAAATAAAAAGTTGAATTTTGTATATAGATCGTGACATGAAATGTTAGTTGGCTACCAAAAATTTTATTTTTTGGTCGAGAAGTTATGTAAGCGGGAAATATGTAGATAAATAGTTATATTATCATAATCAGATTTTTTTCAATCTTTCTGGTCCACTTTTCTTATAATTATATTTTGAAGTTACGTAATTGACTCGACCAAGTATACACAGAGTCGGGTCGCGCTGCCTGATTTAGCCTACTCTTATCAGGGCGGATAGAATTGTTAAGTTGTGAAGTTATTGATCTATTATTATTACTTGTGCAATTGTATTGTAAGTAATATTAATTATTTAAATAGTATTACATTTATAATATTCATAATCAGTTACCTGTGACAAAAGCCAGAAACATCAGTAGTTTGATAGTTGCAAAAGTACACAACAAACTTTTACTAAAATTTACCAAAAAAAATTAGTAAATTTAAAAATTAAAAAATATTGATCCAAACCATTTTTTATTTTATAGTAGAAGTTAAATTAATCATTTTGTTGGCTTGTGTTGAAAAACAAAATATGTTAAACTGTGTTGCTTATAATTAGTTTAATGCGTGTATACAATTTTAAAAAGTCTTTCAGCCTAAAGCAGCAAGCCAACTTACATTTTAACATACTAAAACATATTTTTGTTAATAAAACTATAATTTTTAAAGTAAAAACACAAACAATCGGACAAAAACTATGGATTTTAAGATATAATAATATTACCCTAAGAAACACAGTAGCATATTAGAAAACCTTAATTATACAAATTGTCATAATACCTGAAATTGTCATAGAATTCATTGCTTTTGATATAGAGGAGCTGAACATTTTTTAACGGTCACTTCAGTTTTAAAATGTTTTATAAACTACAAAACACAATCATCATTGTGAGCTGCACATCTGGGTCATACACATACAGTAAGTAGTGTTGACCCACCCGCCCGCCCATACATATACAGTGATATCGACCCACCCGCCCGCACATACACGTATGGTTATATCGACCCACCCGCCTACCCATACATATACAGTGATATCGACCCACCCGCCTGCACATACACGTATGGTGATATCGACCCACCCGCCTACCCATACATATACAGTGATATCGACCCACCCGCCCGCACATACACGTATGGTGATATCGACCCACCCGCCCATCCATACATATACAGTAATATCAACCCACCCGCCCACCCATACACGTACAGTCAGTTAGGATGGACAGGTAAATTGATATTATTCAATTTAAATAACATTGAATAATATCAAAGGATGGCTTTATAGGTATTAATCTTATATAAACATATTGTTTATTTGTTATGTTTATACAATAATCTGGTTTTGTTATTATTCTAAAACTGATTTTCCAGTGTTCAATCATGGTTCAATAACACAATGTCTTAGTGGTTTTTAAAGTAAAATAAAACCTAATCAGAGATTTTTTCAGTTCATTACAATTTATTTAATATTAGAAGTAGTTAACTGAATACAGAGGAATGGAAAATATTTTGAAGCCCAACAGATTTGACACTGATCCAAGTACAGGCATTAGCCAGACTGAGTGGACTCATTTGTATCATACGTTTCGAAACTAGAAAAAACACCGAGTGATGAGAAGAATCTTAGTCTCTAGGTAAATTATATTGGTCCAAATGTATATTCCTATATATCTGAATGTGCTGAATACAAAGAAGCTATCGATACTCTAGTTGTTATTTTTGTAAAACCTAAAAATGAAGTTTATGCACGTCATCGACTAGCAACACGTTCACAAGGAACTGAAGAATCGTTAGACGAATTTATTCAAGCTTTAAAGATTGTTAGTTAAGATTACAACTTTAAATTAGTGACTTCAGAACAAAATCGCGATGAACATGTAAGAGACGCGTTTATCACTGGGTTAAAATCAAATTACATTCGGCAAAGTCTGTTGGAAAAGTCAATATTCACACTTCAAGAGGCCTCTGACCAAGCAAGAAGCCTTGAAATGGCTCAGTGTCGAGCTGATTTATATTTGGAAAGTTCATTTAACGTCACCACAAAAAAACATCTATTTCAGAAAAGGACAGTAATTTAGATAATTGTTTAACCTTGACCCGCGATAGTCCTACGTTAGACAACTCACAGTTATCAGCCACTACATTTAAGTGTTATTAATTGTAAATAATAGTTTTTGCCAATTTTTTATGTACGATAGTATTTAGACATGTCTTATTTAAAAACCAGAAATTAAAAAATGATTGTTTGGTCATTTACACTAAGGTTCTTTAACAAAATGTTAAACAAGGCGTAGGTCAAATTTAGTTGATCAAATTCTGTTATTTAAATGTTTTTTAATTACAGATCCTTAATTGTCTACAAATGATTTCATTATTTTTAAGCGAATAGGTTGTTGTGCCAATAAATATATATTTTTGTATTACAATATTTAAAACTATAGAACAAAAACTTACCAACAGTAATAGGTTTATTCTATCCATTATTGATATGTCACAAAAAGATAAATGTTCCAATTATGATTTAGATCTTCTTTGTGCCAATTCTATAAAGATCTGTGTTTATTGGTTCTATATTATTAACTTATACAACGGGAATTTTTGTTGAATTTACTTCTTTTAAACATTAAAATATTTAACTAAATGCAATTTTATTATTCATTGATTATAATGACCTAACTTCAAACTCTCAGTGAGCGATCGCAGTTCAATATCTAACAGGTTAAAGTTTAACGTAACGCCTTCATTTCATAGAGACATAATGTATACATTAATGTTTACTGGGTTATAGTTGCATATTTGAAGGCGTCCTTCAAAATGCTAATTGGAGCACACCTGTCAGTGTCAAACTACAGTAACGACAAATTTACGAACTAAAGGGACAGTTAGTATAATATACGAATAAATTTCTGTATAAATGTATAATCTACTTTCATTAAATGTCCTAACAGAGGCATTTTGCTTTAAATAGTCGATTATGTCTTCTATATGACCATAATCAATTAATTAATATTGTAATTTGATATCGTAGTATTTTTTATGTTACTTATATGCTATAATTATTTTTGTCACTACTAGACTTACGAATGTCTTATTTTTTAACGTATTGTACTATATAAGAAATATCATATGGCCTGGGCGTTAAAGTAAATCTGGAATAAACTCTTATAAAAGTTAAAAATACTACCTTTAAAATTATAATTAATATTTTGGTCTTACGTCTATAAACATAATAATTGAGAAACTATGTATTTTAAAAATCATGTAAAGTGAATTTGATAAATTAAATTAATAATACAAATTAATTTTTGTCCCCGCTGACAAGTATTTCCATATTTAGTGGAGCTAATGAAATTTATATTTTAGAAATAAATGTATTCTGTTTGTCAATAAAACTAAATCAAGCAAGTTAAGAAATTAGGGAACTGTGAATACTGTGAATTTTACATTGCATCTATTAAAATACTACAAACAGCAGTTTGTGATAACACTAGCTATCAACAGGACATTAGATAACAAATCTAACTGTCCTCGAAAAGCTGTTAAAAGTTACAGGATAACTGTTAAAATCCTGAAAAAAGCTGTTGGTGATAAGACTAGCAACCAATATTACATTAGAGAACAATCTAACTGTCCTCGAAATTCCAGCTAAGAATTAATTGTTTTTATTTATTTATGATGTAGCCAAGTCACATTGACTTAACATGTGATTTTCATACGTCTCACACACAATCAATCTTACTTTTTGGGGTAAAGTTGACCGATGAGACAATCAATAACTGTTATCCCTTGATGATCAGTAACGTATACTCATGGCTGTCAAGTCACAAGTGACTAGTGGATGGGTGAGTGGTTACCATAATGGTTTACATCCCTTATATAAATGTTAAATATGGTATAGAACTGTAACTTAATGGTTTGTCGGAAAATTATAATTGTTATATGTAAAAGTTACTAGTGGATCCACTTTTTAAATTAACACAAATTTGATTTGCGTTGAAATAAAAAATATTAAGTTTTAGTTTATTAGTTCGTGATTTTTATCCAAATACAAATCAACAATCACATTCTTTTTTAAGTGGATCCACTAGTAACTTTTACGCTCTTTCAAATGACATAAATATTATATAACATATAAATTCAATATGGCTACTACATTTGCAGACTTTTAGAGATGTTTCATATTTTTAATATTGGATGTAAAATTGACGTCTGAACAAAACAATTTAAACTATTACAATGATTTGAAATTAAATTAAATATGACTTTACTAGTCCAAATAAACAATATTACAACTGTTGAGTGGCTACAAATCTTCTCATAGACCTAACCACTAAACTATTTCGGTTTCTTAGTTCAAAAGTCCATTTTTTCGTGTGATCGTCTACCAGGGACTTTTCATGCTAAATAAACGGACTAATATAAATAAAAACAACATTTATTCACCAAACTATGTTCAATTTAATAGACCAATTTTCGTTACTGGATTAAAAACATAAATTAGCCTAATATTGTTTATAATAAGGCCAATTGCCAGAGTGCTAACTTGGACGCAGGTGAAGTTGGACAAAAAGTTGGCCCTAAGGGCACCGAAGGGACCACTGCAGTCTACGTTACTGTCCTCCGACACTTAACAGCCTAAGTTTCAAGCCGTACATCCTCCTGCCTAACTCTGTGAAATTGCTTGCAAACTTTTTATTCTTAACTCTTGCAGTGATTCTGTGTTTAATTGTGACCATAATTTATCTTAAATAAGAAAGAAAGTCGCCATGTCGTACTGCTTAACCTTAAATTTAGGTCCAATAATAATGTTAATTGTATTATTGAGGTGTATGAAATGTCATTGAAATTTATTTGCTGTCATTTCTTAAATGAGTTAATTGAATCGAGAATAAAGCGAACGAGTGGTTGTAATTTCACATTAATATAAAAAGCTGTTAACATTTGCTTAATATACTAAAAAAAATTAATAAGCCAACCTTGACGAGAGGTTAAGGTATTAAAGTAATGGATTTACGAACTCAATAAGAAGTGTTGTATTTATATTATATCAAATTTATATAATCGCATATGTTATAATGTCACATCAAGCCAGTGCAATGCATCTGCAAGATACATTTTAAAATTATTATTTTCAAATCTTACTAGGAATTCCCATGAGAAAAGTATCTTAAAATTATTTCCCGTTCACAAATAATTTGTTAGTTCATCCTCAACTTTGTATTATCACAGCATAATATAAACAGAGTAGCAAAGCTAAGCCGATTTACTTGCCAACCAAGCGATCATTGTATAGCAAACAAACTATTCAATTTCAATATTATTTAAAGTCAATTAATTTTACACAAAATATGTAAACTGCCATGTTATCTACTGTGAGATGCCGTATCTCTGTGAGACAACCACTGGCACTAGGGTCGCTAATGTCGAACCGGAACAGTTGCCATTTTTTTCTCAAGAGTAAGCTTCGCTACTGTGTGTTTATATTGTACTGTCGTATTATAGTTGTAATGAAATGAAAAATGTTTTATTAAAGGGGCGAGGTTAGGATTGTAAAGTTCTCTCTAAAACTTAACCCCAAATAGTTGTGTTGCCTACTAAGTAGACACTTTTTTTTTTAGTTGTGAATTTGACCATATTTTAGATTCAAAACTTTCCATGGGTCCCTTAATAGTCTGCTAAGCCTGCGCAATAATGAATTTTATAATCCATAAGACCAACGTTAAAATAAAATTAAAACGGCAGCTTTGTTTGTGAAAACGTACAATTTTTAACTTGGCCATTAAAAAAAAAAAAGAGAGAGAACAGAATTGTCTAGATATTCAGGGGATCATATTTTTATTCTGTCCCCTGTTTTTGTGTTTTTTTAAATACAAATAAATAGTGTTCTAATTAATTATTATTTTACTTTTAATAAACCAAATTCAGTTGGAAGAAATATATTCTCATATGACTCTAGTCACACTTGTACTATAAATCATGCAAATTTTTTAAATGCATATTTCAACTAATGTAAGAGTGAAACATCTCTAAATGAAGTAATAATCGACTCCAAAACGTGGGCTTCAGCTATTGATAAAACGCTGCCTGGTGGGTAAGCTGGGCAAAAAGAGTAGAATGTAACCGCTGTTTAGCTCACTCACACAATGGTTTGATAATGAACAAATAGCCGACAATTAGTCTTCTGATAGTCAACGCATTTACAATAACAGTGGTACCAAACTACCAAAGATATTAACAATACCAAAACAAATCCAAAATTTGTTTTGGAGTGTTACTAATTATTTTTCTATAAATGATATTTGTTGAAATTTGTACAATCATATTTGGCTAAAAAGTATATTAACAATATACATAAAATGCATTGCTAGAGTTTACTATAAATGAGGGAGTTATGTCTTTCTGTAGAATTTGCGCGGCGGGGGCTATGAGGGGAAGAGAGAGGAGGGGAATACATTGCTTGTTCGTTAGTGAGTCAAGATCTTTAATACTCTTTGTTGCAGTTGTGACAAAATCTAGAACTTTATTCCTTAGGGCGCTAAACAGGGTGCCCGAACGTACATTCTTAAGTATTTTTTATCTATTTGAAGATTGTCTATAGATTTGGCGTTTGCAATTAATAAATAATATATTCAGGCACTGATATTAATGATGGTTATTATTTTTAGAAAGTTTTACATAAACGGTTTATTTTTATTTTGAAATTTTGTTCTTAGGGGCCGTCCCTAAATTACGTAACGCTCTAGGGGGGTTTTGGCAGCATTATGCACCATTACACAGGGGATGTCGGGAGGATGCTTCGTAACGATTTGTAACTCTTTATTTTATTATTAAGACTTGTAAGTCTCAACAATTTATTTTAATTCATTCACAAAATAAACTGTGTTTTTCTCAAAATACAAGAGTTTTCATAAAAATGTTTAAATGTGGTAATATATTCTCCTACCATAAGAAAACAAACGGAACAAAGTCTATACAATGACTTTACATAATGCCATATGCAAGTGGGTAAACAAAAATGACTCAAAGATAAACCTTGGTAAGAAATTATAGTGCAGCATGTCTGGTAACATGTACAGGCAGGCGAGTGCCGACAGTCGCATACGAGCATGCAGACGATTTTTATTTGTATGTTACTATAAGTTTACTATCAAAAATATTACATTTCAATTTTTACAAGGGGGGGGTCTGAAAAGGCCAATTTTAGCATTACATAATTTAGGGGCGACCCCTTAGAGAAATTCAAATCAGAAGATCACTATTTAAGAGTTACGATACTATAATTTCCAAATACAGTACTATTTTTCTTCTTGTCTAGGAATAGTCTATATCTGTAACAACTTAACGATTTTGAAGAGTTAATAGCATGTAGTAATTAAAAGAGTGAGATCACTAAAAATGAAACGTTGTTATAGTACTCTCAAACAATTTACCAAATGCCACACACAAGTAATGACAAATACACGATCACGTGAGATCACGTGAATTTGTCAGCTGTTCTCCTCCTTCTGCTGCTGTCTTGTTTGCCACTTTGCTGAAGTAGATTCAGGAAAATGTCTTTCAAAGGTGGTATTGGTGCTAAACAAGCTCTAAAAGAGCATGTTTTAGCAGTTTCAAGGGATTTCATCTCTCAGCCGCGGTTGAGTAAGTATGATTTATCAATTTAAGTGCTGAATTCGTGTTATAACATTTTATGTTGGCCCAGTCGTATGTTTTCATTTCTGGTGGGTGGGTCCCCCAATCATGCTAAATGCTTTAATTATTTTTAAATTTGAACTCAATTATATCTAAGTATATGAACTGATGCAATTTGAATGTTCCAATTGTACTTATACATTGAAAAGATCGGCCTAGATTTAGTCCTAGGTCTAGCCCCTACCATTATCCTACCAATAAATTGCAGTTGCTCTTTATTATTATTTTATTAACTATGACCTAATATGTTTTATGGAATACTATAAAGAAAAAATTCTGTATTATTGTTTTTCAAATAAATAAAGGTAAGTTAGCCTAATTATTTATCTTATGGATTCTGTTAACATCGCTAGTCGCGGTAGTATAAAAAAATGTATCCATTTATTTTAGTTTGCAATCTATAGAAAATGTGTGTACTCCGATAAGGAATCAAGATCATGACCTTTACCTCTTCTTTCTTCACCACATTCCTCAGACTGGGAGTCGTCAAATTTCTTTTTTCTTCCTCAATGTACTGAGATTTCTTTGCACCCTTGTGTATCAACCTAAACTGTGTATGTGTGTTCTTCAATGAATTCTGATATTGAATAGTAAGGCCTGTTGAAGGGTTACTGTTTATGAGTTTTAAGAAAAGTGTTGTGGTTTGCAATGTTTGAAATTTTATTTGGTAGGAGATTTAGGAATTTAGATCCTGTGTATGTTGGGGTGTTACTGTATTTTTTAGTCTGTGTTGTGGCAAGTCTATATTATTTTTATGTCGTGTGTTGTAGTTGTGATATTCTGATCTAAGTGAGGGACTGGATTTTTTAGGTAGGATGATGGTTTCTAGGATATACCGCGAAAAGACAGTTAGGATTTTTAGTTGGACAAAGAGTGGTTTGTAAACAGTGTTCTAGGTGATGTCTTCTGCAGATTCTGCAGTATTTTTTGTAAGATTAGTATTTTTTCCATGTTTGTGGCTGATTTTGATCCCCATGCGGCGATACCATAGCGGAGATGGGAAGCGAAGAGCGAGTGATAGGCTATTACAGAATTTTCTTCGTTTGTTATCATTCGTATTCGTCTAATTGCATAGTGTTCTGAAGCTAGTTTCTTGCATTGGTAATCTATGTGTTGTTGCCAGGATAAATTTTTGTCCACAATTACTCTTAAGAATTTGGTGTTGTCTTTTGTTTCAATGTTCAAATCTGTCCAGTCGTCTTTGCTTTGATAATTATTGCTTGGCGTAAAATTATGAGTTGTTTTTTTAGTGTTTAATTTTAGTTTGAGGTTATTGCATACTGTTGTGACATTGTTTATTGCTTCAGTAACTGGTTGTAAGTTATTTTCGTTTTTTGCCGTTGGTATTATAATGGTTGTGTAGTCTGCGAATAAGATGCACTGGTGTCCTTTTAATAGTCTCTCTAGTAGATCATTAATGAAAATCAGAAAGAATAGTGGGCCTAGTATTGATCCTTGAGGAATACCTTTAGTTGTTAGCTTGAGTGATGATCGGGTTTTTACTATTGTTTTGCTAATTAAATGATCCATTTCTACAAATTGATATCTGAAGTCTAGGTAGTTTTTAATAAATTTGATTGCGTTGCCCTTAATATTGAGTTTCCTTAGTTTTTGCATGAGTATATTCCTATCCAGGTAATCGAATGCCTTCTGATGGTCAAGAAAGATTACGGAGGCGGTCTTCTTGTCTTCCCATATTGTAGCTATGTCTTCACAGCGTTCAAAAATTGCAGTATTTGTTTTGTGTTTCTTTCGGAAGCCATGTTGGCAAGTTGTAAGTAGATTATTTGTTTCTAAATGATTTATAATTTGGTTGATATTGTTCTTTCAAGTAGTTTTGATATTGTTGGTAAATTAGAAATAGGTCTATAGTTTCCAGGATCGTGTCTATCTCCTTTTTTGAATATTGGGTAGATTTTCGATATTTTTAAATTTAGGGGAATTTTGCTTTCAGTTATAGAGGCGTTTATAATGTCTAGTAGAGGTTTCGTGATCTCTTCCTACAGTGTCTAAGTAGTTTCTCTGTAATCTCATCGTATCCTGCTGCGTTGTTAGATTTGATGTGAGTAAACAGTTTTATCAATTCAGTTTTTGTAATTGTTTTGAAATTTGTGAGACATGGTAGGGTATCTGTGATGTTTTTCTGCTCATAGTGAGTAGTGTTTCTGGCAATTTAATGGGTTTCTTCATCTATAGGGTTTATAAAGAAGTCGTTTAATATGTTTGCTACTTTTAGGGGGTCGGTGACAATTTTGTTATTTTGGAATAGACAAATGGGGGCTTGGTCATGGCTTGTTTGTCCTCTTTCCTCATTTATGTTTCTCCATATCTCTTTATTTTTATTGTCTGATTCTTCTATCTTCTATATGGTGTGGGTAGAGCGTTGAGTCCTTATAAGTTGGTCGTAGTCAATTTTGACTTTTTGATAACGATTTTTGTTTTGATTTGTACCATTTTGTTCGTATTTGTCTAATGCATCCTGCAATTCTTTTCTTTTTAAATTTACATCATCATTCCAGAATACAGTTTTCTTTTTGTTCAGTATTTTCCTAGTAGTTTTGGGTATAGCATGGTCCAGATTTAATTTTAGGATTTTTAGGAGTTCATTGTATTTGTTGTCAATATTTTGTTGATTGTAAATTTGTTGCCAATTTGTGTGTTGTAAAAGGTTTGGACTGTATGAACGGTGCATAATCTTAGACCTATTTGTGATTTTTTTCCAAGGAATGGACGGAAGGCTATGAAGGAGGCTCAAGCTTTGATATTAACTCAGACCTCAGAATTTTTTTAAGCTATAAAGACATTAGATTTGGTAATAGAAAGAAAGTTGTGTTTGTTTGGGTCTAAATAACAATTTGATCATAAAACCGATCATTCTTAAAACTTAGGTAATCATTCTTAACTTAGGCCTACTCCGTTTTTTACTGATTGATAAGATTGAAAAACTTGTATTCATGGTAAAGTCCAAAAATATGTTTTTTTTACAAGAACATTAAAACGTAAAAAATGTTTGAAAATGGTTACTGTATTTTGAGAGAAATATATTTTCATATCACTTGTTTTTTATGCTGAATACAGATAACCTATATACTTACTAGGCTATCTGTATTATAGATTACTATTCTGTATTATTATTACTATTCTGACACATAACAACACTTTTTAAAAACCAAACCCATTGGATGGCAACATAGCCTAACCTGTACGTCATTCTTAACTTTTTCGATGCCAGATATTTTATCACTTGATTAGTAAGAAATGCCCGAGTTTTTTTGTAAAGTGTAAAACTTTTTTTGTTCTAAATTTCTTCTAGTTCAATATTATTTCATAATTCTTCTTTCACTACTAAAATCTGTTCTCAGATAAAAATTTAGTTTTGATTTCTAAACTCAAATTTTACCTGAAACAAATTTAATATATATTTTTATTTTGAAACTTTCCAGATTGTACATGAAATACTAGGGCTATTAAAGTGAGTTTATTTGAAATAAAATTTCATTGCTAACACGCATACAAAAGTTTTACCTTGAAAATCCCAGCTGTTATTCTCATTTATCTTAGACAGTACAAAATTATTTTTTTGCTTTCGCTCAAATCATTATCATTATCTAAAACGTTAATTATTCCACTGCTAGTTACAATATTCACAAGACTGTTTTCACTCATTGGAGGTATATCTCTACGTCTGTACTCATTTTATGGTTAT
The DNA here is from genome assembly GCA_035578905.1 of Stictocephala bisonia. NCBI lineage: Eukaryota > Metazoa > Arthropoda > Insecta > Hemiptera > Membracidae > Stictocephala > Stictocephala bisonia. Next base: position 13,360,100 of record JAQJVL010000002.1, read on the forward strand.
TTATAGTAAATAAAGGCTATATGATAAAACGCAAAACAACCAAGAACATAGCTTGATACAAATCACTCTTTAGTAACAGTAAGCTGGAGTAAACAATCTCAGATGACTAACGTTAAAAGTTAATAGGTAAACAAATACGCTTATTCCAAAGATGTTTAAAATGCTTTTTCTCAGTACTATAATTCTCAACAGATTGGTACTGTATTTTAAAGAAAATAGCATAAACAAAAATTATGAGCGGGCCGAGATATTGGACTGTGGCACTTTTAGCATATCTACCTCTTTATTGAAAGGGTTAAGAATTTAACTTCCATATTTAATTTGGGTACTTGGCCTGCGATACACCCTGTCAGCCATTACAAATATTTAAAAATTTTTATTTTGTGGTTAGTCACTGCTTTTAAAATCATCCGTGAAAATGACCACTATTTGCAAACATAGTTTTTCCCAAGTTATCTCGGAAAATAATTTTCATAAATCAAAATAATTTTAAAATTTTTGTTCAATTTTAAAACATGTGTAAAATAAAAATATTACAAAAAATATAATACGTAGATATATATAAATTTGCCAATAATTAGATTTACTGATTTTTCTTAGTACAACAGAATACATGAACAAAAAAATTGAAAAAGAAGTATTAAGGTGCAGATATATATTGGAAAAATATTGAATGGTAAATGATTTAATCTTGTGATCTTTTGGTTTCAATCTTGCTATCTTTGAGTTTCAATCTTGCAATCTTTGATTTTAAATCTTGCGATCTTTGAGTTTCAGTCTTGCGATCTTTGAGTTTCAATCTTGCCATCTTTGAGTTTCAATTTTGCGATCTTTGAGTTTTAAACTTGCGATCTTTGTGGTTCAATCTTGCTATCTTTGAGTTTCAATCTTGCGATCTTTGAGTTTCAGTCTTACGATCATTGAGTTTCAATCTTGCGATCTTTGAGTTTCAATCGTTCGATCTTTGAGTTTCAATCTTGCGATCTTTGAGTTTCAATCTTGCATTCTTTAAGTTTCAATCTTGCGATCTTTGAGTTCAATCCTGCGATATTTGAGGTTTAATCTTGCGATCTTTGAGTTTCAATCTTGCATTCTTTGAGTTTCAATCTTGCGATCTTTGAGTTTCAATCTTGCGATCCTTGAGTTTCAATCGTTCGATCTTTGAGTTTTAATCTTGCGATCTTTGAGTTTCAATCGTTCGATCTTTGAGTTTTAATCTTGCGATCTTTGAGTTTCAATCTTGCAATCTTTAAGTTTCAATCTTGCAATCTTTGATATTCAATCTTGCTATCTTTGAGTTTGAATCTTGCAATCTTTGAGTTTCAATCTTGCCATTTTTGAGTCTCAATCTTGCGATCTTTGAGTTTCAATCTTGCGATCTTTGAGTTTCAATCTTGCTATCTTTAAGTTTCAATCTTGCGATCTTTGAGTTTCAAACTTGCTATCTTTGAGTTTCAATCTTGCTATCTTTGAGTTTAAATCTTGCGATCTTTGAGTTTCAATCTTGCAATCATTGATTTTAAATCTTGCGATCTTTGAGTTTCAGTCTTGCGATCTTTGAGTTTCAATCTTGCCATCTTTGAGTTTCAATTTTGCGATCTTTGAGTTTTAAACTTGCGATCTTTGTGGTTCAATCTTGCTATCTTTGAGTTTCAATCTTGCGATCTTTGTGGTTCAATCCTGCTATCTTTGAGATTCAATCTTGCGATCTTTGAGTTTCAATCTTGCGATCTTTGAGTTTCAATCTTGCAATCTCTAAATTTCAATCTTGCGATCTTTGAGTTTTAATCTTGCGATATTTGAGTTTTAAATGAGTAAATATGTTAGTATAAGTAACTTTTTTTACTTAATGTATCTACACTAGAGGCATTTTTTACTTTCAGTTCTAATGTTCTTAAGGGACACCGGTCCAAATCCCTCAAGCTAATTTTAAGCGACCTCCCAGGATTTAAACCTGTAATCCTCTGCATATGAAGCAGAAGTGCTAACCCCTATATCACAATCTAGATAAATGAGAATAATAGGAAAAACTGGTGAAAGGCTTCCACCATCACATGACACTAATCTTGAAGCATTTTAACCACACTGCTTTTAAAAGCAGAATATGAAGCACAGAAAATTTCTACCATGATACCAGCCTCCCTCAGAAACCTAAACACACCATTGTTGAATGTATTTGAGGTGGGAACAAATCCGCAGTGAAAAACACAGCCTTTGAGTGATTTTTCTTTGGAACTTGAAGTTTGTGTTGCTCAAAGTATCAGGGAAGTCCATGAGACCATTAACAACTTATTAGAGCACAAAACATCAATGTTATTCTTTGTTTTAGGCGAAGAGCTTAGGTGCCAGAGCAGCCTAGAATCTCTTCAATGGTGTCCCAGCTTACCCTTGACCCAGTCTATTCCGAACATCCTCATGAATTTTACTTACTTTACTTTATCCAAGCCTGCTCCCTGTACAGGTTCGGCAATATGGCACTGATTCCTCCATCTCACTCTTCCCTGCATTTTTCACCTCCAGATTCAGCAACTAATGCAGGTCCTCTGTCACTTTCCTCTTTAAGATTAGCTTCGGTCGTCCTCGCTTCCTCACTCCCGGTACCTGCTACTGACTACTCTTATCAGCATGTGTTTGTTACTCCTTCTCTGTTTATTTATGTTACAATAATGTTTACGTTAAAGTTAATTATGTTGATTAGTGTAGTATATTATGTTAGTAAGGGGAAATATCCAATGAAATACACTTCATTTTATTAACAAATCTAACTATATTTTTGTTTTGCTTTGTTTTGAGATATGGCATATTAAGTAATGTTAAGTACCGTAATTTTCTAATAAAGCAATCAAAACAAAACATTGCTTGAATTTCAGCATACAAAACAGTGTCTGGTGTGAACGGTCCTCTAGTCATTTTAGATGAGGTGAAATTTCCTAAGTTTGCTGAAATTGTCCAGCTTCGTCTTGCTGATGGCACAATTCGCTCGGGGCAGGTGCTTGAAGTCAGCGGCTCCAAAGCTGTTGTACAGGTAAATATCATTAAATGTATTGCATTAGCTATCTGTTGGTTATTGTAATTTCTATTATTGAGTCGTTGCCAAAAATTAGTAACTATTTCCTATTTAAAGTAAGTTAATGAGTCTGGCAATATTTCTTTTACGAAGCCGTATTAGAAAGATCAGTTGTATCCTAATTATTAATTCAGAGAAGCTCAATACTGCCAAACACATACAGTAAGCCACTAGTTCACAGAACTAGTTATCATCAATTAATATGTACAATGCAAATGAACGTCACAAAACATAAACTTACTACAATCTGAGTAAGATATTAAGGTGATCGATTTCGGTAAACCATGCTTACCGTTCCTCAGACCAGAGGGACTCACAAAGGAATGGTCGAAATCGATCACTGTAGTTCCTTTACATTTTCTACTTGTGCTGTAGTAATTTTGTGGTATGTGCCATTGATTCGTATTGTATTTCTACCAACACTGTCTATGCTAGCTAAGAAACTATAGAACAACCACCAGGTAAAAAACTGCAGTACCACGATCTCCGGAGTCGCTGGCCCACACATGCACATACATGTGGAGACTCAGCCGATGTAAGGTTTTTCCAAGCAGTTGACATTATAACACCTTAGAAGGATTTAAATTTCCATTTGAATTTACTTTTATTGGTGTTGTATTAAATTATTATTTGCAAATAAAATTATTTATGTCTGTTCTGGTTTTTATATTGTTAAAGCTTACAATTAATAATATTATTTTCCTTTTCATCTATATTTTTATTTCACATATATGCACTTTGGTTGCAATTAGATTATAGTTTACATATTTTGATAAAATTACAATAAAGTTCAAACATATCAGTTATGTTGTACTGCATTGATAGTTAATCAATCTGGATATATGGTATTTAGATGATTATTTGTAATCAAAAGTCACAAGCCAAAGGCCGAGGTGTAACGAGCACAGCGTGTGACGGGGTTGTCATGCAAAGCTTGCAGGGTTGTCTCCTAGTGACAGGACTATTCCTCCATCCCTACAGGCAACTAGAGTTAATTGGTGATTCTTTATAATTAGTTTGTTGCAGTGATAAAATGAAAACATATTATGTGACTTATCTGGCCTTTTTATTCACCTTAAAGCATATACTAGAATTTTAGAACTTGTAAAACAATATATGATACTAAACAATAAAATCATACTGCAGATTGTCGTGTGAAGAGAACAAGCAATTCTGATATGAAAGAAGAGGTTTCCTGCAATATTCAACGTAACATAAGTAAACTTATTTAAAACCCTTATACTACGTACTTAACATAATAAATGATACTTTGTTCAGGTGTTTGAAGGCACATCTGGAATTGATGCAAAAAACACCCTCTGCGAGTTCACGGGAGACATTCTTAGAACACCTGTGTCAGAAGATATGTTGGGACGTGTATTCAACGGCAGTGGCAAACCCATTGACAAGGGCCCTCCAATCTTGGCAGAGGACTACTTGGACATCCAGGGTAAGGGCTTTGACTTGAGACGGTTTTTTTTTACTAACCCTTTCCGATGGAACATAGTACCTGGTACAGCTAGCTTAATTTTCTCTATCGATCGCAAGCATACCTGGTACGGCTTTTGGATTGTGTTATAATAATATCGATAAGTCAGTCTCAAGCGTTCTCAATATGCTGCAATCTGTTGTCAACAGTCAGTACTATGTCGATAAAGCAGTTTTATCAAATAGCAGTATCCAGTTTTACAGATAATATCATTTTAGCTGTACATTTCACAGCTGATCGGTACTTCACTTATGCTCATTCTACCTGCTGTCATACGTCATTACTTGTATTATTGTTTATCATGATAGTTTAATGTACTTTCTGTATTATTTTGATAGTCTAGTTGTTTTAGCTAGATTTACAGTAAACAGTTTTGGACCTAAAAAACAACAACTATTTGCGAAAAAAGTTAAATTAAATAAGCCCCACTAGTATTTTGATCATTGCAAATACAAATATTTCTTAAAATTTTAGCTCTTTACAATTTTTAACACGTTGAGGGCTAAGCCTGAAATGACAAGATTCATTCTAATCCTAAAAAAAACACACCAATAAACAGAAAACACTTATGGGAAGCGAAAACACTTCCGAACTTGCGACTGACGCACACAAACATCAATAGATTTGTATACAAGGGCCTGACAACGTAACGTCCTACCTCTACAAGATCCGATTTCACACTGATGAATCAACCATGCAACTACAAATGTCGGCAAAACTTGCCGCCAGGATGTGCCGGAGGGTCCGCCGGCGCGGATTTATCCGCGCGTAGCCACCAACGTGTTAAAGTGTATAACATTTTTCCTCACTAACTGTTGAAATTAATATATATTCTAAACTTAAAAATTGTTAATTTTACTTAAATTTTATATTTTGGACCTCTGGGTATTTTGAAAACTTACATTTTTGGTTTAATTAAATGTAGATTTGTTATAATTTATGATCAGTTAATCAGTGATGTACAATAAATTAAATTCATTCATATAACGAAGATATTTTTATGTAATTACTGGAGTGGATATGTTTTTATTCCACTGTATCCTAACAAATGATACTAAGTTAATATTTGACAAAGATTTTAATTGGTTGTCGCGAGGAAAGTCATAGATTTCTAAAAGTTAATATAGTACTAAAGTTAACTGATTATGAAACAGTGAAATAATGATTTATTCAGTATTTAAAGTACAAATCAACAAAACAGTGACATTTTTATGGAATCATACTGACCAAGGTTTCAAGTATAGTGACCAGCGATACTAAAATAATTAGTTTATAATCTAAAGCCGTTTTCACTTTGATTCTATTGGAGCTGCAAACTGTGGCATCTGGGTAAGTCTCATGTGACAAATTAGTTTAAATACCAACATATTACAACTCAAATATAGGCCTACATAAATTATTCTAAGGAACAATTTAACTTTTAATAATTTACCACTAATTTCAATTATTTAACCTATACTTACTAACTTAATCATAATTATCGAAAATAGGTAAACATATATACGTTATCATAGACAAATGTAAGCATCTAAGTTTGACAATAGTTGTAAAAAAACTTTAATAATATTTCAATATACTGACTTAAAATCAACTGTCTTTGCCCAAAATAATAAGCTGTTGTTTAATTCATAAATAGCATATGTCATTTACAACCATTAAATAGTTGATTACGTAACACATCCCATCCCAATAAAGATTGATAGAGATCATAGAGATTATTCAAATACCAAACATACTAATGTACGGTTGTTGGAAAGCAATGTGATTGATATTTTAATAATAATATAATTATTTTTCTGGAAACCAAGCCCATGGACATATAAGTGGAAACTTCAACCAATTAACCCTGGAATGGTATACTATCGTGAATTTTACGAAAGGGTTTGTATTTTTTGCTGGGGTTGTTTTCTTTTGGCCCGGACTGTACCGACCTTCCAGTTAAGTTATTAATAGCCTCGCTGAAGGTCAGTCACACATCGGAAATGGTTATTGACAGTTGCATATATCCTCAGGAGGTGGTCTGTCGTGATTTATACGAATGTATACTCATAATGTAATTTTTCATAACTGTAGTGTGTGTTGTTTTTACGTGTTTTTTTTATAATATATAATATATTTAGACGTTCTTTTTTCTATATTTATATTTTTTTAAAGCAATAAGTTTATTTCTTAGTTTTATAATACTATTTAACTCTTTTACTTTCAAATGGCACTACATTCTTCCGAAATTGGAAGGATCCTATATGAAAGTGATAATGAATCTGGTGATAGTGGCAGTGAAATTGAAGATGACATTTTGAATACTCTGGAACTGATTCTTATGAGCCCTCAAGTGAAGAAAAATGCACATCAGAAGAGGAAAATCAGACTTCAAAAAGGAGGGAAAAAAATGAACCACGTCAGCAAAGAACATGTCCTAATAAAACAGTTGGATTATGCAACAGTATTCAAGACAGCCTTTTCACAATGGGCGTTGAAGGAGATATGTAAACATTACAATTACATAAATAATAATTCAACGTATAATATAAGTACAATAAATATAGCTGTTGTTTCGTATGTAGCAGTGCAGCTGCAGACAGTAGGCCCACTTTACCAAGAAAAAAGAAGACAGTTTTTCATCATAGAAAATCTCTGCAATCCTTGAGAATAATTGCTGTATATATTTTTATTACATTAATTGTATTATGTAAACATCATTTAGTGTGTTTTTTTATTTCATTACATTGTTTTATTATAGTTTAAATAGTTTAATTTTTTTTAACATTTGCTGCACCAAAAAAAACTCGTATGTTTTGTCAATATAAAAACATTTATACGTTTATAAAAAAGTATAAAATAAAATGAAACTCAATTTTTTCTAACTTTAATTAACATATAACTTAATGACTAAGTGAATAAATTGTCATATCTACATATATGTATTAATAAATAAATTTTAAAAGCAAAGTCGTAAAAATTACTACAGTATACCAATAACGTTTCTCCATAGTAGTATACCATTCCAGGGTTAAAATGGTTTATTCATGAAATGTATACAATCAAATTAAAAGTTGTAGTGTTAAAATAAATTCAGTACCACAAAAAAGTGTCAAAATAATCATTAATAGAGTAAAATGTCAGTTAAATCTTACCTAAGCTTATTTTTTAAAGACTTTGAACGTGTATGAATTTTTATTTGCTGAGGCAATTTCCTATAACATTTCAATCCCATGTGTTTAGGGGATTTATCATAAAACTCCTGTTTGTGTTGTTTGGAAATGATTTTTGATTTGTACCTTGTATTGTAATTATGGGTCTCTGTAGTCAAAGACATAATTAGATGTTGCTTGCCTTTAAGCCATCACTCTTTAAGCCTATAGTACGGGAGCTAGCAACGTTTGAAAAACAATAATTTTAGAACAGTTGGTTTTTTGATATACTGTCTCTCTTGCTCTTTCGGTTATAGTTCGGGCTACCTGGCTGGCGGTAGTGGTTGCGTTTATTAGTGCGCATCTTACCTGCACAGGTAAAAATCCTTAACTTTAAAAGAATTTTTTAAAGTGTAATTTTTGATTTTTTGCCTTTAGATAGATCCACCAGACATAAATTTTTTATTGCCAGGCATTTTTGTTGTTGTTAATTATGTGCCATACGCAATTTTTTATTTTTTTTAAATAAAAAATTCAGTATTTTAGAATGTCTGTAATTTTTATATTACGTTCTTTAAACATATAATAATCTAAAATTAATTAGCCAGGTGTTAATTCGATTGTTAAGTATTAAATATAAATAAAAAAGTAATGAAAAGTATTGCAGTATGATGCTTGTGGTTAGAGAGAGACAGTGTAAAGTGCAAGAGAGATAGAAAGCGACGGCAGTGCATCGGCGAAATTAATAAACAAACATTACAAAATAACGTAAACACAACAAACATGTGACTTTATACTGACGCCATATTGTCCATTTGCTGATGCGCTGCCGTCGCTTTCTATCTCTCTTGCACTTTACACTGTCTCTCTCTAACCACAAGCATCATACTGCAATACTTTTCATTACTTTTTTATTTATATTTAATACTTAACAATCGAATTAACACCTGGCTAATTAATTTTAGATTATTATATGTTTAAGGAACGTAATATAAAAATTACAGACATTCTAAAATACTTTGAATTTTTTATTTAAAAAAAATAAAAAGTTGCGTATGGCACATAATTAACAGCAACAAAAATGCCTGGCAATAAAAAATTTATGTCTGGTGGATCTACCTAAAGGCAAAAAATTAAAAATTACACTTTAAAAAATTCTTTTAAAGTTAAAGATTTTTACCTGTGCAGATAAGATGCGCACTAATAAACGCAACCACTACCGCCAGCCAGGTAGCCCGGACTCTAACTGAAAGAGCAAGAGAGACAGCATATAAAAAAACCAACTGTTCTAAAATTCTCTCACGAAAACGTTGCTAGCTCCTATACTACTAGCATAGTTCAGAATTGCTTTTTTCTGTAGAATTAATATTTTATAAAGGTTTCTCTGGATCCTCCATAAAGTGATAAGCCATATGCAATGTGGCCATGTACATGTGCACAGTGCACACATAAACGTTCCATATACGTTGTTTTTGTATTAATATTCAAGCTAATATCTCATATGACAATGAACATTAAATACCTGTAAAAAGCCTCAAAAGGATGGGAACATTCAATTACAAACAAACTAACAATAAAACATACAGAATGTGTTGAAAAGGCATTAGTGTGTTTGAAGAATCAAATTTCAATAAAATGAATACATAGGTTTTATAACTTTATTTCTGTGCAAAGGCAAAATTCGCATAACAAGTTATAAGCTATAAAACATGTACAACATTATAATTAGTTTTCAATTTTCTGGTTACTTAAAGTTTAAACCCTTATTATGCTATAGACATTTTAAAGGGGTGTACGATTTTTTTAGGTTAAAGGGCACTAGGCCAGGAATTAGCATATTATGAGAGATAGGGGATCAGCAAACATACCTAAAAAGACAAGTCCACTACCACATTACAGTTGAGAACAAATATAAAGCTCCTAGCTCTACTCAATTGGGGAAAGTGCCAGTAGCACTGAAAAGTTGTGTTGTCATGTGACTTCTCTTTATTTGTTCTAACTGTAAGATTGTAGTGGACTTGTCTTCTTAGGTATATTTGCTGATCCCCTATCTCTCCTCATACATTGGAAGCAGCTACCAAGTAATTTTAAAATATTTCCTAAATTATAGAAACATTGACTACAAAATATATTTAATTTTCAATACTTTATGTTTATTTTTCAATAAACGAGTTAAAATTTAATGAATACCTTTTGTGAATATTTCATCAAATATAAATAACATAAGGTAATTGGTACTGTATATTTTTTCAGCAATTCATTCAGCATATGCCTCCCAAAAATTACTTATCTTTCCCAATGCCAGAATAAAAAAAAAATTGTTTTTGGCAAAGCTCATTTTATTGTTTATATTCAGGTGTATATGTAGTCTTTGAACTAGTGTCTTTACAAAGTATCCATCAAGGTATACACATCATTTTCTTTAATTCTTTCATCTACAACTTAGATAGAATTTATATGACTTGTTTTATTTTCCCAGGTCAACCCATCAACCCCTGGTCTCGTATTTACCCTGAGGAGATGATCCAGACTGGTATCTCTGCCATCGACGTGATGAACTCAATTGCCAGAGGGCAGAAAATCCCAATTTTCTCTGCTGCAGGTCTGCCTCACAATGAAGTAAGCATCAAGTTTATAAACAAGATTGTAAAATTCTAAGTACAGTAGAACCTCTTTAATCCGGCACGTTTGGGACTTGACTCTTTCCGGATTAAAGAAAATTCCGGACTATGGAGGTTATTTATAAAAATACAGGAGGTGTATAAAAAATAACATAATTTGCACAACAAAATTTTACTGTATTTATATATTATTTAAACATAGGTTATTCAAACAATATAAATCAATATATAAGTACAGGAGAAATATTAAAATGCATCTTTAGGTACAGTACATGATGAAATAAATTAAAATACAGTATAAATACAGCACAGTAATGTACTATAGTATTTGTGGTTTTTAGCAACAGTACTGGTAGATGGCTGGAAAAAGATCTAATATCTACTTGCTTCTTACAACTATTTTTTATTAGCTGTGGAGTTGCTCACTTCATTGTGGAGTTCATTGTGAAGGCAATTCTGTAATTTGTGTCTATTGCCGTTGATGCCGGATTATAGACAATTCCGGACTATAGAATGCCGGATTAAGGAGGTTTTACTGTATTACTTTATGTAACACATTTAAGACAGATTATAATAATAATCCAATATAACCACTTGCTGTAGAAAATACATATAATGTTAACAACATAAGTAATGTACAAAGGTCAATAAATTTGCTGCTTTTTTCATTTAACCAAATTTTAAACCGAATAACTTCTTAGAACAGTATATTGTACTTATAAATGTTTTTTTTTTTTTTTTTTTTTTTTTGTAATGTTTTTATTAGTAATATTATAACAAAATATGATGATTATTAGAAGCCAAAAGAAAAATATGAGATGAAGATATCCTGGAATGTGCACTTATTCAATAAGTATACAAAATTATCTTAGAATAGTGTTCATTAAACAATTAAGGCTGTAGCTTCGAAAAGCAGTTTTTGCATTAATATAATTTACATTGATATCATGATAAATCTGTTGAGTTCTTACCTGTTTTAATAAAACTCAATCTAGGGTTCAAGTAGATTTTTATTACAACAAATATTTAATAAGCAAAATATAAAAGATACTTTATGTAAAAATGGCTAAGTAAGCAAAAGAATCAGTTCAGCAGAGGCAACGTAATCACATTTCTTGGTGAATTACGTCATTGTTTATATATGACAAATGTAATGTACCCAGATTCATTAACTCTTTAAATGTAATTGTATAAGTTTCATATCGGTTGAAACAGCTGTATTGCTAAAGTAAAATGTGAAAAACTGAGTAATGTAACTACATAAATTAAGGCTTTTAATTACATGTATGGTGGTAATGATCCAACGTATGTGGAGGTGGTACAATACACATACGGTGATAATAAACCCATCCACAAACGGTGGTATTGAATATATATGGTGGTATTGGCACTCTCATCTGCCTATTACCGAATGGTGAATGACCTTACAAACCACCCTGTATGGTACTTATGACCTTTCCATCCACCCACACATGTACAGTGGTTATGACTCTCCCGCCCACCCAAACACATACAGTGGTTATGACTGTATGGTAAACATGTTATCTGACCTTTTACCCTACTAACCACTCAGTTTTACTCCTGTAAGATTAATTGAACAAATTGTTTTTGACAAAATCATGGTATTTAATTACTATGGATCATGTATTACTAAAGATGTGTGTTTGTAGATTGCTGCACAAATTTGTAGACAGGCTGGGTTGGTGAAGCTGCCTGGCAAGTCTGTGCTCGATGACCATGAAGACAACTTTGCTATTGTATTTGCTGCTATGGGAGTCAACATGGAGACTGCTCGATTCTTCAAGCAAGATTTCGAGGTATCCTACCTAAAATATCTTACTCTTTATCTGCTGTACTCACATAGATATGATGGTATTTAACTTCATAAGTTTTCTACTGAGTGCTACTATAGTTTGTTATAGGAGTATATATAATCCTATAACCAACTATAATTAACATGTATAAAATAATTTTATACTTTGTTGTTTTATATGTCTAAGAGAGTTCTTAAAATTAGTTTAACAGTTATAATAGTACAAAAAATTAATTGTACTTTTACACTTTCAACTGCACACAGAGCTACTACTATTTCTCAGCAAATTTTAAAAGTATTCTTTCAAACCCCATGGACATTAAATGAAGATAACATCTTGTGTTATCAAAAGTGCATTCATGTTGAGTAATAGTATCGGTGCAATCGAAGATTGTTATCTTCAGTGATTGAAATGCTTTTATCACATCAATAAATTATCTGTTATTTTCTGGTATAAATATCAACCTGTGAATACTCTACAACAGAAAATCTGTACCAACAAACATCTAACTTTGGTTTTTGTCAATTGCACTCTCCTTCCTGAAATAGAGCTGTAAATATTTCTTGCAGTGGAGCAGCTCCCGTCTCCAGGACTGTATTGGGTCTTTCACGACATAATTTAAACAGATACATCATTCCGATCAAAGTTGCTCTTACAAATATTTTTGTAGAAGATTAGTCCACCAACTCTTCATAGAAAACCAAGTTCAGACAAAACACGTAACACATATTTTCATAGCTAGTGGCACTGATGAGTAGAGACTTCTCAGCCTAAGCTACTAGCTAAGGAAAGTGCCAGTAGCAAAACTGTGTTAGGAGTTTGGTCTGTATTTGTTTTTCTATGTCGTGTTAGTAGACTAGTCTACTCAGGTTGGTCATCTCTCCTAATAAAAAAATACATTTGATTTGATAGACTATTGCATTACCATAGTCTAAATTAAATTAATGTGCAATTGGGAAAAGTTTTTATGACAATTTATTTATTTTTGAATTCTTTTAAAATTAGAAGTACAGTACAAGAATTTGCATAGTTTTAACTATTAAGTTCAAAGATTTTACTAACAGATTTGTTTCCAAAATGAAATCTTGAGTATTATAGTTTTTGTAAAAACTTAATTTTCAAACAAACCATGTAAATGAAACAATCCTATCGATAATTCTTTTCTCTAATAACAGGAAAATGGATCCATGGAAAATGTGTGCCTGTTTTTGAACCTAGCCAACGACCCCACCATCGAGCGTATCATCACACCACGTCTGGCGCTGACGGCCGCAGAGTTCTTGGCCTACCAGTGTGAGAAGCACGTACTGGTCATCCTCACTGATATGAGCTCCTACGCTGAAGCCTTGCGAGAGGTTATACAAGTTATCTAAAATGTCTAAATTTCAAGCATAAGTAGTATTTTAGAATTAAAAAATAGTTTGAAATTAATTACAAACTAAAACTATTTTATTTTGTTTTACAAAAAACTTTAATCGTTAGCTCATATGGACCTGCAGGCCTGTGCTTAAAATGTATTCAACGAGTGAAGTATTGACCATTAGCTTATTTGGCAATTTGGACCTCTGCAGTACAAAGCCTTAGTCATTGGGCCACTACGCCCCGCAATAAAGTATGAAAACTCCATATTAAGTTATTTCTTTTTACTCACTATGAACTATTAACTCTAAATCTGCGTTATGACAAAAATTACTTCCAGTTGCTTCATAATTTAAAAACAGTACAATTATTTGACTTGTATTTAAGAACTTATGTTTACCAAGGAATTTAATTGGTCGGTAGTTGGTTAAATCCCAGCTTCATGTGCTAAAGGTTCTCAGTTCAATCCCAATCAGAGTCAATACATTTTGAGAAGGATCAGCTGATAATCACCGGCTGTTCATTTGTCATTGGGCTATTAATTAATGACACTTTCTAAGGAATAGTCGGCCTTAGTTTGTAACAATGACTACATTCGCTCATCTACACTCATCACACTCATTCGAAATCCATATTCGCCCATATCTTGACGATCGGCATCTTATAAATAAATAAAAAAATAAAATAAAAATAATTTTAGAAAAACTAAAAAGACTTAGAAGTTTACTAAGGATCATATTTCAGTACCAAAATCAACCTCGTAAAGAAAAAAAAAATAGTTCCCATTGCAAGCCCCTTATCACTAACTACCATCATAGCCTCCAGAAACTAAAATATGGCTTAATTGTTTTAAAAGACTCCTTGCGCCAAAACTCTATCAGTAAAACCATCTACTGTCACTTTCTGATAAAATAAAACCTAATAAATCCTGGTTTATACTAAGGTACCTGATTCTACCATATATACCTGTTTTAATGACAAGCAGTTGCCCGGTTCTAATCCTTGAAAGAAAAAAAAATCATGCGAGATCTCTCCCATTGATCTCCCAGCCACATAATTTACAAGCTCTCCCACATAATTGATCTACAAGATAACTGGTAACTACCAACCCAATTAATAACCTGTGATTGCACCAACCTAATTTATCAACTCAACGCCAACACTGCCCTACTCAGTACACTGATCTGTTAATGCATGTGAGTGGCCATAGTTACACATGATTACAAAGTTAAAAAGGATGAAATCCCCATATCTACCCATACTCTTCTCAATAGTCCCAAGTTTTTACCAGCATTACAAAACAAAAGTAGTCAGATCCGTTCTTCTTATTCCAATAGTTCCCAACTCAGAAGAATGGAATTAGCACATCAATAAATAATAAATCCTGTGACTCTTCATTCTCAATATTAGATAAACATTTACCCTTCAACCATCAACAAACTTTTTATTAATGAACAATGTTTAAACTTTAAATTGTGTATTATACTCTTTCGACACTCCTCGTCTCCCCACCAATGTTCCTTAGTAAAAAATTATCGAAACAGTACAATTTTTTTTAAATCTGAAGAAGGTGCAAGTGGAATCGAAATTTGTTTTGTGCCTTGTTACACTTTTGTGTATCTGTTAGTGGACTTATCTGCTTCGTAAGTTTGCTGATGCCCTACTTCCAATCATCAGCACCAATTAATCATTTTAATATTGGCTTTATTTTTCTTAGTGGAGCGAATAGGAATGTTAAGTATTGTCATTAGTTTAACAAAAGTGATGTTGCTTAGGTGTCCGCAGCCCGAGAGGAGGTACCCGGCCGACGAGGTTTCCCAGGTTATATGTACACTGATTTGGCAACTATCTATGAGAGAGCGGGCCGAGTTGAGGGCAGAAATGGCTCTATTACACAAATCCCCATTCTTACTATGCCTAATGATGGTTTGTATATTTTAAATTCTTTGTCAAAACATGTCAAACATATCAAGGGTTTACTCTATATACTAGCCATAATTAACATAATCTCATCACACGTAGTTGAAAATTAAATGTGGATAACAATGATTTTTAAAGTAAGTGGATTAGAAGAAAATATTCCACAGTCTAAACTTGTTATTCGATATCAAAAATTGTATTATTGTGTGATGAACTTTTTCGTTTAAGCACTTTTTGGTTATTCTTGGTGTATTCTCAGTTTGCCAGTTTCAAATTAAAAAAAAATGTAGTAAATTGATCATTGCTTAATTAACTCTTAAATAATTTTTTTTCTACTTTATTTATGGCAATGAACAGGATGATTTTGAACTGAATCAACGTCTCAAGGTTATGTTTGCAGTACTTTTTCATTGAAATTGTCGTAATTGCCTATAGTGTAATACAATTTAAATTCAAGCAATGCCTTCTGATTCCTTGTATATTGTTTTACACTAAGGTATTAAACAGCTGATTACTCAGTGTAAGAAAAGTAATTCACAACTAATGTGGCATTTTTCTTGGTATTTTATACAATTAAATTGGTGGTCAATAGTGCAATGTCCTATATGTTCTGATAATATTATCCAGTTGAAATAAATATTTTAATGTAGTTTTTCTTCATTTGTAAGATTAATTTTGTGAGATTCTTGTATTTATTTACTTATAGGTTTCCTTTTTGAAGAAATGTTTTTGTATTTTCAATAAAAATGTTAGTAAAAAAGAGGAAAAAAGAAAGGAAAGTGAACTAGGCCAGCTGTGGGTATGGAGGAGGCTGGGTTTTCTTGGTTCTTTCTTTTATAATGTTTCTTTACACATTTTAATAGCAATATTAATATCTCCAGAGAGTAATCATTTTAATGTAATGCTTGAAATACAACACATTTTGACTAAAATGCATTTTTGAAAAATTGTGAGTGAGGGAAAATTATCCTAAATAGTCAGGGAAAGTCAATTGTGACAAAATTTGTGTGGACACCTGATAAGATAAGTGTGATTTACACCATAAATTTCAAACCTGTGTTAACTCAGGATGTAAGATGTCAGTGACAGCTGAAAATCGCTGTCTATCTGTACTTGATATGACGTAACAACGTAGACACAAAGTCACTCCGTACATGCTTGCTCTATTCTTTCCACATGCACATGGGGGGTTCTCCCTCTTCATTGAACGTCCTATCAAGGGAATTCCATAGTAACCTAACACAACTTCCATCTCTGCACAGGAAGAGAGATCAGGTACACAATCAAGTATAGATGGACAGCGGTTTTCAGCTGTCATTGCACTGCAGCAAACTTATTAGATACTTAGGTTGTTCAGTGGTATAGTCATCTCTCTTAGAGTAAAAGTCCTATTGAAGCAGGAGTAGAAGAATAAATTCATCTAATATGTAAAGTTTTCATGTATACTTTCTAATAATTTCAAATTCCAGCTTTTATCATATTTCATTTTACCCTACAAACCGTAGCTAACACCAATTGTAGTATATCAGGTAATATAAGGAGTAGACAATCCATATTAATGTAAATTATTTGTAAACTTAGTGCAATGTTAATTTCAGACATAACTCATCCCATTCCGGATTTGACCGGGTACATCACTGAGGGCCAGATCTACGTTGACAGACAACTGCACAACCGACAGATCTACCCACCCATTAACGTGCTGCCATCACTCAGCCGTCTGATGAAGTCTGCTATCGGTGAGGGCATGACTCGTAAGGATCATTCTGATGTCTCCAACCAGTTGGTGAGCGCATCTCAATAATTAACCTTTAATGTTTCCTAATAGTAATATATAAATAAATATGTAAGAAGAAAATAAAATATGGATTTGAAAAAAAATCAGTAACTGATAAAGAAAAATAGCTTAAATATTTTTGTTACATAAGATGATTTTATTTTTAGTTTATGCGGCAATCTATAAATGAACATGTTCGTTTAGCACTGACACGAAGGTCGATTGCTAAACTAGTAAGAATAAAAACATCAATTAGAACTGTTAAGTTCAAGAGGCCTAAAGAGGCATTTTCAAGTAACAGGTGTGTCAGCAAACATAGATACAGATGTCACATTAGTTGAATCATTTTAACCAAAATTTTCAAGTAGCAGGCGTTAATAAAACAAAGGCCAGTATAAGTTACTCCATTTGAAAAATAGTATGTTAATAATTGCAGCCAAAATGTTATTCAAGGTCACTTTAAGAAGTTGATCAAACTTAGTTGTTCCACTTGTTATTGGTACAGAGATATACCCATTTTCGTTCACTAGAACAGTATACAAATATGTCTTACTAATTATATGGTTGAAATACTCCCTAATTGTATTTGGCTGAGTACCGTTCTATTTTAACTATAATTAAATGTTGTAGTACGCTTGCTATGCTATTGGTAAGGATGTGCAAGCCATGAAGGCCGTCGTGGGAGAGGAAGCTCTGACTCCAGACGATCTGCTATACCTTGAGTTCCTCACAAAGTTTGAGAAAAATTTCATTTCACAAGGTGAGTATTTTTATGATGGAAATAAATGTAAAATAATTTGGTATCATCAACTGTATTACATATATATCTAAGATGTTCATGGAGTTTCCAATCATCTAACGAAATTTGAAACCTTTGTCTGAAATGGGTCAAGAATTTGCTATTTTCCATGAGAGGTACTTTTTATTCTGTGGAAATTATGTTTTTTCCTGAAAAAAAGGAAGAAAAAATCAGTTTCGCAACTTTAAGTAATGTAGACAAATTTCCATTATTTAAATTGATTGTTTTAAAATAATAATTATTTTAATTTAAGTTTTTTTTTACTGAATGCAAATTTTTTAAAAATGTTTTTTGAGAGATGACAAAAAATTACTGTTGCAGAAAATCGCAATTAGTGGCCATTATATTATAATAATAAACAGCAACTATTAACCACAAAAAATGAATTTGTTTAAATTTGCAAATGGAGAAATGATGCTGCCTGGAAGGCCAGGCACTCGAATTAAAAGCAAAACTAGAATTGTTGTGCAGCATTTGTTAATTTAGTTGTTAGGTTTATTAAAAGTGTCTTTATTTGACCATCAAAAAGGTTGTAAATGACTATTTTTCTGCAAAACTAATTAATTATATATTATTGTTCAGCATGAAAAAAATGTAAATGAACAATTTCAAAAATAACAATTTTTTATTTCTAAACAAGTTTTCTGATTTTCTTGGAAAAATAACTTTTTTGAATTATGAAACTCTTCCAATCATGAAAATCAAACTCATTATTAACCACTTTGAAACAGAAACTTTTCATTTTCTTGAGGTGATTGGAAACTGCACAGTTACTATATCTTATACTGAGCTTACATAGGCAATTAATACCTTAACTATGTTTAAATATTTCCTAGCAAGGTTATTTACTTACAAGGTGTTTTACCATAGTAATAGTGTAGAGTTCCGCAGATTATTTAGTTAAGAGAAAAAAATTGCAATTTTTTTGCTATGTTAATAAACTCATGTATAATATCTCATCTAACTATTCTGCCAAACAATATGTAAACTGTTGTGTAATAAATAAACAATAAAAAATGTATGTATAAACTAATAAAAAAATGGGTAAAGGTGCGTAGAACACTAAACTAGCAAAAATGGCAGTGCATCAGAGAGTTGTGGCCTTGAATAGGTCTGATAGCTAAGGATTGCTTTTAACATCCTTAGCCAATTGCTTTTAAGGATACTTGTTAACAATTGAGATGTTCATTTAATTTTATATATTACAAAGTGCCAGATTAAAGAGGTTTTGCTGTATTTTATTTGTCAATAACGTGTTTAATTTAAATAAAATAAGGTACAACATTATTTACATTGTTTGCAATTGACAATATTATTAAAACTAAAAGTAAAGAGTGAAAGGAAAGTAGTAAAGTATACCTTGGTTATCTGAAGACAAACAATATAAAAACCTGGTGGATAGAGTGAAATATTATGTGGCTTCATGCCCTTCTTTAGCCATTAGAAAAAAGCAAAACTTGTAAACTCTACCTATTTGAAATATTGTTTATGATCAAAATTAATATAATTGACAATGATTTTGTTTTTTTGCTTTTTTTTTTGTTTTTTTTTTGTTTTTTTTTTTTTGTAATGAGTATTTTTAATAAAATTAGACATTGTACAATAGGAAACTACGAAAACCGCACAGTATTTGAGTCGCTGGATATTGGATGGCAACTCCTCCGAATCTTCCCTAAGGAGATGTTGAAGCGTATTCCAGCCACTACACTGGCAGAGTTCTACCCCAGAGATTCCCGTCACACTCAAGCCAAGTAGATGCAAGGTAAGCTGTCAAACGCAATATTTCCCTCCAAAGTTTTACTTTTTTTAACAATTAGTATACTACGAGAGATAGGACATCAGCAAACTTAACTTAGAAGACAATTCCACTAACTCCTTGCAGGAGTAAACAAAAATTAGAACTAACACATGGCATAAAAATTGAACACCTGATCGATCAAAGTGCCAGTAGCTCAGAAAATGTGTGAAACGTGTTGTTACTGCAAGGGGCCTGTTTCACGAAAGTTACAAGTTACATATTCACCAGTAAATTTTTACAAACCTGTAAAAATATCAGTTACAGGTGTTTCACAAACACAAATTTACAAGTGTAGTAGTAACCAGTAATAATTTACTGATTCACAAGTACAATTTCACCGATTCACTACTGTGTTTTTTATATTGTTACAAGTTACATGTCTACACTTGTTAAATGTAAAACTATTTTTAACCTATTGTGAAACATAGGTAAATTTTATAAGAGGACTTGTTACAATGTTTTTATTCTTTTGTGCTTGGTTTTTTTTACTCATTTTTACTCAAGTATTGTAAAAATATGAGGTCAAAAGGGTGATCCAATCATAAAATACAACCTATCAAAGAACTAACGTCATATAACCAATACTTCTACTAGTTTATTACTTCTTGCAGCTATAATTTTACTGACAACATATGAGAAATTAAATAATTTTAAAACAAAAAAAATGCGTAGCAAATGAGTATAATAATGTTCTTAAACTATTTTTAGGTCATACTTACTGTCCAAAGTGGTTTTTATTATTTTTATTTTTGTTAAATATTATAATTATTTTTATAACGTAGTCTTTAGTTACTATTGTAAACAATCACCAACATGCCCAACAACAGGGATAAATAAATAACCGTATAGCTAAGAAGTATTAGTAATTATATGACATTAAATTCTTTTAGAGAGGCTGTATTTTCTGACCAGGCCATTCTTTTGATCTCAGTTTTGTACTTTAGTATTGTACAAAGACCTTCACAATGAGGTATAACACTAGATAGGCTTGCATTAAAAACATTTAAGACTTGAGGTCTAAATATTTGATATATGGACATATGCATAACTGAAAGTTTCATTGCATTAAAAAAAATAATAAATATATCAACTTCCGGTTGATTTATTTTTATTTTCAGCTTTTCCGCTGAAAAAAAACTATCATGTACTTGTTTCTTAGCTACGTATCTAGTATGAAAAAAATTGTAAGCAAACAAATCGGCAAGGCCCCTGTTCCTTATAAGTCTTTCCCCAATATATTACATATTCTTTAACAATTCACCCTTAAAACCACATTTGTACTTCTTCAAGTTTTGCCAGTGTTTGTCTCTTATGTGGACATAATCCGTCTTTATTGGCCGGGATCGAGCCAAAAGCTAACGCTTCCTCATGTACAACTTTCCATTCTTTAACTTTGTCATCTTTAGTTGACATGTTTAAATATAATTCAAATAAAAAATCTTTGCGAATTATAAATTCTTAAAAAAAAATAATGTTGCCTTCCTTTTTATGATAGTAAAAAAAATAATAATTAATTATTATTATTAACATAGTTTTAAAGTATAATTCCAAAAGCTATGTAAATGTAAACATTAAAATAAACTTGTAACAGTAATCAGCTGACTTGTGACAATTATTCACAACTGTGACTTTTTATTATAAAAGTAACAAGTGCTTTCAAGAAACACCTGTACTTGTGAAATTGTAACTACAACTACCTGCACTAGTGAAGTAGTGAATATGTAACTTGTAACTTTCGTGAAACAGGCCCAAGGTGTTAGTGGACTTGTCCTCTTAACTAAGTTTGCTGATGTCCTCTCTGTCATATACTAATTCCTGGCCAAGTGCTCCCTTAACCTAACGTAAAACCTTTTTAAACTGTAATTTAAATATAAGTTCTGTGGGTGTTGAGCAATGTAATATTACACACAATGTATTATTTATACTGTAAACTCGGATTGATATTGTTGGAGTCAAAACGTAACCCCTTTCAATTAGTTTTGTTTACTTTATGTGATTATTTCTAGTGGAATTGTTAGTTTTAATTAGGGGTGTGCAAGTAGTTTTAATTTTTTTTTTTTAGTTTGAGTCGAGTAGTTGGCATTTTTTTCGTGTATCGAGTATTTTTGAGCGAGTATTTACAGAAGCATTTCCTGTTCACCTAAGGCAACTGTAAAAGGCAGACACCATCCTAAGCCTATTTTAAGTTGTGCCAGATTCGTAAATATATACATCTAAACTGAACACATCATTTTGGTTTGTTGTTTGTAACTGTAACACTTGATGAATAAAACTTTTTACTCCCTGCCTTCCCGATATTTTTGTGGCATTGTTTTGTTTAACCTTTTTCCTTTTTTCATAACTAATATGATGAAAGAAACTAAGAAAGTATATTATTAATTGAAACAACGTGGATTATAAAGATTTAATCTGTTCACTCATATCACAGATCAGATTTCCTATGCAAGCCAATTATACTGTTTCCCAGCTGGCCTATATGTTTATCTGGTGGTTCAGTTCAAAGTGTACCGCGAAAACGTAGCGAAGCTTGTTGGCAAAAGTTGCATCCATCTAAACGAATGCTAAAATTCAGGCGTCATCACCAAATGCAGTCATTTGCTTTCAGAATTGCCTCCTCTCAACAAAAAATTGATTGTGTACACACCAAGAAGAGTGGATCTGTATTCTGTGGGTATTTAATTCAGTAATAACAAGGTTACAACTAACCGGAAATAAGCTGTGAATTATATAATCAAATTTGAAAATCTGGATGACAAAGACTGTAGATTGATAATAATAACCAAGCAGGTTTACTAAAAATATATTTTAAAGTCGCTTAGGATGAATTAGTTTTTAAATTATGATCGGTAATGAAATGTGTGTAACTTAAAACTATTTCGATACATGAGGCTACTGAACAGATAAATAATTATTTCATAACGGGAAATTCATAAAAACCTGTCGAAATCGAATGAAAACCGTAGACGTAGTCGGCTAATATAGTCTAGCCGATATTGGCGATGAGATGCAGTCTGAAAAATAAACTTATGAATAAAAACGAGACGTTTGATAAAGCTTCGGTTCAATAAAAATTATTTTCCGAATCTCTAAATTTGTTGTATTTTGTTTAGAAAAGGTTTTCCAACATGTTTCTTCCTCACTTGGGTTGATTCGTGATTGTTTTACAGTTTACATCAACGTCAATGTGAACAGGAAACTGTTCAGTGAGTTTACGAATCAAAATTATCTTATTTTACCACCTTTTACACTCCAATTGTGTTATTGTCTAACCTAGTCAGGAAACCGTTCAACAAATTAACAGGAAAAAATATCATATGCGCAAATATTACACACAGTGTTTACGGATAATAATTAATAGATGTTCGCCACGGATATATATCTACTTTTTATTTGACGGAAAATAAATCAATAATGTTGTGTCACACGCTGCTAGAATGCCATTACCATATTATATACGATACGGTATTTTCTTACGTCAAATCATTGTACGATTCCCTGCTCAGATTAAAAAACAAAATAGACCTCAATCGACTCACAAGAAATATACGATAATTTCAGTTCCGAAAAGGAGCTGAATGGTTCTTTGCATGTACTTATACTACAACCGAGATGAACTTTCATCTAGAAAAGATGGGAAGTTCGATTCTTGGGTTGTAAAGTGACCCGTTTTCGGGACCATTTTGATCGAACAGTATTATTGATATGAACGAAAATATGCATAACTTCTACGGCGTACAGACCATTAAATTTGTATCAGTAACATGTCTTTTTGAGCATCTTGAACTGGATCTCTCGTCCCCTTTCTTGGGTCATAAAGACACTAACCAGCACTTCTGTTTTATTCGCGCTATTTTAGGTTAGGTTACAAGTGACTAGTAGACTCGTCAACCAACATGTGTAATCACTTCCTTCCCAGCTCTGTTGTTCACTTTGAATTGAACTAGTTCAAATCATAATGAACGAACTTGTTTACTACGTCGACTAGTTCATTTGACTGTCGTCGTGTACTACCTATTCTTAGGCGTATTGTTTAGTTCATAATTACGTGTACCAAACTTATATAAACGGTGGTACTGACCTACCCGCCCACCCATACAAGCACGGTGTTACTGAATTTACAAGTACGGTGGGACTGTACAACCCACCCACACGCCCATACACGTACAGTGGTATTGTCCCACCCACCCGCCCATACACATACAGTAGTATTGACCCACCCATCCGCCCATACACGTACAGTGGTAATGTATGATTGATAAGGTATGATTAAGGGTAAAATAAAACACAAGGAAGCGCACATTTTGTATTCATAACTTATAAAACTGTTTACTCTTAAAACTAAATTAAGGTGTAAATCTGATATTTCGTGAAATTCAACTACTCGATCGAACTTCGAGTAGTTTCGGAAGCTTCGAGCTGAATTCAAGTAATTAAATACTCGATCAAATACTCGAAGTTTTGCACACCCCTAGGTTTAATTAGTAAAATCAAGATATTACTGAATTGAATCTGTTTGAGAATGCTTTATAGTAATGTGTTGAATAATTACAGTAGTAAATAAAAGCTAATTATTTTTAATTAATTATTTTTCTAAACATTTATTTAATGACAACAGACTAATATCTATTAATGAAAAATAAATAAACAAGTAAGTATTTTAGAAAATATATTTCTGACGTAGGGAGTTGCAGAACAGAGTTCAATTGGACTGATCGGAGAGGTGACAAATCATCAATGTGGCCACGGTTTTTATTGCATTAGCAATAAAGATGTTTAGCGGCCAAAAATATTTTTAAACAAATAGAGTTTGTTTTATTATAATAACAACATATACATTGTCTGTGAATGAATGTAGGAGTTAGGTCCAAAAATTATATGAATTGTTTTTGACAGCTGAGTTATTGTATTCAATCATTTCCACGGCAATGTCTATACTGAATCGACAGTGGTTGTTTTCTGATTCCCCAAAATCTGTGTAGTGCGGACGCTCAGTTTTATTAAGTTTGTTGACTTCATGGTTATTCTAAATGTGTCATCTTTGGAGGTTACAAATTTAGACTTGATAGCCATCAATAATGTACAGTAAAACCCTGATTATCGGAAATAAAGGGGGCTGAGACCGTTCCGATAATGAAAATCTCCGATAATCTGAGGTTTTGTTTTAAAAGTGTTATTTTAACATTAAAAACTCATTTTCTTGCACAAATGTTTAATAAAAGTTACTGCTATACATAACAATAGCCTATTTATAAAGAAAACTGTTAAAACAGTCATTCAGTTACAAAATATTCGCTAATCTTCTTTTGCCATATATTTTTCTGGCTGCGATATCCCACCACCGTTTAGTTAATATTACATCAATTGGCATGGATTCCTCACACTGTTCCACAAAACTCAATGCGACCTGAAAAAATAAATATTTTTTTGCTCTTTGGTCTTGAAACTGTGAGGCAGTAGAACAAAATAGTGACGTCCTATACTGTAGTTACTGAACTGTATTATACTTAAGCCTTACCTCAAATGCTTTTAATCCATATTCCGGAGAAATAAAATGGGCAGGCTCTGCAACGTCATCATCGGATTCAGCATCTCTATTGTCATCTCCCAGGACAGAAGCCACTATATCTTGGACACTAAACTTTTGGTGTTCATCCGCCACCCACCATTCTGTTACTTAATTTTCTTGTATGCCGTCACAACCAGGATGCTTCTCACCATTTGTGTAATGTCTTCATCACTTGGTTCATTTTCGTCATCTAATGAAAATCCATCAAAACAGCTGTCTCGAAAACTTCTGCAGCATTGACTGTTTTATGTCTTTGGAAGTCTCAGCATGTTAATCTTTTTCAAGCCATCTTTTACAGTTTCGTCGTCACCACATTCTAAAGAATAAAACGTAACATTGATTTACATAGTTTCGTTTGAAGGCTTCCAGAACTCCTTGGTCCATTGGTTGAACCAAGCTTGTTACATTAGGAGGAAGAAACTTTACTTCAATGTCACTACTTTTCAAATTGTTTTTGATGAGTAGCTGAGTTGTCAACTAAAAGGATAGCTTTACTAGGCAAATGTCTGCTACTTAAACAATTAGTAACTTTAGGTACAAACTCTCCATGAAACCACCCATGAAATAGATCTGAGGACGTCCAGGCATTCTTTTAGCATCTGTAAATAACTGGAAGTGAACTAAGTTTTATGTTTTTTAGGGCTCGTGGTTTTTGGGATATTCCTATGCATATCAGCAGTAAAGATAAACTTCCATCTGCATTGCTGCATGCAAGAACTGTTATCTTTTGCTTCATTAGCTTGTGACCAGGAGTTGATTTTTCATAATTTGCAGCAAGGGGCTTTTTGGGCAGCATTTTAAAATGTAGCCCATACTCATCAGCGTTAATAATCTGTTCTTTGTTATAACCTTGAATCATATTTTCGAACTCTAATATAAAACCATCTACGGCATCTTTGTCTGCAGCCAACTTTTCACCACATAAATTCAAGAGCCTCACTCCATAGTGGGCTTTTCACCTATCCAGCCAACCAGAGCTTGCATTAAATTCTTTGTATTGATCATTTCAGATAGAAATTTTGCCTTTTCCATCAAAATTGGACCAGAAATAGGCATACCCTTTTCTTTCGCTTCAGAAAACTATAAAGAAAGGGCTTCATTCATCTTCTCATAAACAGAAGTTTTCATAGATTTCGTGTTTGGAATTTTCAGAAGGTATTCTTCGAATTTGGCTTTATTTTTACCCAAACTGATTCAGTTGGAGTAGGAATGAAGAAATTCCTACTCCAACTGAAGAAGTTCTGTTGCAACTTTTTTCAGCTCGTCTCACAGCTTCAAGTTTTTCTTCAATTGTAATTAACTTTCTTTTCCTTTTTAATTACATTTTAAAACAACAAACAATAAATAAAAATAAAAACGATCACTGTACACTTATCATGTAGTGACAAAAACATAAAATAACTATTAAAATCGAATACAAACTACCGAACTGAACACAAATATTACTGCACTTCACTTGTTTGTTGGCAAAAACGAACTAATTGTTGACCAGACGTATTGTTTTTATTTTCGGCCAGGAACTGGACTTTGATCTAGGACTGTAGGGTGGGCGGCAGGTGGTACAGTGATGGGCTATAGGGCAGTTGACTCACGCTATTTCAACCGCTTTCACTTCATCATAGCGTGCACGTCTTCTTGGAGGGAAAATAAACTATTGGAGGGATAAATGTTAAATGTTTTTTCATTGAACCGTTTCCGATAACCAAAGTTCCGATAATCTGGGTTTTACTGTATAAATTATTGGTTGTTGCTTTCGTATTTTGGCAATCTTTGGCATTAGAAAAAGTAAACCAAACATGAGTTAAGTGGCGTATTTACACTCTGCGGTTAAGAGTTAATTGTTATTATGTACTTAACAAGTTATAGATTGGACCATGGTATTCAGTGTGTAGGGAAGGTAGGCAAGGATATCTTACCATTTCCCCCATTAATCCCCCATTATTCCATTACCATTAATCCCCACCATTTCTTTACCACCATCGTGTACAGTCTGCTCAAAATCTAGAATTCAATATCGTTTTGTTTGGATAAAATTTATGATTGCGTTGCTCTTACAGAGAAATGCAAACAACTAAGTGAACATGAAACACAGTAACTTACAGATGGTCTGCAATAAAAAGTGAGATAAAAATAATAATGTGTTTTCCGGAATTCGATTTCATATGCTCTTATTTGTCTTACTTTAATCACAACAATAATTAAATAGTAAGGAAATCATTAAAAAATATGTTTTAAACAAAAATACGCAATTATGGTTTATTTAAAATATTTATTGGATCATATAACTACAAAAATTATAACAGTGTAATTAACAGTATAATTTATTTCGTGGCATGATGCTTATTGTAGAACACTAAACATTCAATCTTTACTCAGTCAGTTACTTGTGTGATCATTTAAATGTTTGTTACAGAAATTGATGCGCCACACTCGCTCAATGAAGCAACATTCCATCAGAAAAAACCGTAGCACAGTTGTGAATAGTACTTATCATTTCTCTTGTAAATATATGTCAGTTGATCAGATTGTGTATAACAGTTCATTATCGAAGAGCTATACAGGACTTTAAAAATGAATGTGCTTGAATAAAATTACATTACTCAAGTGGAAAGTATTTCAGTTACATACGTCGTTGCCATTATGTAAACAAATTTTATTGTTATTTTTAATAAATTTTGATTATTTTATTTTTTATATCATGTTGGGAATGTTACATCAAATGTGTTGTTGAAGTTTTAATTTACCTTTGTAAATATTGTAGGTTTACCAAATTGTAGGGACCTTCTTCTAAAGTGACAATATTGTTAATGATTACGGCAGAGTTTAGCAATTTCTAGTTTTATGCGGGTGTCTGGTTAAGCTGTCATTTTGCCTCATCTTATTCATAGCCTTTCATCTAATACTCTCATTGTAATGTAATTGAGTCTTAGTGTATCATAAAATATAAGGAAAGTATATCATTTATGTGTGTTGTTTTTATCCCTGTCTTTCATAATTAAACAACTAGTTTGATAGTTATTTGTTAGCGTTGTTCATGTTGGTAAATTTGTTTGGGATTTCCAATGCTTCAAGTGTTTTTAAAACTAACACACTTGTTAGTATTAGTTTAAAAAAAAAACACTTGAAGCGTTGAAATGTCCAACAAATTTACCAATAAGACAATTATATTAACTCAATTAATGTTTATCAAATCGTCATAGTAGATAAAAACATGTGATCTATAAATAAACTGATCTGCTGGGTCCATGTTAAGATGTAGCAAGGACCGTGGACCCGAGGTAAGCACTTGACAAATGGTAATTAATATTAATGTATGGGTGTATCAGCCAACTAATGTTAGGATAACCGACTGGTTTTAATTTTACTTCCAACTAAAATAATTCTGTTGCTTTAATAATAATACTTAGATTATATTATTTATTTCATTATCACTACTAAAATAAAATGGAATTTCAAACTATAAATTAAATTAAAAATGAGGCGTTATAGTAAAAACCCATCCACAGAAACTTTTTTCTTCTGATTGTTTAGTGACATCTTTAGTTTACCAGCTGGGCCGTAGCGTGGAACAGTTTTGACGGACATAATAAGATCCTTGTTAACAATCTGTCAATACCTGTAGGTGGGATGAACCTCACTCGTAGACAACGGACATTCTTGAATCGGTTCCGAACTTGCGTTGGCAGATGCAATTACTGGAAGTATAAATGACGATTGACACTATATCAGTCATGTGATTGCGGGGAGCCTATCCAAACAATGGATCACATAGTTACAGAGTGTCCCCTGCACTCTTTTACAGAGGGATTGGCCAGCATACATAGAATCAGTTAGGCAGGTCTTAGATGGTTGGATGATGGATTGGACTTAGCTTTGTGACAGGAGATCACTTTACATTTTAATAATCAATTAATATAAATCATGACTTTAGGATATCTATCCAAATAAACATCGCAGCTCTAAAATTAATAAATGGTAGCTGACAACAAACCATACGATATATATATATATACTGGCAGTTTTGAGTTTATCAGGAAATATACCATTTAAAATACTTAAATTGATAATATGTTTCAAAGGAGTTCTCAGACTATTGATATGAGCTTCCAGTAACGTTGTAGGAAATCCATGAACCCCAGGGGCGGAGCCACCATGCAACCCCCCTCCCCCTACTCATTTCACCACGTGGTCACCAGAGACCGTCTCCAGCCGGAACTCAGGATACCTTAAATTTTACTAATGTCCTATCTAATTCCAAAAAATCCCTTCCTTGTGAAGGAGTGGTTGCCCCTTTTGAAACAAAGAAAATAAATGTAAGTAAAAAAAAATCAATGATATTGCGTTACACTCTTTTAACTTCATTTTTACTTCTGACAAAAACCCTTCCTTGTGAAGGAGTGGTTGTCCATTCGAACACAAGGGAAATGAATGTAAGTTAGAAAAAGAAATACGATGTTGTGTTTAATTACTGGTAATGTTTTTATTTTGCACAACATTAAGGTTATTGGGGAGGAGACACCCCCAGTACATTACACTTATTGTCTATATATACAAACTAGGTTTACAGAATTATACAAAATATACTCTACAAATAGCCTATGCATCTCGATTCTATTAAGAACGCGAGTGCTAATATTTTGGTCAAATCAAATTGATATACTCCATAAATAAACTCATTAAATTGACATCATTGCACTGGAAAAAGGCACTCGTGATCCACAGGACATCTGCGTGTGACGAATTCTTTTCAATAAAACAAAAAAAAAACTGCTTATAAAATTAATTATGAATGAAGTTGAGAACCGTGGATCAACAGTCTATATCGGAAATTATCTGATGGCTCAATGCATCGAGTCCATTATCCAATACATAATCCTGATATCCATGGTCGACATGTCATCATTATAGATAGACCTCAAAGATTTCATCAGCAGGTGAATAGGTGGTTTTTTCCATCGTGTGCGATTCCGGTGGTGATCTCGGCATTTCATTTCACCTACCTGGCCTATTCTGTTGCTGGCTAAATCAACCTCTCAGGATACACACCATGCTGGGCATCTGTCTGAGTAGCATCAATCGCCTTTTGCCACATTGTAGGTATGCTGTCACACTTTGCTATTGCAGACGTAAAAATATCAACTGGCTGATTCATCTCGTTATGTTGGGAAATTCAAACCGGTGTTCTGACTCCAACTGCTCTAACAATGTCATAGCTTTTGCAAAGACACGGGTCCGGCTATTGTGGTGCCTCCTTGACATCTATTAAACAATTCACAAAATTACTGACGAGAAAACGCTTACCTGTTTGCACAATTGAAGTTTTTGTTTTACTGAAGCTGTAATATTTAGTTTAGATAACATCTAATGAATTATTAAAATTAATTAAATTCTGTACAAAAAGTGTTTTATATATACTGTATATATATATATATTTTTCCGTACATACTATAATTTTGTCACAAAAAGTCGGTAAATTTGAGTGTTATCGAAAAAATGTGATTTTTAAAAATAATTCCTTCTATTTAAGCATGATTGAAAGAAGCTAGAAACTTCAAACCTTACACGCTATTTAGTGTCACTTTTCTGTTAAGAAAACTGCTATAACATTATATTTTCCCTTTCATAACCTAGAAAAAATTCAAAATGGCTGGCGAGAAAATTTGCAAAGTCGAGGGTTTTGTTTTGAAGCTGTAATATTTAGTTTAGATAACATCAAACAATATATTCATATTGAAAATTAAATTGTGTACAAAAAGTATTATTTACATTTTGCCGGTATATACTATCGTTTCCTTACATAAAGTCGGTAAAGTTAAGTTTTGTTGAAAATATGTGATTATTCCTTCCTCCCATTTAAGAAGGAATAAAATAAGTTGGAAACTATAAAAATTACACACTATTTAACTGCTTTTATATTTTACCCCTCATAACCTACAAAAAATATGAAAATGCTGTCTTGCATGCACTGTTGGGGTATCTGTTTTACTATAGTTGCAATAATTAGTTTAGAACACATCAAATTACGTTGTTAAATTCACATTAAAGTTCTACAAGAATAGTTATATACTTCAATGCTGTATTTAGGCCTACTACAGTTTCCTCACAAAAAGCCCATTGAAGCATTAATATAAGAATCTGGAAACTAAAACCTTACTTACTATTTAAGTTGACCACTTTGTAAACATAACTGCTTTCAAATTTGATTTTTCATCTTTCAACATTTTAAAATGGCGGATATTCAGATTCTGACATACGTGGTAAACTTGTGTAACCCCGTGATCAACTTCAGTAGCATCCCTTATGGTGGTTCTGCTGGCATTAGGGACAACTGAATTCCGCTGCGCAGCATTGGCTGTCAGTTACTAATACATGCACAGCCTCTTCCCCCCCCCCACCTTCTGGAATGGGAGAAGTATAATTGCAGGAAGACGTTGAAACGCGATCTTGCGGGTGCAGGTGCTGTGTCTCACTATACGTGTGCGTAGCGATTGGATTGTAACATAACATGCAGGTAAAAGTACAACCACAAGTTGAGTATATAAAGTTAATCAATTTTGTGTCATATTAAAAAGCATAAGATGCCAAACACGACATTGTATTTCTCATCGTAATAAAATAAAAACAAACATAACATAAATTGTTTAAAATTTAATTTGCAGTGAATTTACGTAATTTAAAATAACTGATGAGCAAGACCAGTCCTGTGATGGTCTGTTTTTAAAATTTGGGAATAATCGGGAAAATAGTTTCTTAATTCTGTACCAAGAAAGCCCAAATTCGCATCTTTGAGGTCATGTATTTTATAACTATTAACATAATTTTAATGAAAGAACTCATTGGGAGGCGTTTAATAGCTGATAAAAAGTAATTGAAATCAAAATTTTTGTTGACCAAACAGCCTTAAACAACTTATCTAAACCCCCTCTCCCAATCATGTTAAGTAGCCTCCCGTGATCATCATAAGAAGCCTCCGTAGTAATCAACTTGGGCAGCCCCGTGTTATTACCTTGGGTAACCACCCACGGTCATCTTGGGTAACACCAGTGATTAACTTACGTAGCCCACTATGATCATCTTGGGTAACCCCCTTCTTGATAAACTTGGATAGTCCCTTGTGATCAATATGTTTAGCTCCCGTAATGTAATTGGGTAGCCCACATGATTAATTTGGGTAGCATCCATGACAAGCTGGGTTACAGCCAACCCATTATTACCTTTGGTAGCTTCCATTATCAACTTTGGTACTACCCTTGATCATCATGGGTAGCACAAATGTATACCTTGGGTAACTCTCCGTAATCAACTTGTGTAGCTCCCATGTTCAACTAGGTCCCAGTGATTCCCATTCAGTCCCTATACACCGCACAACTATTTATAATAAATCTTTTACCGTAACAGCTTATTCTTATATATGAGACGCCGACACAACGTTATTGGTATTTTAAGGCGAATATGAATGGTTATATGAGTGTAGGATGAGTGTGTGGCTGAGTGTAGTCTGGTTACTATCTGAGTTCAACTGTTCCCCAGAAAGGGCAATTTATTAATAGCCCAACAGCCAGGGCTTTTTTTTCAATTCAATTCAAATATTCTTTATTCAAAGTTTGCATAGTATACTAAGAATAGTGTCATATGATATGATAATATAAATGTTACCTTAAAAACTTGCCGTATCTGGAATTCTCTCCGACAATATCAGAATATTAGGTGATATTTCTCGCTTTGGGGTGGTGGTTTAAGGATTGTTTGCTGGAGGATCTGTCGATGTGGGGCAGGTGGCTCTGGGTTGTAGTCGACATTTACGAATGAAATATGTATGAGTATGTATTTCCATAACATTTTGTTTTTAATTCCTTTTGTTTTCTTTTCTTTCATTGATTTACTTATTTATTTTTATTTAGTAGTATATTTTTCCCTTTCACTGTTTTGATGCAGTAAGTTATTATTTGCATACATATAATATATGAATTATTGTTTTATATAAATAGAAGTAATGAGCTGGTGATTCATTTAAATTACATTTTTTTTTTTTTTATTTGTGTCCAGTTAAACTATGACATCAATTTAAACAGTTTACAGGTGTATCCTGTATTAGGCGCAGGATACACTTGTATCCACATTATGATCATGAATTAGGGCAGCAAATTCTCCCCTTTCTTATTAAAAAGCCATTTGGTTACTAATACCCACCCACCCATACACATAGTGGTAATGACCCACCCACCCTCCTACACACATACAGTGGTATTGACCCACCTGACCACCCATACACACACAGTGGTATTATATAAATACCACAGAATTTTGCTAACAATTAACAAACATGTATAAAATGATTTAAGAAAACTAAGGAATAGTTAACAATAAGTAAAAAAGGCTTCACTCTTAGCAATAAGTAAAAATTGCTTACTCTATGCAATTACACGTTTCAAATTTTGATGGGTTTAATAGGATAGAATGCCAATTTTTCCGCATAATTTTGCCAGAGACATTCACAAAATAAATGTAACTTTCTTATTTTTAATTTTCTACAAATTCATTATATTAAAGTGAATTTTGATATTACTCACATAGTTTATGAACAAGGTAACATGAATTTAAAACAACGAGGGGCATTTGTCTTTTCGTTTATCGAATAATTATCGTGCAGTAGAATTGGAAATACACGCACAGTGGTATTGACCCAACGGTACGTGTATATCAATACCACTGTACGTGCATAGTTGGGTGGGTAAATACCACTATGTGTAATTTATTTTGTACCAGGCAGAAAACTATAAATATAAGTTGATTTCAGCATTGCCAGTATCACAAACTTATACATTTATTTATTTGTATTTAATTATTATTTTTGTGTGTGCAAAGATATAAATTAATTTAAGTTTTTCTTAAATGTTTTATTGTATATGTACTATTTTGTTTATGGGGTTAAGTGTTAGAGGACTTTACAGTTCTAACTTCGCCCCTTCAATAAAGGCATTTTTCATTTCATTAACCTGGGTAGCATCAGTGATCAGTTTGCGTAGCAATCAGCTTGAGTAGCCAATCGTAATGATCTTTTGTAGCTATTAATTATCACACCTATAGGGTTCTTGATCAACTAGGCTAGCACCCCTTATCAATTTGAATAGCCCCATAATTAACTTAGATAACCAACAATAATCAAGTCATGCAGCCAACCATGATCAACTTGATTAGCCCCCTTGATTAACTTAGGTAGCCCTCGTGATCATGTTGGGAAACCCTCTGTGATCAACTTGGGTAACACTGGCGGTCTTAAATAGCCCTATGGTCAACTTGGGTAAACAACCTTTATCAACTTAGGTAGTCCCTGTGATGAATGTGGGCAGCCTTCATGATGAATTTGGGTAGCATCCTCTTGATCATCTTGTGTAGCCCCCTGTGATAAACTGGGGAGTAACCCGTTATCAACTTAAATAGTCTTGCTGTGTACAATTTGGCCAGTCCTTCTTGATAAACTTGGCTAGCTCCCCGTGATCAACTTGATTAGCTTCCCTAATTATCTTTGATAGCTAACTGTGATCAACTTAGGCAGCCAACCATAATCAACTTTGGTAAATCATCAGTGGTGTTCTTAAGTAACCCCATAGTCAACTTGGGTAGCCACCCATTATCATCTTGGGAAGTCCCTGTGATCAACTGGAAAGTAAACACGTTACCAACTTAGGTAGCCCTGCCGTGTACAATTTAGCCAGCACTTCTTGATCAACTTGACTAGCAACCCATGATCAACTTGGGAGCCCCTATGATCAAGTTGGGAAGCCCCCTTGGATCAACTTGGGAAGCCATCCTTGATCAACTTAGATATCCTCCTTGATCAACGTAGGTATCTCTGGTGATTAACTTGTCAGCCCTCAGTGATCAAGTTGGGAAGCCTCCTGTTATCAACTGAGATAATCACCGGTGATCTTCTTGAGTAGCCCCATGGTCAACTTGGGTAGCCGACCATCAGGCTCCCTGGGGTCAACACAGTAACTACCCGTGATATCTTTTGCAGCTAACCATGCTCTACTTAGGTAACCAACCATGATCATCTTAGCTTGCCACCCATCTTCTGTGAAACCACTACAAAGGTGTTGAGGTCACCAATGATCAACTTAGGTAGCCATTGACCTACTTTGATAACTCATAATTATTTTTTAAGTCATAATGAAGCCAAGACTCCAATGGGGGTTTGAGGGCGAAACCCCCAACGAGCAGAGTGAGTATCTCTATAAGATACGTAGGCCCCATGTCAAAAATTCAGCCTGGCGCAGTACTTGAAAATGCTAGTTCGATCAGTGGCAAGTAGTTTTGCTGAGTGTATTTTCTGTCAGGTCAATGTGTGTGAGAGGGAGTGCATCACATTCCTAACCATTTTCAAATATATTTGGCTTTGTTGCACCTTCTGCTGACTGTCTCCGTCTCTCTCACTCTGCCTTTACTCAGAGCAGAGCAGTCAGTTGGGGGTTTACATTAAAGTTCAATTCCCACCTAAAAATGAAATACAGAAATACAGACTGGCTTCTCACCAGTAAGAATGTTCTTCTTAAAGAGATTTCTATTAACTGTTGATGCCCTATCTCTCCTATTATACACTTCCAGCCTATAGCCTTTAACCTAAACTTACATTAATATACCTTTATTGTAAGTTAATTAAACCTTTTAGGATTGCATAAAAAATTGATTTTTTGGGGAAACTACTTTTTTAGATATGTGATATGAGACCCTAGCATACTGAAAAAGACTGCAGCAAATTAGGGGATTTTATAAGCATTTACAACAAATATTATAGGATTACTAAAAATAGGAATATCACCAAGTTGTTGGTATTGTTTTTATGGTTTATAAATGGGCCATTAGAAAATAATGAAATATTATGCTTTTTTTATACATAGAATTTACATTTGAGATATATATACATAAAAAATAAAAAACAGCAACATTTTTTATTTTTGACAAATTATAGCAAAATAAATAAAAATATTTTAAACGTGGGAAACCTCTTATTTCTGTTTCAAATGCACTCCTTTAGCTTAGTACCAAATTTCATCACATTTAGCTCAGAAATCAAGAAAAAATTTTAAAAATGTAAAGTTTCGCTTTATACTCTTGCTTGATATATGTACTATTATTCCAAATGAAAAATAAATCTAACGTGCTGTAAAATTATTAGGCCTACTACATTCCTTCAAAAGGTGAAATTTGTATTTTACATCTTGAATATATATGTTTATGTATATATTATGTGTTTTGGTTACTGTGCTTATGTTATTAGTTGAACAGTTTGTTCTTTGTAAATAGTTGTGTTGTTTTATATCTTATTTTGTATAGTATATTAATTGAACTATTTTCATTGTGTGAGAAGAAATATTAATTGTAATAGAATAACCACTATAAATGATAAATTGTGTAAATAAATGACTTTGATATATATTTATTATATCAAATTCATTTATATTATATAATATACAATCATTTATAGTGGTTATTATATTACAATTAATATTTCTTCTCACACAATGAAAATAGTTCAATTATTATACTATATAAAATAGATATAAAACAACACAACTATTTACAAAGAACAAACTGTTCAACTAATAACATAAGCACAGTAACCAACACATAATATATACACAAACAACTTCTTCACTGAACATCTGTCTTGAAAACAGCTGATGAATAAACTTTATTTTGTCGAATATTCGCAACAGTCTGGGCTGCCAACGAATATAAAATAATAAGTTAAACTCTTCTAGATTATTTTTCTTGCAAAAATTGCGTAACATATGGGCAGTTATTTTGCGAAATTACTGATTTCCGGTGCAATTACGGGTGGGCGGGCAATCGCATGCTCCGCCAGTTTTGCACGGCCGTGTGTAGGCGGCATATCACTCGCATCATCTTTTTCCCAACTTATGTGCGGGCGACGATTCGCCCGCTTCATGCTAAAAGGGTTAATAAGGGTTAATCTTTATTTAGGACTCCTTTTAAATAAAGCCATGTAGCTTTTGTTTTTACTAGTTTTATTACAATAAATAATTTGACAATAAGTTACTCAAGCAATGACAAAATTAAATACAACATGATATATTGAGAAATGAATGTACGTAAATAAATGAAAGAGTGTAAAGTAAAAATAGTAAAATCCAGTCATTAGGGTTTTACTTTAAATAGCAGTTACTGGTCGTTTTTCTATCCATTTCTTGATTTGCGGCAGGTTATACACTTTTTGACGCAAAGAATGTAAGGCAGGATAGTTAGGAATAACATCTGGGATTTCACAGGCAGAGCTTAGTGTCTCCGACATAGATGCAAGCATTAAGTCAGCCCAAGATAGCTAAAAAAGATGGTAACAGTAAGACATTTAGTTAATAAAGGTAGAAATAATTGTTATTGTATTACCACAGTAAGTTTAGTTAAATTATTTTCAGTCCCATGATAATTGATGAACTTACAGATCAATGGTGTTTAAAAATGAATATTAAATGTACCTTTACATGTATAAATATTGTTATTTAGTTAGGATAATAGTAAATTAAACAGTTATAAATTATCATTATTTTTTACCTGTTCTTCAGTTTTAACTTTTTCAGTAATACTAACTAGCAAAGCCACATAGAAAGAAAAACAGAGGTTCTGTCTAATAGTGTATTGGATGTGTGTTGAGTTGTCAGTTTTGTAGTTTGCTAGATGGCAACGCCAGCACCATTGTCAGTCTGTCCTTCTTTCATCCCCTCCTACCCTCTCTTCATTCTCTCTCCCTCTTATTTCGGATTTAGGCTACGGCCACATTGGCTATGATCTGTCGCTGGCAATAAGCAATAAAATGAAGCATAAATGTAGGTTGCATTGTTATATATGGAGGTATCCATGCACTTCATTTTACTGCTTGCTGCCAGTGGTAGATTGTAGCCTCACTTCAGACATCGACAGTAGACTCTTATGGAGGGTACGAGATGTAACTGCCTCTCTGTTAATACTTCTGTCCCTTCTCGAGCAACATGCGTTTTGAAATACCAGCACTGACTACCAGCCTAAATTTTAACTGCCGCTAGGGTTGCAAGAAAACAACCTTAATGACTTTCTTCTCTGTGGCATAGCATGGTGTACAGAGTCGGATTTATGATTTGCCGCCTTCCGGCTATCTCAATTTTGCCGGCTTTAGAACTTTCCAATATAATAAATAAATAAAAATATTCTAAACCATTATTTTGCACAAGGGTACACAATGAGTTCAGTAGCTGCGTGGCAATTCCAGGTGCAATTTGCAGAATCCGGCCCTCGACAAAAAAAAAGAAAAAGAGTAAACAACAACAACAGTAAAAACACAACATTTCCTGTGATTCTGTTAGTGTGACGGTTTAGTTGATTTGCCTGACAGTGGTAGGTTACCTGACTTGCCGCTCTGCTCCAACGCCTAAAATGCTAGTGGCAACACTCTTACGCATTGCATAGACTTTCATATTTTGAACTTTAATTTTGAGGACAGTTTTTCCATTTTAATTAATTTAATTTTTGCTACGTTAAAGCACAGCATTTTGCTGTGGACAGACGGAGTAGGGAATTGCCCTGTACATTTTGCCCTATACCCATTAAAGTAGGGAAATGAATATTAGTAAATCTTTAAAATTCGTAATTTTTTTTAATCACCGCCGAAATGTTCATGTTATAAATTGCTGCTTTTTAAAATCTGCCGCTTCGGGCTATAGCCCAACAAGCCTCCTGTAAATACGGCCCTGATGGTATAGCATAAATAGTACATTTAAATTTTATGTTCATTATCGTACAAACAAATATTATACTTTTGTTATAATTTGTAGCCTTTCTGCTTCAACATATATTTTTCTAACCAAAAGATAAAAATCATGTATTGGAGGATTAGTACATCAAGCATTGCCTAGAAATTACATTAATAATTTGGCATGTAAACTGGTTAAAACTGTTGGCAAGGTATCTGATTCTTTAAAATCAAGATCATGAACTAATGTTATTTTGAAATACATCATCTATAAAATGTTACAATATAAAAAAATTATATTGTCTCCTCTCACCTTTTTATTTGCCAAGTACCCTCCATTCTCCTTAGCAACAGATTCAAGTTTGTTCAAGTAAAATGGCAATGTTTCAGTGATATAAGTTTCCTTTTTCGCCTTTTTCAAATCTTCATTGGGCTCTCTTATGAACTGTGAAAGAGCTGTTTTGAACAAAAAGTACATAAACTTAGACCAGATATAAGATATAGCAGACTGAACTAAAAATATATATTAATTTGTGTGCATAACATAGTTTGGATACACCATTGAATATTATAAACTAAAGAAATATGTACCAGTATAAACACTGCCAACATAATTTTAGTACACCGTTTACAAGCTGAGTTCTGTACTGCTCTTTTAACTATATAACCATAGCCCATCTCAGATGTATCATATTTGCTGATACCATAGACTGCATCACATTTATTCCAAGTAATATACATGCTTTAGAACTCATGAATGTATTGTATATTCCACAAGGCGTTTAGCCTAAGGTATGACAACTGTCTAGGTTTGTGGCCTATCAGCAATGAATACAAATATCTAAAAGAAGATTAGACCTCCTGTTAAAAATTCAGCCTGGCACAGAGCTTGAAAAAGCTTGTACAATAAGTGGCTGGTAGATTGTGTCTTTTACCTCAAGTCAGTGGGTGAGAGAGAAAGGACATCGATGTCTTTGTTAAACCGTCTGCAGAGAGATCTCTGTCTCTCTCACACTACCTTTACAGAGCACTCTCTCAGGACTTATTAAACACAAAGAAAGCAGGCTGACTCTTTTTAAGGTCTGTTCTTCTTATAAAGATTAGTATTCATTGCTGTCGCCATCACTATGCATGGGCTGTTCTTATGTATAACAAATGCTCTCAAAGTGAATATCCATAATTTTTTTTAATTTCAAAAAGTTTTCATTTTTAGTGATTTTACATGTACTTCTCTTTCAATTATATTTATTATAGGTTAATTAAAAAAAATGTTTCTTTTTAAAATATTATTTACAGGTGTTAATAGTTACTGAAACAAAACTTTGCTAAATTTATACTTAACTATCAAAATGTGAATTTAAATTAAATTCATATTTAAAAATTAGCTTGAGAAATAACTTTAGGTCTATGGCTTC
Source organism: Stictocephala bisonia (assembly GCA_035578905.1). Classification (NCBI taxonomy): domain Eukaryota; kingdom Metazoa; phylum Arthropoda; class Insecta; order Hemiptera; family Membracidae; genus Stictocephala; species Stictocephala bisonia. The sequence continues at coordinate 13,400,600 of JAQJVL010000002.1, forward strand.
AGTTGTTGCATACAGCTGATTTTCCTATACTTTAGTTGTAACGTTATGAAATATCAATAATTTTCAACTAGAATGTTACGCTTTCATTTCATTTACAGTGAAAACCCTATTCTCCGTCACCCTATTTTCCGCCAGGTTCTATTATCCGTCAGTGTCTGGGTTCATCGTGCCACGATATGACAGTTGCCATATGACTCATCTGTCTAGAAGACGACAATTCCCTCTCCAGCCGTCTAGCCCACATAAACTGCTGTGGGAATTGACCCACCCACCCGCCCATACACGTACAGTGGCATTAACCCACCCCCCGCCCATACACGTACAGTAGCATTGATGCTGGTATTGATGGGAATGAGAGAGCCGATGCTCTGGCTAGGAGAGGGGCAAAGTGCCCACTGCTGGGGCCGGAGCCGGCTCTTGGTATTCCTCTTCAAAAGGTAAAAAGAAGAATTGACAGGTGGACCTCTGAGAAACACGATAGCAGATGGAGGACCGAGTCCGGGCTCAGGCAGTCTCGTGCTCTTATCCAAGGACCGGGTCGCAGGTACAGCGGAGATCTGCTGAGCTGTAACCGGGCCAAGGTGAGGGCGGTTACGGGTATGCTGACCGGACACAATCTTCTTAACAGACATATGAAGATTATGGGCCTAACAGAGGACTCCACATGTAGGCTCTGTGAGGAGGATGAGGAGAGCTCCATACACATCTTTTGTCATTGTGGAGCTCTCTCATCTCTTAGGTATAGGACTCTGGGTGCCGCTTTTCTGGAACCAGAGGATATTAGAAGGGCTACACTCGGGGAGATCATGACCTTCATAAGGGGGACTGGTCTCTTGTGACACTGTCGCCAGTCTCGGGGCGCAAAGGGCCATAGAGTCTAGGCGCAGTGGGCTTGGCGACAGGACCACAACCCGGTGTATCTAATCTAATCTAATCTAATCTAGCCCACATAAAGCCTTGTTTCAACGGCCTGCCATCCGTTATGCCTCATCTGCCGTCTAACAGATAACAGGTCGTTGGAACAGCTCGCCTGAGTACGCCTGACGTACGGACAGGCCTTCCGGGGCTGCCTGAACAGGTCTCGTACAACATGGGGAAAGAGGTGGCACTTCAAAGGCATGTTGCTGAAGATGAAGTTTTAAGCCGCAATGCCTACACAGGTCACGAGCCGTTGGAACTGTCCTGTCTGATGATACACAGGCGAGTCGCAGATACACACTACCCGTGTACCAACATCGGGCCTGTGTTGCGAAAACACTAGACGTGGGAACTAGGCTGTAATATGTTACACTGTACTCCAGTTTAATTTTAATAATGTTGATAATTAATTTTTCAATTTTTCTGCTTATTACATAATTTACAAGCTTTTGTTTTAAATTAAAACTAGACCTACTGTAATAAAAGGGTAGTTGTGACATGCAGTATATACATTCTGAAAATGTCTTTTTTCTAACCTTTTCATTCTCATTTCGTTAATCAATATGTACTCTACAGCATTTAAATTTAACGTGCATAAGCACTAATAATAAGTTTTCAGTGATATAAGTGTGTTTGGGTGAATTCTCTATAATCCGTCTATTCTCCAATCCGTCACGGCTGCGGTCCCTACCCCTGACGGAAAATATGGTTTCTACTATATTGTATTATGATTATTACTTTACATGTCACTTAGTTCTTTCACTCTATCTTATAACTGGTACTTAAAATATATGGGCACTTAGAAAATATTTAAAACAACATAAAAGAGGATAAATTTGCATTTGAACAAATCTACATGAAATAATTACAGATATTTGGGACCAAGAAACCGTTGCACAAGATTATAGCAGTATTTATAATGGTAAAGGAATCAATACTACCATCTTTGAGCCTTAAGTCAGAGAATAGTTTCTGGATCTAATATGCACCTTCTTGAAGAAATCTACCAGTCCAACACCGCATTTTCTATGGTAAGTGAGCCACATTATGCAGAAATAAATATAAACTAGCACAAGCTAAATAAACGTCTTCATCAGTCCACATATTGGGAAACACTGACTAGCTATTGTGGGCGTAAATGACTAGGAAACATGTTTCTCTGTTGTTTCTACAAACTGTTTGCAAATATAGTTTCCAAGTGGGGACTAGGCTTAAGACTTAAGAGTAAATCAGAAAAGAAGAACACTCAGTCAAGAGTACTGTAGACTGTTCACATCAAACTAAATAGAAGCAGACCTTATTAGAATAGACTTGCCCTTATTCGTACTTGGCACTTAATAAAATCATTTTCAATTTATCCTTTTTTAACTTTTTATTCTACTTACGAATGCGCATATCAGTGATCGTGTCTGCAATAATATCAATTTGCAGGTTCTCCCAGTCATCCTTGCCAGCAAGACCTGCCTTCTTGCCGAGATAGCGGGAAATTGCTACGGACTGAGTGAGTAACTTGCCATCCTCCTCCAGCAAAGGCAGTTTGCCAAACGGGGTCGCTAAAACATTAATTGCATTGGTAGAATCAGTGAGACAGACAGTAGAGATACATTAGTTTGTTTTCAAAAGAAAAAAGCTCCTTATTAAATTCTTTTTGAAAGCACATTATGACAATCCAGTGTAAACAAACTTCAACACAAAGCAGCATGGTTCTCATGAGTATTTTTAGTAAATGTTGAGGAGAAAGTTTCAGTAATTAAATTTTGGGGTTGTATTTAAAATTAACTGTGAGGGAGATTGGTTCTTCTTAAAAAAAAAAAAAAAAAAAAAAAAAAAAAAAAAAAATCAAACCAGTTTTATATATATATTCAAATATTGATTTATGTTGTAGCTCTTCTATATGGGTTTTTATCAGTCCAAATTTTTATTGTTTGAATATTAGTTGGATATTCATTGGATGTATTTCATGTATGTCCAGTTATTTATCCTTTAGTACACTGTACATTGTATGTTAAGTCTAAATAAATGAAGAAATACAGCCAATTAACACAAAAAAAGTAAAAACATGTTATCCCCTTACCGTCAGGTATTGTTCCATGCTAGTATAGTTGAAACTCTGATCCCGTCAACTTCCTCCTCCCCCAGACCTGACATTATTCATTTAAGATAGGCCCTACACCATGTCATAGACCAGTGCCTCTATTATATTGCAAGGAAATGCCTCATTAATTTATTAGATTACTGGTACAAATATTCCTTATAATCAAAGGTACATCCATTTCTGCACATAACACAAATACAACATATGACAAACTGGATAAAAAGGACAGTAACAAAACAGCTGGTACCTGAGCCCAGCCAATGGATGAGAGGGGATGTTAGGTCGGAGAAGGGATCTCACGTGTAATTTACAGTAAGCTTAGATGCTTCATACATATTTTCTAAATTAAATTCAGCTTTCAGTTTGAATATTACGTAATCTATAGTTCTTCAGTTTGAATATTACGTAATCTATAGTTCTTAAGTTTGAATATTACGTAATCTATAGTTCTTCAGTTTGAATATTACGTAATCTATAGTTCTTCAGTTTAAATTATTATCATACCAGCTGACTGTGCAGCTTTGCTACGGGAGTGGAACTTCAAAAGAAAAGTTTTAAAGGATAAACATGGCAACAGATATTAGTTTTTAAATGTTTACTTCCTCCCATAAATTTATAAACAGTAACTCACTGCACGAGTTGATATCTGACATAAATCATATGTTTTGAAAGTGAATTAATTTTCATTTTAATTGGCTGCTCAGTTAAAGCTTTGAGTACAAAATCTTCTTTCGGTAGGAATAACATGGGAAATAACTTTAAAACCTGGTGGGAATGAGCCCTAAGGTCCAAACACAATCAGAACCTTTTATTTTTCTTATTTGAGATGTTAAAACCTGTTTGCCAAATTTCACCTCTTTAGTGTATCGGGAAGTTAGAGAACTTTTAAGATAACTAAGTTAAAGCATTAAATTTTATAAATGTTCTTATAATGAGATGAAAGAATCGTAACATATATTTTTAGATTGCTCACTCTTTCTGTAATGAAGTTTTTCAATAAAATAATCTAGAGAAATATCCCCTTTAAAATCTCTCCATTTAATATACGAGTTAAGGTAATATTCTATTTCCTAACCAAAAACTCCTGAGTGGCAAGGTCACTGCTGAAGGTCAAGTGCAAGCCATGGCCACACAGATTACATGCATCTAGCGCCTTTCTGATGTCACTTTTCCACAGTTAAAGTTAACCTTGACAGCAAATCCCTGTGGTTTTGTTACGTAGTTTTTAAATTGACCAAACTCAAATTACATCATGAACTTCCTTTGTCAGATTTTTTTATATGCCAGACCTTAAGTCCTACACTGGCTTAATATTTTCTCAATGATTACAGATAAAGCAATAACACTTAGTACATTATTACATCTAAAAATCTACATTTTTAAGTGACTATCGGTTTTCTGCCATTGTAGAAGGGTAGCCAGTAGGGGGTCAGAAAGAAATCTTAAATGAGAGCATAGGTCGATTAGTACTCCAAATTAAAGGTCTATATTAGGAAAACACAGGCCACAAATCCGAACTCAAAAGGTCCATCCATCTATTAAAAAATTATGCTGGTTTACAGCTTAAAAGTTACTATGTAAGTTCTGTTGTAGACGGCTTGTTGGATCATTTAAGGAAACTGAACTTTGTGAATGCATATTAGACCTAAGAAATAATTTTTTAGGGTAGCTAGTGATTCTTCATATCCAGTGGTGGATGGTCCACAAGGAGTTCGACAAAAATATTAAACGTAGGAATGGGTCAAGATGTACATCATTTTAAAGTGTTTGTTCGGCAGAGATGAATACTATAAACAGTACTAATAAAGGTTGATCTATAATCACAAAATGGCAAATGTTCAAATATTTCACTTGGTTTTAGGTAGACATTTTATTAGTAACCACAATTTAAGTGCTTTAATAAATCAAATAAAAAATGCTGCTATGAACTGAATAATGTGCTATGCCTGCTGTACAAAAGTACATTATTAATTCATTTATGAACAAGGGTTAAGAATTTGAACATTAACTCTGAACACATTTGGTGATTGAACATAACTTTTTTCAAGTAAAACCTTTGAACATCTGCCATTTTGTACTTGATCAACCTTTTTAGGGCTACTTATGGTGTTCATCTCTGCTAGACAAACCTTTAAAATGATTCACATCTTGACTTCTGCTTACATTAAATATATTTGTTGAACTCCTTGGGAACCATTCACCATTGGAAGTAAAGAGTCACTGACTAACCTTAAAAATAATTTCCCAGGTCAAGTATGCATTTACAAAGTTTAACTATCCCAAACTGAGCCAAAAAAATAATAAATGGACATCTACAACAGGACTTACATTGTACTTTTATTGTTTAAAACTTTTAACTAGCGTCATTTTTTAAAGGATAAACCTATTAATGTCAGATTTGTGGCACTGTGTTTTCCTAATAAAGACCTTTAATTTGATGTACTACTTGACTTATGCTCTCACTTAAGATTTTCTTCTGCCTTCTTGTTGGCTGCCCCCCTGAAATGGCTGAAAACTAATATTTACTTAAAAAAATAGATTTTTAGTAGTTGTAAAGGTCTACAGTAAGTGTTATTATTGCTTTATCTGTAATTATTCATAAAATAGTAAGCCAGTTCAAGATGTCATGTACACCCTGTGTATACACTTCATATTTTATTAAACAGCACTAAGATCAGAATGTATTGCAAGCATTCCATCATACAGAACCAAGATTGTGGTAGCATCAATGAGTTTTCATCTTGCGTGAAGTTTTTGGTTGTTTACATTGATAAAAATTTCAGTTGCAACCAACATATAGGCATATCTCCAATAGGCTATCAAGGGTAATTTTCCTTTTAAGACATTTAAAATCTTGTGTTTGTATCATATGTATATAAAAACAGCATATTACACTTATTTTCAGTTCGTTCTTAGATATGATCTAATTTTTTGTGGTAATTCTAAACGGGTTCAGGAAATAGTAACTATACAAAAGAAAGCGATCAGTATCAATTTCACTTGAACACTGCAAACCTCTTTTCTGTTCCTTGAAAATCCCTACTATTGTGAACTTATATTTATACAATCTCATTCCCTGTGTTCTTCAAAATCCGCAACTACTAAATTTTAATTACAATAATCATTCCCACAACACTAAACAGAAATGCAATACATCAATAAAATTTTATAGATTATCCAAGTTCCTTAATAACATGTTGTTTTTTGTTTAAAGGTATACAACTTTCTTGCTCATCTTATTGATACGTATAGTCAAAAATGTTTTAACCAAATTTTACGTATGGTTTTTGGAAACCCCATTTTATTCATAGTTTTTTAATTTTGTTAACATTAAATTTTGTGCCCTTGTATAATGATGTACTATCATTTATTTATCTATTCATAATGACATTTTACATTTATATGAATGTCTAGGTTAAGTTTAGGTTTAGTTATATTATTACTTTGATTTCTTGTACAAATATTTTGACATTGTCAACGGTTGCAAACAATCCAACGGCAAATAAATTATTTATTATTATTATTATTTATTGAAATTTACTGCAAGTAATCCATTATACAAAACCAAGGTCTAAATGCACATAAAAAATATACTACGTGCTTTGTTAATTAAGTAACAGTATATACTCACTATGTTTAACACCATCCCATTGGTCTCTCTCGATCCTGATGTCTTCGAAATCCTCCTCCATGTATGAGAGGATGAACCTGACGGGCTCTCCAAGCCCTCTTATGTTGAAGTATGTCAACTTGTACTTTGGTGACATTTCCTAGGGAACACATATAAGAAATGTTCATTGTATTTTCTGTGATATTATGTATGGACAGTTTAATGAAGAAAATTTCAATTACTAATATGCCTAATGATTTATTACTACTATTATAGTAAGTTATTAGAAATATATATTTCTTTACGAAAACAAAAAGACCATTTTCTTAAAGTATTACGAGTAGGTCATTCTACTTTGTACAATTTGTCATTATGTTTTTCACATGGTAAATTAATTAAGAAAATGTATAGCTCTCAGCTATTTATAGTCAAGAGGATAATAAACTGTTCCTATAGAAAATACAATATGCTTCACAATCACATGGATTTGAAAACTGATAACTATATGAAATATAAGTAAATTAACAATTTGTGTACTGTTATCAATTGATATCCGTACACAGTCCCAATTAATAAAACTAATATAAGGTATAAAAGGATTTTTCACTTCACTACTATGAGTTAAGCTGTTTTCGTTATGTGTTTACAACCTGTGAAACATCATATTTTCAACAGCTGTCTATTGTTTACTACCTAAAGTAACATTGTTTACAACCGAAAATTTTCCACAGTCAACAACACCTGTTTTTAAAACATAGTTCTAATTTAATAAACAGTTAACATTCCAAAAATGAGTTTTTATTCCGTAGTGTAGTGAAAAGTATCGTTCAAAACTCGAGTGAAAGTGTTTTGTATGTTCTCGACCATTTGAAGTGCTCGACAAGTCTCACACTTCAAACATATGGTATCAAACATGCAAAACCCCACTTTCCACTCTTGTTATGAAATATACTATTCCTCGCTATTCATTAACAATTTGGATGTGTAAAGATAGTGTTTCACACTGAATAACTATGATGATCTAGGACTAATGTGTTCAGTTGATAAGTGGTTACCCCTAAATTTTACTAATGAGCCTTAACCCTAGTAGGACACACTGTGGTGTGACAAACCCCATGAAAATTTCATTTTAATTTTACTCTATTATTTATTGAGAGGGGATTTATTCCATCCATGTAAATTCAGTTAGTATCACTGCCTACAGGTACCATAGACTGCCAGTGTTAGTACTGCTTTCTGTGAGTCACCAAATAACCTTATTGTCTGTTTGGGGTGTCTGACATCCCAATGTGTCTTTTATGTTACAATTATTTATTCTAGTGCTTATAGTTTTAGTGCCTTTTCCCATTGTTTTTTTAGATACAAAAAAAATTAAAATAATAATGATTTAAGATTTTACTTCAAGAAAGAGGACTACATTCTACCCACAAACACAAAGATTGTTCAAAAATGTCTACCACATTTTCATAGTATAATAATTTATATTTGATGAACTTTGTCCTTCTGGCTAAGATATTTATATGTAGGTTTTTTATTTATTTTTGTTTTTAGTAACAAAAATGACTTGTATATACTAGTTTAAAATTGTTTTCACCCCTATATTTTAATTTGTTGATATTTTTTTGAACGATCTTATTACTAGCTACATGTTTTGTCACGATACGTGTTTTATCTGAAAAGTGAAACAAAATGCTATAACAATTATTAAAATGTGTTTAATTAAATTGGTTGACATTACAGAGAAGCCAATGTCTTATTTAAGACGTAAAATGCCAAAAAAGTACAAAATCAAAATAATTATGCGGTTTATATAAATGGGGTGTGATACACCCCAGTGTGTCCTTTATGTCACAAAAATTAAGTGTGTCTAACCAGGGTTAAAAGAAGGTTCAAACTGTACTTTTAAATTTGTTATTTGTTGCACTAGATTAGTGGTGCATGGTGCACTAGATATATGACATGTTGAAGTTCAACATGAATGTAATGTAAAGATCGCATCAAATTCATGATCAAACAGGAACTTGTTATAAACATCGTAGATGTAGGGATAAATTATCTTTTTGAAAGGAACTACATCATCTATAAATGCATCTAATACATTAACTTAGAGGGTAAAACTCCTTTAACTTATTTTATGATTTACGTATTAATGTTTATTGTTTCTATGTAATTCATATTTTCTCCGTAATTAATTAATGTTCATTAAATGAAAAATATATTTTTATTGTACAAAATTTGTAACAATTGGTGAGGTTAGGACCAAAAAGATTAAATTTAAATGATAAGCAATATAAAATGATCATGAAGGTTCTCAGTTCGATCCCAATCAGAGTCAATACATTTTGAGAAGGATCAGCTGATAATCACCGGCTGTTCATTTGTCATTGGTCTATTAATTAATGACACTTTCTAAGGAGTAGTCGGCCTTAGTTTGTAACAATGACTACATTCGCTCATATACACTCATCACATTCATTCGAAATCAATATTCGCCCATATCTTGACGATCGGCGTCTTATGAATAAATAAATAAAAAAAAAATAAATGAACGAGACTCGACACGCAAGGTCTACTACACACGCATCGACCAGCACCAGTCTGCTAGGAGAGAGCAGTTCCAAAGTGCAACTAATTGAGATATTTTCCTTTTGTAAAGCTTCTTGTATTAATATGAAACTATGAAAGGACCATGCCTATGTCTTTAGATTGTCCTCTTTTAAATTATCTTCCTTTTATAATAGATGTGTTTCTTTGTATGTCTTTAGATTATCTTAAAATCTCCATGTTTCATTTACCAGTCGAGAAACCTATTATTTAGCAAACTATTAACCCCCTGAGTGGTCCTGATAAGAGTGTATGTATATATAATACATACAAAGCCTTTTTTACTGATATACTATACTGGTAAAATATAATATACTAGTATTTTTTTCTTACTAGCATACTAGAGAAGTCTGGGGTGGCCATTTTGGATGGTAGTCAACGTTTATAAGTTGTGTAAGGAAGATAACTGAGTGTCAGACTTGTCAGTTAGCTGGAAACCTGACTAACACTACGTGTTTCGGATTCCACGTAAAGCTATAGGTTTCGTAGTTGCCCCCGCTATTGGCCTATTAATAAATAGTCCTTTCTGAGCTAAGTTGAACTCAGATAGTAACAATTACACACTCGTTCATCTACACTCATTCACCCCTCATATTCGCCCATATCTCTACGATCGGTGTCTTAAAAATGAATAATTAATACTAAATGTAGTAATACACTGACAATCTAAAATCAAACTGTGAGGATGGGTGGAGGGGAGGGGTTTTGGATGTTACCGTTCTCTTAGTGATATGAATAAAATGATGGTAATTGTACTATAGAATATTCTCAACAAGGTTTAAGGAGTAAGCAAAGTACGCGGCCGCGTAGGGCGCCAGGAAAAAGGGGAGCCTACAGTCTGTATACGGTAGGGTGGCGCACGGACCCGCCAGCTACCTGTGTCTGTCCTTTCCTCCCCCGGCGCTCGCGGCTGTTTCCATAATGAGTCACCAACTAGCCCCTCTAATAGAATTATTAACTTTTTTTACTTTCTCATAATATCTCAATTTTAATAGAATATTTGTAAAGTACTAACAAAACTAAGAAAAGTGATATAAAACACGATGTGCTTTGATTATAAATAACGAAATGGTCGAAAGTTATTTTTTAGCCGGAATACTGTATGATTTGTTAAATGTTTTATATTTCTCATAATTCCCTAATCTTGATACAATATTATTTTAAGAGTTCTTTGAAAAAAGGTAGAATAATTTAAAACTATGTTATCGCATACTATTTAATCAGCCAAAATATCATTAAATAGGCAACACTACATACTTTACAGTTTATTTGATTAATAAATCAACATTATTTTATATTACTCCCAGTAATCTTCTTCAAGCCAAAGTATTTAGTGTCCAGAAGTTGAGCATTTTCCATTTATCTTCCATGTTGTTTCCGTGTGACACTGAAATAAAACAAAATCGTGCTAAAACCAATATACAATATTTTAAGATTGCAGTTAATTTTTTACCATTCGTTATATTTTATTACTAGTTCTAATGACATTAAAATGTTTTAAAGCATACATTGAAATGTTACAGTACCCGCTATTCATCAATCATCGCAACCTTATTGTCATGACTAATAAAGAAGTAGTAATATCTTATTATACTCTACTTATATTTAAAAAAAACGTTTAAAGTCTCTGTAAATTTGAAGATAATTATTTTGTTTTACTGTATACTATTATCATATTTTTATACCCTTTTTGTAATCATATATATTACGTCCAATAAAATTTTCTAGGTAAATAGATTTTATTTTTTATTTTACCTGATTACTCTAGAGCTGACACTCCCAGATCGTCATCGTCATCGCTGGTATCCCAGTCACTGTCATCCGATTCACCAGGGGCCAGATTAATGACTAGTTCTTGGACACTGACGTCATCAAGTCCTTCGTTTGTCCAGTCTGCCTCGACTTCTTTCTTGACGTGTTCAACGCATTTGCGCCAATCTTCTGAGGTGAAGGAGTTTACAGCTTCCATAAACAAATCCTGAACATCGTTCAATTTAAATGTAGTATTCCTTGCTGCTACATACCGCTTCAAAGTTGACCAAACCAGCTCAATTGGATTGTAATTACAGTGGTACGGTGGCAGTCTGATTACTTTAAACCCACGCTTACAGGCTTCTTTATCTATTACGTAAGATTTTCTTTGTTCCTTATGCAGCTTTACAAGACTGTATAGTTCTGGCTTCCGCATGTCTGGTGAATATGAAATGCCACGAGTTTTCAGCCATTCCTCCATTTCACACTTTCGTGAGCCAGATGTTGGCGCTTTGTTGGCTACTTGAGAGTGGTAAGGTGCGTTGTCCATTACTATTGTCGAACCAGCTGGAATAGGCTTCAGGAGAACCTCAAAAAACCAACCCTCAAAGACTTCGGAATTCATTTCCTCGTGATATTCGACCGTTTTTTTTTTGACTGGAATATCAGAGGTGGCGACTTGATCCAGCCGTTAAAGCCTCCTGCATGGCAAATTATTAAACGTTTTCCTTTTCCTAAAGGGGCATTTACAGAACACTTTACACTGTCATTTGTCCATCCTGAGTCTTTCGAAGTGTTGGCGTTGATCCATGTTTCATCCAGAAAAATAACTTTTTTATAGTCAATTTCCCGAATTTTTCGCAAATATCGGCACCTAGCAAGAGCAACTGAGGGTTTCTCCATGAGAACTTTTCTATTGTCTAACTTTTTCCATTTAAATCCGATAGTTTTCAAAATTTTTGCCAGTGTTCGTATACAACCATCAAACAAACCTTGTGTTCGCAACAAGGTTGCGATGATTGATGAATAGCGGGTACTGTAACATTTCAATGTATGCTTTAAAACATTTTAATGTCATTAGAACTAGTAATAAAATATAACGAATGGTAAAAAATTAACTGCAATCTTAAAATATTGTATATTGGTTTTAGCGCGATTTTGTTTTATTTCAGTGTCACACGGAAACAACATGGAAGATAAATGGAAAATGCTCAACTTCTGGACACTAAATACTTTGGCTTGAAGAAGATTACTGGGAGTAATATAAAATAATGTTGATTTATTAATCAAATAAACTGTAAAGTATGTAGTGTTGCCTATTTAATGATATTTTGGCTGATTAAATAGTATGCGATAACATAGTTTTAAATTATTCTACCTTTTTTCAAAGAACTCTTAAAATAATATTGTATCAAGATTAGGGAATTATGAGAAATATAAAACATTTAACAAATCATACAGTATTCCGGCTAAAAAATAACTTTCGATCATTTCGTTATTTATAATCAAAGCACATCGTGTTTTATATCACTTTTCTTAGTTTTGTTAGTACTTTACAAATATTCTATTAAAATTGAGATATTATGAGAAAGTAAAAAAAGTTAATAATTCTATTAGAGGGGCTAGTTGGTGACTCATTATGGAAACAGCCGCGAGCGCCGGGGGAGGAAAGGACAGACACAGGTAGCTGGCGGGTCCGTGCGCCACCCTACCGTATACAGACTGTAAATGCTCAGTATTAAACTAGGAGAATAAAAAATATCGTAATCTGAAGTAGGAGAAAGTGATTAAAAATATCGAATGGTAAAATATTCCGATGATAATTGGTTCTGATCGTGGCTGATCTAAAGTTTGAGTGTTGACTTATTCTGCCAAATTCATATTGTAGGAGTATTTATTTTTTTAAATTTATTTATTTATTCATAAGACACCGATCGTCAAGATATGGACGAATATGGATTTCGAATGAGTGTAGATGAGTAAGGTTAAACCATTGATTTTACTGTATAAAATCTATGTATAGTAAAATAAATGGTTTAACCCTAGAGTGGAACCCAGTATATACGTAGCCTATACCACACTACTCAAGTTTACTGTTATTGTTATTCCCAAAATGACGCGAAACATTACAGAAAGATTTGTTTCCTCCCACTACTAACTGAAAAGACGGCTGATATTATTTCCGTCATGCACCGTGGAGTAACTCAGCGCTAGTGGTTCTTATTGTGAATTATGCTCAGTTTATTAATTCCCAATTGCTTACGCAAATTTGTAGCAAATACAATTCAATCGCAAATTCAAGATGTGTATTAAAATCTATAAAACACCACAGCCAATCGCCATGCATTCATTAATGGGCAACAGTAATTTGCCAATAAGAATTATGATTGTTTGCCTTACAAAGTAACAAATTTTGCTTTAATGTTACACCAAATTTCTATAAGATTACAGTAGATAGTTTAAACCAAGTCTTGTAATCTCCTCTGAAGTTTTATAGATGGTATATTTATATAAAAAAATAAAAAACACTGAGTTTTATCAGGTCTGGTAGTTTAAAATTTTAAACAAAACTAGCACAGTAGCCTACCCGTCCTTCGGGGTTAACGTTGATTTATATTGTGCTTATTGCAATCAGTAACAAAACGTGCACCTACTGGCATCAATCACAAAAAACAATGTTCAAATTCTCGTAGTTTACAATTCCAGCTGACAGGCGTTGAATAACTTGATTACTATTTAGCTGAATGCTTCCATGCGATTGGTAGATTTAGTTACAAGTATTTTTTTCGAATAGTCAAAACAGGTGATTTCGCCCATGTGACATCACAGTCTATTGCGCAGCCTTGTCGTGAGACCTACCGTCTTTTCTAGTTACCGTGGTTATGGTTAGGTTTGATGTAAGTTGTTTATTTATTCCAACAGCTGATTAATGAAAATATTATAAACAATTAATTGTCAAATTGATATCGCCATAGGGTTTGCATTGATACTTCTGAGACCCACTGGGGTGGTTTCCTGGTGGAATCTCAAAATGGAGGTAGGCCTTCGTGTTAACAAGAGACCCTCAGAATGTCCATGCAAAATTTCAGACGACTGGGTTCTGTAGTTTTTGCGTGATTGAGTAAACACACACAGACACCATTAGAGTTTTGTATAATAGTAAGAATATTATGCACTTTCACTTAACTTGTCTTGAATAATGATTGAGCTAAGAAAGTGACAAGATCATGGATCATGATAATCGTGTAAACAGCAGCAGCCTGGTACATTATACTCACAGAACAGTATTTGAAAATATAAAGAGTCTATTTTTATAGGCCTACATTATTCTTCGGTTCTTTTATTTATGTTAATGGACACTCAATTGTACAACAATGTTTTCAGACCACCCGTGCAGTATGTATCGTAGCCAAATGAACCGAGCTGTGTAATTTGTTTCAACTGAAACTAAAATTTTTCGTGTTACATTCAATACCACTAGACCCGTCTGCTTATGAGTCAATATAGGTACCACGATGAGTCTACTTATGACTTGCGATTGGCAACTCCGTTTTTAGTTGAATAAAACCGAGTGGCAACTCACAAAATGGAGTGTCCACTCGTGAAAAAGCGTGGCTACTCCCTAGCAGGCTCACCGCTGCCAAATGTGTACTCAAGTAAGTTTATTATGGCTGAATTTATGCCAATACTTGCACGTACAATTTACAATGTTCGGAGAGAGTTGGGAAATTATGACTATTGATATGAGCATCAAATTGCATAGTTATATGAATGTTGTAAATAAAGTGTTTCGTAACAATAAAGAGAAAAGCTCCGCGCCTGCAAACTAACCGATACTCTATCCGTCATACATTGTTGGTTGGAGACAGGCGCCGCGGAGGGGGATGAGGAAGGCCGCGACCTTGATTGAAATGCGGAAATCTGGCCACTAGGTTATCATATCGATGGTTATCAGTCGTTTAAATGGTTTAAAGAGATTTAAATGTCCTACAGCTTAAAAGGAAAGAACTGTTGTATTTTGAATGGTGTTTCTTTATGATTTTACGACTTTCCTAGTCACTCCTTTTGTGACTTATAATTTTGGTCTTTACTGTAGCTTTGAAATATAAAAATTAACCTTTTTCAAAGAAATAAATTAAATTTAAAAGCTAATCAAACCTTTCAAAATCCGTTATATAATTAGAATCAGACATCAAGGTAACATTTGTTTACTTTATTTCACATACAAATGAAATAAATAAAAACATTATACACGAAAAATGAAATCTTACACCCATAAGAATTAAGTAAAAATATTTCTATCCTGAAAATCCCAAAAAGGGTTTGGGGGAAGGGTAGTTTTTAGAATTTTTTTAAATAGGGACATATCGTATTGCACCTCGTTTTTAAGGTCTTCAAAGCCTTATTATTTTAATAAAAATTTTCAAATTATTCTAACCTTTAGGAGCAGGGTGGCCCAAAATATTTTTTTTTTTTTACTTGATGTTATTGTAACTCTTCTGTACATCACAAGGATATACATTTTATCCAATACTACCAAAGGCATGTCCTTTCAATTAACAATAACTTTGGGCACTTTTTCTCCATCTTCAAAATTGCTAAAATCGTTAAAATGTTGAAAAAGAAAAATATCTCTAATTACACATTTTTAAGTAGGATCCTATGTCACGAAGAACATCAAATTAAAGGACTGTAACAATAAAACATTTTTTATTTTATCTTCATTTCAAGTTCTGTCACATCCATGGTGGTTTTGAAACTGCGGATGGAAACTCATTTTTGTACTATGAAAGTTGGCTTTTAACATCATGCTGCATATTAAATTAAAGGTCTGTAAAATAAAACATGATTTTGTATTTACACTGTTGTGATTAATTATTTATTACAGTTTTTAAATGGCTATTGAGAAACTAGTTTTTTTTACTTTTCTTTAGTTTTATCTTCATTTTAGTTGTTCATTCTTTTCGGGTTTTCCTAACTTTTGCCTTTAATTTAAGAATAAATAAATTGTTAAATTTCTTGTAAGTTGACTTGTGTTATATTTATAGATTTTTTACTCTTTTTCAGCTTTGATTTTTTATATATAATTAGGCTTTAAGTTGTAAAAGTATTAAATTCAATACATAAGTTAATTTAACCCTGATATTTGAGTCCCAACCATTATTACTTAATTAATCCTTAAGTATTTGTATTGATTTTAATTGTGTTTACAAGTATTATATCCATACAGAATGCTTCCTACCTCTCAGGTTTTTTATGGGAAGGGGGGGGGGGTGCCGCGATGTTGTTCGCTTACACTAAAAAATGTCTACTACCGGCCCTGGATTCTCAGCTCTAAAATTATACATAACAACATATTTGGTGAACCAAACTCCAAAAAATACAGGAATAATTTTACATTTCGGACATTTATACTGCGACTCAACACAGCCTAGTGGTCCGTTATGTCAGGGTTCGTGATTCAAGATGTGCATTGAAATGATCAGATTGCCGACCTTCATGGAACAGCACTACAAATAGGCCGTTTATATTGCGATTTGCTGAAAGCACCAATGTGAGAGAGTTGCACTGAGGGACAGAAGTGAGAAAGAGAACCTCTCTTCCACCACTGTATCATTCCTTTTAAAATTTACCATGGGAACTAGATAAACAGTAGGCCGTGTGCTGGCTATCGATCTATATAATAGATCGTTGGTGCTGGCAGCGCAACGCAAGCCCCGCCTATTACGTCATCTGCAGTGACAACTGGTTGGTTTGAACACTAACGAATCAAGCTTAGAACGATTAAATGTATCATTATTTAGTATTCAAATAACTATTATTACTAAACTAGTAATTTATCACTATTAATAATAGTGTAAACAATAAATAACAATAAAACAAACTTTTCCTCGGTTATTTTTCATAACCAAACACTGTTGTGGAAGTTGAACACAAACGGGAGCTCACGGTTGTGATGTACGGCAGCGGAGCGGTGAACGTTCCACTCCGTTTCTGAAACCCCTAAATTTAAACAATCGTAATCTATCCGGCCCAATTGTACACGCAAACGCATTGCATTTATGTGTGCCTGTAGTCGTACCCACAGTAACTAGAAGGAACGCGACACGTGTCGACCCATTGTTATTTTTTTATGACACAATTTAGCGTATATCGGTGTTGTTGAGCCGTAAGTGATTTAATTCGTCATGCTCTGTCTATCGAGTACGTAAATATCGATTATGTAGACAACATACTTCACTGCTACATACAACCTTATCTGCAAATACATGTTCGTTTAATAAGGACTACGGCTAGCAATATTGACCCCCCACGTTCACAGGTTTGGTTACCAAACATGATGGAAGTTAAACAAACACTTTTTACTACTGTAAACAAAAATATGGGTTTATTAATTTATTTGCCTCTATTAGAATATTAATCCTCAAGATGAATCATGTGATCAAGGTTTAAATTCAAAATAAAATTGAGTAAATCTCCTCTTCAATATCATTCTTTGATAAATAGAGGAAAAACGTCAAAAATAAAAATCATACCAATATTACGTCAGGTTTCCTTACAACGAATAGGAGACTGTAATATTTCAATAATAAATCTCTAGATAACAAGGCTGTTTCCATGTTCTGTTTTGATAAACTTTAAAATACAACTATTTAAAATGTTTTCTTTTCATTTTTCAATTTACTTATGATGTTATTGATTTTTTTTTGCTACGACTTTGAGGAGAAAATGAGTCTATATAGAAGCCAGAATGTCAACTCTTCTACCCGAAGCCTTGCAATTTCTGCCATATTTTTCACTATGTCAGTACAAATTACAATATCCTTTCTATTGAAAGCAATTAAATTGGCAATAATTGTCATGGTGTTAAAATGTTGCAATAGTTGTATGTACAGAAATAAATTAACATAAGTTATTGATTTCAAGCCAAATAAACTCAGGAAACATTTGGCTTGAGTTTATATTATGTTTAAAAAAAACTATAAAATGACGACCAGTGACACTATCCCTACTTTTATTTTTTATTTTTTTTTATTTATTCATAAGACGCCGATCGTCAAGATATGGGCGAATATGGATTTCGATTGAGTGTGATGAGTGTAGATGAGCGAATGTAGTCATTGTTACAAACTAAGGCCGACTATTCCTTAGAAAGTGTCATTAATTAATAGCCCAATGACAAATGAACAGCCGGTGGTTATCAGCTGATCCTTCTCAAAATGTATTGACTCTGATTGGGATCGAACTGACAACCTTTAGCACATGTAGCTGTGATTGAACCAACTACGCTACCGACCAATATTGTCAGTCATCACGCATAACGTACACTGGATGGAACATGTTTTCTAGCAGGGTTGCGCAACATTGTGGCATGCAGTATGCGGGGTCTGAAAAAGTTGCATTACACTTCCAGTTATTCGGTGACCATTGAAAAATAAACACCATTAATAATGTGTAGTTTTTTAGTAATACAAATGGGTTTGGATTCCACATAAAGATGTAGGTCTCTTAGTTTTCCTGGCTATTGAGCTATTATTAAATTGTCCTTTCTGAGAAACGGTTTAACTCAGTAACTAGACTACACAAGTCATTCGCACTCATCCTACGACCTACACGCATGCCCTTATTCATATTCGCCTTAAAATACGCACAAAGTTGTGCAGGCGTCTCATATCTAAGAATCTAAGACTATGGAGTTGGCCAAGTTGTGGCAATTTAACAAGTTTTGGATTCTTCTAAACAAAGGATATATCTGAGATATTCATGTCCATTAATATCTCCTCCATACTACAGTAAGTGTACTTATAAAATAACCAATAAAAAACAAGCAAAAGCATCAAACAACAAATAGGCTTCATCCTCAGAAAATACCGTGTTGATGATAATGAAATCGCGTGTCTGTAAAACTCAATGTGCTTGCGTGGGCTTTGTTGCGCTACATAATTACAGAGTGGCGAGTGAACATATTGTTAGCGAGTCACGAGATGTCGCAGTTATTGTGGCCTATCAGCAAATTGAAGGCACCAACATGTTCTATTGTGACTGTGGACTTAAAAATTACCACCGTTATTCATACTTCATATTTTAGTTTGTAGCGAAATTATGTCATCTTATTTACAATATTTGCATAGCAAACATTTTTGTAGTACATAATAAACAAGAGTTTATTATTTTATTTTAACCCTTTTAGGATGGGGGTTATTTTATTTTAACCCATTACCACGTGTATGGGTGGGCCAATACCACTGTACATGTATGGGTGGGTGGGTGGGTCACGTGGGGGTCAATACCACTGTGCATGTATGGGTGGGTGGGTGGGTCAATACCTCTGTGTGTATAGGTGGGCCAATACCTCTGTGCGTGTATGGGTGGTTCAATACCACTGTATGTGTAAGTACCTATGAGAAGGCTGTATTAATTCATTAGACAGTAAGATACTTAATTAATTTATTGCTATATTTTAATCAATAAGTAAAACTACAAAATTACTAACAATACAAAATCTGTTTGTTTTAATAAATCATAAATTTCAATACAGTATATCATTTAGGATTCCAATAGACACAATCAGCCATGAATTACAGTTCATGTATTCATGATTGTGAATACATGAACTGTATGGTCAGTAAAGACGCCATATGGTGCCATGCAACTAGGGCCTTAAAATAGTAAGATTGTTTGACAAAATGCTACTAATCAATAAACTTTATATTCTACTAGTTTATTTATTATCGATTTTGAATTAAAGTAACATGTACGATTTAATTTCGACTAAAATAGTTTGTTATAACAAAACAACCACTTAATATAGAATGTTATTGGGCCCAAGGCGTGAGATTTTCACAGTTTTACATTAAAAAGCAAACGAATTTCGTAAGCAAATATAATAATATCTGGTTAAAAATGGGGTAAGTGCCTTCAAAATCAGATGATACCGCCTTTTTACTGAACTAGGGACCACCTCGAAACTCACTAATAATATATTATGATTATTAGACCTACTCTGAAACAAAATATTTGAATTCCATGCCTTGTGTTGCACGCAACACCTAGCGACGTTCCATTGCCCACCACAACAAATATTTCGTGACTGCGGTGATTCAGACGTTGCAATGTTGAGAGCTCCAGGAGCCTCGGTCTATTCAACAGAACCAGAGGTCCCCACGAGCGGCAGCAACAGGCTACATCGTCCATCTTGAATTTTGGTGAAGTTTATATTTTTATGATCCCGATAAAATCAATATTTATATTATAATAGTAAGAATAAGCTACAAGGGTTTTAATAGTCTACTGCACAAGTCCTGCCTACTATTGCTTTGTCCCTGGTTTCCTCCACTGGTAAATATTGTGCTCCCGTGTGGCTTAACAGTACACATACGTGAGAGGTTGATATACAACTAATTAGGGCAGAGGGCTATCAGAGGTTTCTTAATTGCAACCCCTCTACCATGGCTTCAAGTGCTGCACAACATAGCACCTCCGGGATATTAGGCGCAAAGAGGCACTTCTCAGAGAGTTCACAAAGATTCTATTTACTCCGGATCTCTCCATTTTGAAAGAAACCCCGCAACTTGCAGAGTGATTTAAATATAGAAAACCTCCTCTTCGACCAGCTTGCCAGTTATTCGGAAAAGAATTTAGGCAAATACCAACTGGGCGTTAACTTTGGATATGTTTGACGGTTCTCTTCAGAGAGTAGTTGGTCTTCAATCAATCGGAGAATCAGGTGTTGAATAGTTACGAAACCTGGTAACTATCGATCTGTGTGACGTGAGATCATCAATATTTAAACACTATTACACGAGCAATTTGTACTGTAGGATAATTTATCTGGATTTCATTTATTAAGATAATTTTTAATCTCTTATTATTTTGATACCATGCCAATGAAAGCCATACGACATAATATGGTCTAATTTATCATAAACTATCTAGTTGTGGAAGAGTTTGATGATTTATATTTCTGTTGAATATTAGTTCTAGTTCCCACAAAAAATAACGAACCATTCCAAAAACGTAGCTGTAGTTTTTATCGACTAATCTATCAGCAAAAATAAATATTTTTAAAATAATGGAATAGTTTATTTGAAAATTATTTATTTAAATAATTAATTTATTTAATGATTTAGTTTTTACTTTGGATAAAGCTGCATGATAAAACAATTAGATGCAGTGCCATATATTTTATTAACAAACGGTACAAACCTAATATTTTTTGGGTGTACCGCTATAAATCTGACCATATAACTTTTAAAGCACCACTAGAAAAAATGACAATCACAAGCCATATTAATAATCAAATTATGCAAAATAAGTTGCGGAATTTGTACAATATATCTCTAAAATCTTTAAAACTTATAAAAAGCAGTTGTGAAAATGTATATACAACGTATGTAAAACTGTAAAAATTATTATAGATGAAAAATGTTTATTTTAACTTGGAAATAAATGTTCTATATAATAAGAATTGTAGCATTAGTAATTGAATTAATTGTAACTTGCCTTGCTTTTGACAGACGATGCTCACAGTTCAAGAAGTTTGACTGGATTTACCGGCTCAGCTGACTGTACGCAGTGTACACCTCGTAGGGACAGATGAACTGAAGTGAAGTGAAGGAAGAATGTTAGTATGTATAGCCGTGTAATGTCCCCCCCCCCCTCAAGGCCACTCCCCTCCACCAGGTTCAACTATTACCCTCCCCTAGCTACATTATCGACACAGGACACAAATAACCCGTTCTCTTTGAAGATTCAACTCAGATCTTGCCGTTCACTTAGTCACTCAGAACGACCAGTTCACTCGTTCACTTTTTCACAGCTCTGAGGTCCAATATTTCTTTTTCAACCAGAGTCAACATAATTCACCGTATAATTTGAATTCTACTATCAACATGTTGTTTAGAGAAAGAAATAATATTACATAGATGAATCATAATGTTATAATTATTTCAAAAAATTCTAACACATCGTATTGTACCAGTAGTGAAATATATCACATCAAATATTTTGTAACACAAGAACGTAGTTTTATAACATGTTTGTGTAGATGTAATTTAGTTTTTAGCACTTGAAAAAGGTTGGGTTTTACCAAATCGAAACGTCGTGATTGGTAATTTTCACGTAATGATGGCAAATGTCCAACTACCTTTGTCTCCCTTAACTACTTCAAAGCAAGAAAAAAATGTACAATAGTATTAATATTAATTTGTTACCAAAAACAATTAATAAGTTGCACATATAAAAAACGCTATAGAATATCAAATACAAAACCAGTATATAATTCAAATATCATCGCCTTACAAATGCTAGCAATGAGAATTAGTCAACTGCAACTCCTAAAGTAACCGGGAACGACTCCCAACCGATCGATCTTCTGTCGTTTACGACCCGGTCAGTTCGGACCAGTTCAGTTCTCTAAGTCAAGGTCTTTGGTTCCGTTCACTCACGCGCTACTGACTCCTCTCGCCGTTCAGCCAGACAGGAATGAGGTGACTGTCCTTTCCTAAAATCCGGTTCCTTGATGTTCTCGATTCCTTTACTCACTCAGAGTGAGTTGGCTATTTGTACTGGATGACTCGGCATTTTTATTTCCAGGATGACTTTCAGTTCAAATTATAGATGGTAATAATATGTAGAAGATTTCTGTATATCATGATACTTAATCTTGTCCAGAAACGTTTGGTTTTCCCTAGTTTTCCAAGTCCACTATCCATTTGATTGCAATTTAATATCAAATTCCAGCGAAGGACATCTTCAATTATTATTTATATCAAGTTTTTCTAGCTTTAAATTGCTCGATTTACGTAGATAATATTTACTTTTTCATTTTTATTCGCGTAGCCCATCGAGAGAAATGCAGACGACGCTGTTTTGAATAGTTGGTCTTTCTTTGTGTCCAAACCACTAGATTATTTTTTTCTTTTTGATAGATCTTACTTTATTTCACTAGGTCACGTTATTCTGATTTGTGTATGGGCCAGTAACAGCGTATGTGCGGAATCGCAAATACCAAGCAGCAATTCCCCACACAGGGGTTCCAACATTTTTGCAAAACCATATAACTGACAACTCAATTAAATTCTTCAAATTGTTGCCAAATTCAATTGAATTAATTACTGATCCACCTTGATTTAGCCCAGGCCTTTGATCTAGTCGACCACATATTCAGAGTTTCCCTAAACTACATTACCAAACTTATAATTCCTTGGAGGAAAACAAGAAAACAATTCCTATAAACATAGATCAAAACCAGCTAGCCAACATTTTGTATTTGTCATTACAAATGATCTTCCTAAAAACTGCTATTTTACAAGGACAGAAAATAGCGTGAAAAATTCTTTATCTTGTCCCATTATAGGTAAATATCTCTTCACGTGAAACATCAAAAACACGGGTTTCTATTTCAATTATTCAGTATGTAATAATGATCCTATCACAACAGTTAAAGTGTCATTTGATATGCGAACAACCATTATAGTGAGCCATACGTTGTTTTTTTTTTTTTTTTTGAAAAAATTGAGTGTTTCAATATTTGTTTTCTTTTTTTTTTTACAGTTATATGTGTGAAACTTTAGATGTCGTTGATGATTTTTATTTGAAATTATAGTAATATCAACTCATGGTCCACTAGATAATCCTTTATTTAACATACATAGTTCACTATAACCACAGAATGTCTATATAACTCATTACAGTGATATACCCGAGTACAGTTGAGATAGAACAGCATGTTTAGCCCGCTGACTGTGTCATTATATTTGAATTGTTTATTGCAGAAACCACATAACCAACATTTTTCAAATTTTAGGGAAATCAAGAAAAACCTAATTTCCAAAAAAGTAACAAACATTTTAATTAAGTAATTTTTAATTGTTAACTACCAAGGTATTTAAAGTCGTGGATGTCGATCTTAATCATCAGGGCTGACATACCACTTAGAAAAAAAATAAATAATTTTTTTCACTTATGGTGTTTCTGCAATAAACGCTGTTTTAAAATCAAATTATAATTTGTTTGGTAATTTTCTGACAGATTTGCAGGTTTGGGCACATTGAAAAACAAAAATATGAAAAAGACACTTTATTCAATGATGGAACTCATTAACTAGTATAAAAACATGAAAAAATTTACATTTTTTCGGACTTAACCTACTCGTCATCTTCATTGGACCCCTCAATCATTTCGGCATCTGTTGTTGACCATTGTAACAAAGCATTGTAGAAGTCTTCATACCCTGTGGTATAGTTGGTCAACTTTTTGATATCATTGAGCTTTGCCTTTTGGATAGGTACCTGTAACGAAGAAATCAACTTGTTGGTTCTGTAAAGATAAGTCCTGACTGGCTAGCATATTAAAAAAAAGTGTAGATGCTGTTGATATTATTTTTATTAACTAATAACATTATGTTCATTATTATTGTAAAAAAAATAACTTCATTGTTTTCTTTTAATTGTTTAAAATAAAATTGTAGAAATAAAAAAAATGTCTTACCTGTCCTTGGGGGTAGGCAACTGCAGTTGGTAGTTCCGGTGGTTTGTCACATTTCAGGAGGGTGAATGTGGACTCACGTAAACCATCAATGAACTCCCTCACTACTACTTTCCCTTGCGAATGTGAGGAGAACTGGAACTGTCTGTAAGTGGATATTTTAAATGGTTCTTTGTCCTTATTCGGGATGGCTCTTCATGCTGTTTCATCGGAGGCTGAAACTGTCTTTTTGTAGTATGCAGGCACCAGCTTTTGAAGTTTAATATTTAATTGTTTTCACTTCACGGACTGTGAATCGACCAGAATTACTAGCCCTCAGTATCAGTTCAATGTACTCCTGTGGTGTATAAATCCGGTCAGCTTTCCGTATGAGGCGCTTTATACAGCCAAAGTCCCTGTCACAGGGGCAAAAAGAATGCCCTCGCACTGGGAAGCAATATGTAATAGTCTCAAAATGTGAATTCTCACACAGAGCTATTAAGAATCTTATCACGGTGTGATTCTTATTTTGTCCGAAAGGACCATCACTAAACAGTACCAATGTCTTTATTGTATCAGGGAATTCAGTCTTTATGTAGTCAAAAATAAAAGAACACACCTCATCTGGTGATTTATATCCTACACCCTCATGGTATACATAAATTTTCGCCTTATTAGTCTTTAGGTTGTGGATACAAAAGCAGTTCACCCACAATTGCCGCATGTAGAAGACTTCTTGGACGGGAATGTGCGGCAAAGGTAGATTTTGCATGAAGTCAAAACATATTGCCAGAGTTTTGTCATAACTGTAATCTTTTATTTTCTTGTAATACTTCTTAGCCCTATTTTTATGAACCATCATCTCTTCAACAGCAGTACGTTTGGCACTTTCACACAGAAGAGGGTCCCTTAGCTTACTAGATAGACTTTCACAAGTTCTTTACAACCACTACAACAACTTATACTTAAAAACGCATTAACAACCAAGAAATCAGCCCGGTATAAACGGTAATAAACAAACAGTACACCACTGACCTACAGACAGGAAGTGAAGAGCACATGGCAACAATGACAGTCACGGCTGCCAACATCGCTCAACACAAAAAATTAATTTACCCTGAGTTTGTTGCAGAAACCCCACAACTGCAGTCACTTGAGGGGTTTCTGCACTAAACGAATGATTCGATGCCCAGTTTGAAGCCTTTAGGATAGTCGCAGTTGTGTGATTTCTGCACCAAACGATGTATTTCAATTTGTACATCATTAATATACTAAAAAGTTAAAATAAAAAAAAATGTTGGTTATGGGGTTTCTGCAATAAACGATTCATTTCTACTGTAGGGCTGTCGACATCCCAGATGTATTTTAAAATAAGATTATCATATCCTGGGGCTTTGCTTGTTTTAATAGGTTATGTATAATCTTTCTGTATTAACATTTTTAATGTCTATACAAAAAATAAATTAACGAAAGACTAAAAAATATTGGCATGTAGAATGAAGCTATTCACTTATTCATTGGTCGCAGAGATGTGGGCGAATGAGTGTGACGAGTGTAGTTACTGTTACTAACTAAGGTTGAATGTTCCTTAGAAAGTGCCCTATACTAATAAGCCAATAGCCAGGGCAACTAAGGGACGTACCGTTTTACGTGGAATCCGAATCACTTAGTTTTGGTCTGATTTTCAGCTAACTGACAAGCCTGGTGTTCAGGTCTCTCCCTACACAGTATCCGGACACTGACTACCACCCAATACGGATACTTCAGACTTCTCTAGTAGTGTTCGCGTCGATGGCATCCATTGAGTGGGCCATCAGTACTAATAGAACTGAGTATAGAACCTTCTGCTTACAATCTCCAAATACTTTCTCCCCAAATAGCTGGATTACAGCACTGCTCTACTAGTGCCGACTAATATAGGCCTAAATTGCCCCTACTAGAAAAATCAACGTTAGGAGACCCGTCAATTTGGAATACTTAAATCATTCTTAATAAGTGCTTCCAAAAAATAACATTTCTTGCTAAATAAAAAAAATCATTAATAAACTTTCCTCAAATTCGGGATTTAACAAATATTTCGGGGAAGTTAATTAGTTAAGTAACACTTTAAATTGTTAATGACAAGCCTTTTAAGGAAAATGTGTACATTACCGAATTTAGTTAAGTCGTTCAGTCAAGATACTCCTGTACGCTTCACATGCCTACCTCGTCACTCGCTAAGCTTGTCACTTTGACCTCAGTCTCTGAATATGATTCCCTTAACATTAGTAGATCATCTTTACTATTTAATAGACAGATACAATTGTTGTATAGTTTTTTTTATTTAGTTATTGTTAATATTATTTATTTATTCACGGTATAAACCATTTCACACAATGTTTAACTAAGGAATTGTTATGAGGAGTTGTTTTATACCTTAGAATTATTTAGGAACTATTGTGCTATGTAGTAATACAAGGTAAGATAAACTTTATGAAAAAGCATTAACAATAACAAAAATCTTACACAGTAATCTTGGTGACATATGAAAAAGGTCAGGAACTTATTTACAACTTGCTTTAGATAGAAACAATAACAATATCGATTGCAATCTCAACTACAACAATAGTAAAAAAAGTAATAGATAAATAAACAAAAACAAAAATACTTAAGTAAAGCCAAAAGCAATCAATACTAACACATCAACATGCACAAGACAACAATAACTTAACAGAGATAATATGAAGCGTTGAATTTAGTTATAATAATGTACACAAGACAACTAATAATTTAACAAAATATGGAGCGTTACATTTTATCAATCCTACATCGATATAGCTAATAAATCATGTAACAAAATAGCAATAACGAAAGTATTCAAACAATCAAAAGTTCAACAACTTATGATAACAAGGTACATTCTTCATTGGCTTAAATTAAAAGAACAGTAAAGGTCTCTTTAGATTGTTGAGTAAAAAAAGAAATAAATGACTCAGGACATTACAATCAAGAACTATAATTAAAAAGTTACGTTAATTATTTATTTAATAATAATTATGGAGGAAAATTAATTTTTAAGGGTTTTCTACATTTAGGAAATATTACTACTTTTCCTGAGTCATTCTGATCAATAACTTTAAATTATGCTCTCCCTTCACTATGCAATGTCCAGTTCAAAATATCGCCTACCATTGTAAGTGTATGGGTGAGTCAATATCACTTTACGTATAGAGGTGGGTGGGTGGGTCAACGCCATTGTATGTGTATGGGTGAGTCAATATCAGAATTAATTGTATTTACAGAAAATATGTTTAGTTAATCATGAAAAATATAGCTGTTTGGGTTGAATTGAAGATAAACTTGTAAAGGAAGTGAAAGAGAACATCTACAAGACCGAATGGTAGAATTTATTATGTAAGCTACATCGTAATCAAAGATAGTAGTAGTAGAATGGTAGAAATCGGTAGCCCAGGCTTCTTAGTGTTTGGTTGAGCGCCGTAACCAAGCAGACGCAAAACTACAACAGGAATGCACTGCGGATATTGCCTATACACAATATACAGGTGTTTCAAACGAACCGATATCAATCATTTGTGGTTGAACCATTGATTATACAGTATATCAATATATCACTATCACTATTGATTAGAAATATCTTCATAATCAATGCTGTCAAATTGTTTATTTTACATAGTACAATTAATGGTATTATGGAGATAGTAACATTTCAGAGTTGGCAGAGCAGGCATATGTAATACCTGTTTGTTCTTAGAAATTATGAAATCTTTAGTATTTATTTGACTATATCTGTGTTTCACGATTTTTATTCTGCGTTTATTCTTAGGATATTATTGTTATATAACACTATTTATTATTAAGATTGTATATGATACTGTCATACAAAAATTGTTTTTAGATATTTTTCTGTATGTAGGTGTTAATGAAATGTTATACTTTTAAACTTGTGTATTTGTTAGTGTTTAAAACTGCTTGTAATTTAAATATTGAAATGTCTTTATATGTATGATGTGATTGTTATGTGATATCACAGAAGATCTGTCTATATTCTGTGGTGATATGCACAACTGTATCATTATATAGTTTAGCCAATAATTAATTGTAAGTTGATGTTGTCTATTGTTTATGTTTATTGCTTAGTACAATAACATTTTATTTGTTTATTTTATAGTATTTATCATTTTAATCGTTGGTTTTCATTCGTTACAGTATCATAGATTCATAAAAGTTTTTTTTCTTTGTATCTTTACTTACTACAGGGTGTCCCGTAAGTAACCAGCCAAACTTCTGGAGGTCATTCTTTGGGTTAAAACAAACAAAAAATTTCATGTGTACAAATCGTCTATCTCGCTCCATTATCCGGCTATCTGTCTGTATGTGTTTTTTACTAAAAACTTAATATCTCAAAGGTTATTTAAGATAAAACCATGAAAATTGGTATGAATGTTGATCTTTACAGTATCCATGTACTATTTAAATTTCATTTTTTTACAACAATCTTTTTCAAAATGGCGGCCATTTTAAATTTTTAAAGCCAAATATCTTAATAACCTTAAATTTTACTAAAAACTTGTAAATAACAAAAAAGTTTAAGAATTTATTTCTATAAATAATTATATAAAAAGTTTTAAGATTGAACAACTATTAACTGAGAAATTACAATTTTTATCAAATAAAAATATGCTTGATATTAATAAAATTGAAAACTTTAGTTTTCAATTTTGATAAAAATTGTAATTTCTCAGTTAATAGTTATTCAATCTTAAAACTTTTTATATAATTATTTATAGAAATAAATTCTTAAACTTTTTTGTTATTTACAAGTTTTTAGTAAAATTTAAGGTTATTAAGATATTTGGCTTTAAAAATTTAAAATGGCCGCCATTTTGAAAAAGATTGTTGTAAAAAAATGAAATTTAAATGGTACATGGATACTGTAAAGATCAACATTCATACCAATTTTCATGGTTTTATCTTAAATAACCTTTGAGATATTAAGTTTTTAGTAAAAAACACATACAGACAGAAAGCCGGATAATGGAGCGAGATAGACGATTTGTACACATGAAATTTTTTGTTTGTTTTAACCCAAGGAATGACCTCCAGAAGTTTGGCTGGTTACTTACGGGACACCCTGTTTAATGAACTACTGCATACATATCTATTTGTATTATAATATTCCAGTTTTTTTATTGGTGTTTTCAATGTATATCTTTCATTTCTCAGTTTTATCTATTTCTTTACTTGTTCAAATATTATCAACTTACTGACTGATTACCTCCTTTTAAGTACATCATAACTGCTTAGTTCCACTTGTCTCCGATTCTGTTAATCTGCTACCTGCGGTATTTTTCTCCTTTCTCTGCCCTTTCACTGGGTTCAGTAGTGTCAAACTATTCTTATATATTTTTTTTTTTTTTTGTAATAGTTTGATATTATTGCAGATCTATATGTACATTTAATATTGAAATACATTAGTTAACGGTACTTTAACTACTTCGTTATTCTTACACATTGTTAACAATATATTCAGACTCTATTGTCAGTTTCCATGAATAAGATTTTATTTAGTAGATGATGCCAACTTGTTGTTATATAGAGGATGTTTATTAAGTCCCACACCAGCTTAATAATTTCTGAACAATTACAGATAAAGCATTTATTGTACTTGTATTACTGCACCCATAAATCTACTTTTTGAATTATCTTCTATTTCCCTGTCATATCAGGGGGACAGGAGTCAAAGGAAAATTTACAGTACTTCAAATTAAAGATCTGTAGTGGTAGAACGTAAAACCACATATCCAACCTCTAATCGGTTTAATATTATTTTCTTGGCTTAAGTTGGGAAAGTTAAACTTTGTAAATGCATACTCAACTTAAGAAATAGTTTTTTAGGGGAGTTAGTGATTCCTCACAT
This sequence comes from Stictocephala bisonia, assembly GCA_035578905.1. NCBI lineage: Eukaryota > Metazoa > Arthropoda > Insecta > Hemiptera > Membracidae > Stictocephala > Stictocephala bisonia. The sequence continues at coordinate 13,430,963 of JAQJVL010000002.1, forward strand.
CCAATGGAGGATAGGCCACAAGGAGTTCAACAAAAGTATTTAAGCTAAGTATAAGTCGAGATGTACACCAATTAAAAGGGGTTGTCCAGCACAGATTAATACCAAAAACAGTACTTAAAGAGGTCGATCCAGTAGAAAATGGCAGCTTTTCAAAGTTTTACTTGGTTGTACAGAAGTAGGAGGTTTTATTAGTAGCCACAGTTTAAGTGATCTAATAAACCAAAGAAAAATTGATGCTACAGTATATGCATTATGCCTGTCATACAAATTTAATTATGAACTTGGTTATGAATAAGAATTAGCTAATCAGTCTGAACATTTATTCAACAAATTTTTTTGTAAGTAAGTATCACATTTACCCATTAAAATCTTTTAACATCTGCCATTTTGTACTGGATCAACCTTTTTAAGTGCTGTTCTGCTGTATTAATCTGTGCTAGACAATCCCTTTAAAACGAGGTACATTTTGACCTATGTTTAATATTTTGTAATATTTAATATTCATGTAGAACCATTTTACATGTATGGGTAGGCGAGTAGTTTGTCACCATTATATGTGTATAAGTGGGCTTGTGGATCATCACTACTTTACAAATATGAGTAGGAGGCTGGGTTAATATATTTACAGGTCATTATCATCGCAAAGTGTATGGAAGAATGGGTGGGTCAAAAACATCATATCTCCAAGAGAAATCCAATCCATAGAAGAATAAAGGATGTGAGGAGTCATTAACTACCCTAAAAAACTATTTCTTAAGTCCAGTATGCATTTACAAAGTTTAACTTTCCTAACTTTAGCCAAGAAAAGAATATTAAAATGTCTAAAAAAACAGGAGAACAGGACCTACATTGTAGCATTTTAAAACTTTGTACCAGCGTCATATTTTAAAGAGCGAAACTTTTGAGGACGGATTTGTAGGTTTGTATTCTACTACTAAAGTGATGTACTACTCAAACTATGCTCTTATTTAAGGCTTATTTCTTTCTCCTTCTGCCCCCCTGATATGAAAAAAAAATATAGTTACTTCAAATAGTAGATGTATAGGTACAGTAGTAATGTACCAAGTTTTATTGCTTTAACTGTAAGTGTGGGACATTATTAACAACCTTTATAAATGACTAATCCAAACCTATCGTAAAATGAATGATACTGTTAAAATTGTCTGTGATGGTACGCAGCCAGACAGTGTGGACTAACCTGTTTAAAAGTGTTATAGCTGAGCGTAAATAATTATTATTCAATTCCCAACTCACTTGTATGCACATGGAATATGTAAAAGTTATAATTTTTGTTTCTTTATAAAGTCATTTTAAAATTGATTACTACACAGACATTTACAAGTGTTGAGGAAACATCATAAAGAAGAAATAAAGAGAGATCACATCCTATTGTGCGCTGTATGTGTGTCAAGTACAGTAAAACCTCCTTAATCCGGCATTCTATAGTCCAGAATTGTCTATAATCCGGCATCAACGGCAATAGACACAAATTACAGAATTGCCTTCACAATGAACATTGTAAAGTGAGCTACTTGACAGCTAATAAAAAAAGCTGTAAGAAGCAAATAGATATTAGATCTTTTTTCCATCCTTCCACCATTGTTGTTACTATAAACTACAAATGCTATAGTACAGTACTGTACTGTATTTCATACTGTATTCTAATTTAATTCATCATATACTGTATTTAGAAGTGTATTTTAATATTTCTCCTGTACTTTTGATTTATATTGTTTAAATAACCAATGTTTAAATAATGTATACATAAGTAAAGTTTTCCTGTGCAAATTATGCTATTTTTTATACACCTTCTGTATTTTTATAAATAACCCCCATAGTCCGGAATTTTCTTTAATCCGGAAAACGTCAAGTCCCATACGTGCCGGATTAAAGAGGTTCTACTGTAGTTAGTTCTCCAGTTGGCCAGTTCTTGTCAGTTCCTCCCTTGTTCCTCTCACATCCTTAAGGATAAATGTAGTAATTATTAATTAATATTTATCAAGATTACATTAGTTGTAATCTATTTATAACTACCACTCAGGTGGTCGCTGTGGCCATAAGAAAGCAACCTCTGTTTCTTTATCTCTGTAGCACACATTCATACACAATAATAATGCAATCATACACACATGTTATAACATTATATTTCTCACCCATAATATTGCATGAATTATATTAAGCCACATAAGTGCTCATCGGATCTTAATTTATAGTAAAAAATGTGCTTTATACTATTTCTCATAAGAGATCTCACTGGATGAGTCACATTAACAGCTTATTTGAGGCAAGTTGTTTTAAATTTATGCAGTAAACTGTTGATATATTGTTATGTTTGTATATCAGCTTTCAAGTGCAATAAAAGATAAGATAAATGAAAACTTAATGTAAAACAAACAGGTAAAAGTTCTGATAAGGATTGTTTGGTCAGCCCTTGAAGGTATGATATTAAAGTAGACATTCCTTAAATAAAGAAAACCATACACTTTTTTGAGTTTTGTGTTAGTTGTTTTATGGTATCTTAATAAATAAAATCTAAAAATGATGTACTCATTCATCCCAAAATGTCCAGAACCACAGTACAGATTTTGATCAAATTTGGAGGAAAGTTAGCTCGTGTCTAATGAAGAAACGATTTTTCAAATTTTCATTCCTAAGGGATAGATACAGCCCCTCAAATTTTCCTTTTTTCTAAAAGAGTGAAATTGGTATTCATTTAATAATTTTTTCAAACAGCTTGCATTAATTTAATAGTTATTTCAAGCAGTTGATACAAAAAACATATGACACGAAAGCTAATTTAGTTTTTATTGTAAAATGACCCATCCATATACATGTAGTGTGTAATGACCCACCCGCAAAACCATACACGTACATCTGTAATGACCCACCCGGCCTGCCTTACACGTACATTGGTAATGACCCACCCACGAACCCATACACGTATATCTGTAATGATACATAAAGATCTACTTCTTCGGTCATGATTGCACTATTTGGCCTCCCCTGAAAGTAGGCTTATAGGGTTTTCTAGACTATAAAATTTTATTGTCCAGGAATAATGATGGGATGGTTTAGAGAAAACTATGGAGGGAAAAGTAAGTAAGCGTAGTATCATAGTAGCGTAGTAAGTATCATAGTAAAGCAAGGGCTATCGGCTAGTCATTATATGAAATCAAAATTTATATCTAAATACTGTACAAGTCAGTAATGACTCATGTTGTACATTTACGTAGCAAAGTTTAAGGACATGAATAGAACAATTTTAGTTATGTAATTCACAATACATCACATTGCAGTCCTAAATCTAATTACTCGATCATTCCAACAAAATTTCATCTGAACACACAGTAATAGACACTCACTCTCACATAATCTCTAACTTCTGAGATCGTCATCAGATTAAAGTGCGTTGGGGTTAGATTATTAAATCATAAAATATATGAAAAATAACTAAAACCCTTCTTTTTCTATTTGGTCGGCTTTTTCCCAACAACATTTTTAAATACTAATTTTCAGTAATTTAATGTAGCTTTAGACGACAGTAAATCTTCAATTAAAATGTCTCATATCAAGTATATGAAAATTTGAAAAACAATTACAATTTTTCAAAACATTTTTTAAAATATCTTCAATCTTAAATCTTATCCAACACTTAACCATTTAGATTCACCAAGTTCAGATTGAAAATATCTCCAGAACTCAAACTCAATGAGCAGTTATTAATCTTGTGTTACACAATTTGAATTCGGCATCAGAATCCTATGGCTGTCTAAAAAATCTCATACCGATCTTAGAGCATATGAAATTTAAGAGGATATGAAGTGACTGTCAACTAATTTGTGCTCAGATGAAATAGTTTGTGGAGTTATTTAGTGGTTAGATTTAGGACTTTTACAATATAATATGATATATCGTCATTTACACAATATAGAAAATTCTTTTCATACCCTTACACTTGGCTCATTTCAGCCTTAATGAATTATACTTGTGAGCCCCAATTTTAAATCAGATCATTAAACTCTACTTATTCTAAGAAAGGTTCAAACCTTAGTTGCTTTTATTTGTTTAGAAATGTTCTGTTCATACAACTTCTATTAGGGCAATAGCCAGTTGGTATTAAATGGTAAATTTCCGATTTTGAACTGAATAGCTGTACATGTATAGTTTTTAAGATTTAAACATTATTCATCAGTTTAAAAGAACCTGCAGGTCTGTGCATGAACTTTATTAAGCGAGTGAAGTACCAGCCATTAGCTCAGTTGGTGATTTGAACCTTGCCCTACGCAGGCCGAAGCCTTAGCCACTGTGCCACCACGCCGGCATACTGACTAATATAGTACTATGTTGGCATATGCACATAATACTAGTCTTCATGAACTGATCCAACTTCTTAGTCAGAGGATGTCCTGCAAAATCTGTATATCGTGTATTGAACGTTATAATTCTTTCAGAAATGCCTCTATTGCTGTTCATTTCCTCAGAAATTATGTATTGTCTGTGCATGAACTTTATTAAGCGAGTGAAGTACCAGCCATTAGCTCAGTTGGTGATTTGAACCTTGCCCTACGCAGGCCGAAGCCTTAGCCACTGTGCCACCACGCCGGCATACTGACTAATATAGTACTATGTTGGCATATGCACATAATACTAGTCTTCATGAACTGATCCAACTTCTTAGTCAGAGGATGTCCTGCAAAATCTGTATATCGTGTATTGAACGTTATAATTCTTTCAGAAATGCCTCTATTGCTGTTCATTTCCTCAGAAATTATGTATTGTCTAAGTGTTCCTACAAGAACATAGTTTAGTGGCACTTTTCCAACCGTTTGCACTAGCTGTAACCCAGCTACTTCTGAACAAAGTATTGTGGAGATTGTAGGCAATTGATTCTATACTCGGTCCTCTTAATACAGACATGGCGTCCGTTCAATGGTTGCTTTTGTCGTATAGACTTCTAGAGAAGTTTTGGGTGACCATGTTGGGTGGTAGTCAGGGTCTGGATCTTGTGTTATGAAGAGAACTGAGTATCTGGCTGTTTTGTTAGCTGAAAATCAGACTAATACTATGTGATTAGGATTATACGTAAAGCTGTAGGACCCTTAGTAGCCCTGGCTGTTGGGGGATTAATAAATTGCTCTTTCTGAGGAACAGTCGACCTTAGGTAGTAACAATGGTTGTCTACACAACACACTCATTCCTTCCTTTCCTATATCTCTAAAATCAGTGTCTTAATAATGAATAAATAATAATGAACAGCATCTTTGATAGCGGGAATATCATAATTTTGATCACCAAAATATGCAAGCTATAAACCATGGTTATAATAATATTGTTTATTGGTTATGACCATTTTATTAAAAAAATAAACATTGACAGGAGGCCTAAAGTAAAATATAGATAAAAATTAATTACCAGTGTTTGATTTGCTATGTGATTTGAATACATTTAGTACATTACTTTAACTAATGTAAGATACATTTTTGTGATGTATATGACTTTATACTCTAAAAAGGAGTATCAGGTCGTTTTGCTAGCCATTTCTTAATCTGTGGCAAGTTGAAGACTTTTTCTTTCACAGCATGTAGGTTAGGATAGTCAGCTGTGACATCTTTTTTATCACTTGCGTAGCTCAGGAACTCTGCCAGAGATGCAAATACAAGATCAACCCAAGACAGCTGAAACAAGAAAATGTTCATTAGGTAATTAATTTAAATTCAAGTAATAGTATATATAACATTTTTTATGAAAAGTAACTTGTTAGAGCTCTGAACTTCTTGAATAAATGACAAATGTAAAATAAGCACTAAGTCTCCAACAACAAGTCTGAAATAAAATAATGAAAATTATGATTTATTAAATTCAGTAAATAATATACAACTATACAGTATATATCTGAACGGTCTGGAATTAGACTAGCCAGGGCCGGATTTTCCAGTAGGCCCAGTAGACCCAGACCTATGGGCGCAAGCTCCCAGGGGGCGCACGGCAGAAAAAAAAATATCTGGAAATAAAGATAAATAGCCATAACTTAACATATTTTTTAAATTGATTGTTGGTAAAGTTAACCTGATTTTCAACATTATGCATCAACTTTGTTACAACATTGTTTTCAAACACGGGAGAACTGGCTGTAGGGATGTAGTAGATGAGTTTTTACATTTAAAACCATTTTTGACACAAAACACTGAACAGAGTAAAACAAGCATCCCCCTGATTGAGATAATCAGGCTTTTGCGTCAATTTGATGCTTTAGATATCTACCCTAACATTGAAATTGCCCTGAGAATGGTTTTATGTGCTCCTGCTACTAACTGTACGGGAGAAAGATTTTTCTCCACTCTCCGTTGTGGAATTACCTACGGTCAACAACTGGTCACGATAAACTTTCATCACTAGCACTGCTGATCATTGAGGGAAGGCTGACTCAAGAGATTCAATATGATGACATCATAGATACATTCGCCCGGTAAAAAGGAAGAAGGAAGGCCCTATAAGGAAAAAAGAATTTGCAGGAGTGCTTATACGATTAAAATAATGGGAACTATATACTTGCTCTATTTACACTAGTATTAGGCTAAATTTATAAAGAAAAAATGTTTAGTGTATAGGGGTTACACATTGTTCTTAATTTCATTTATGTTATAAGAACAAATTTTATTTCTATTATTCATTTTTATAGCTTTTACATACTTTTTTATATTATTTTAGATAGACAATCACGTAATCGAATGGAAAAATGTCATTTTTTATACTAGTACAATTTACTATTTGTACATACAAAATATTTAGTTTTACTATAAAACAAAGTTTTTGTGTCACGTTATTAAAATACTTCATGTAAGCTGTGTTTCTGAGATTAAACCTATTTTATAATGTATTACAAAGTTTTTTTTATTTATTTGCACAAATTACTAAATTGAACAAAGCCAAAGTTATTAACCAATATTTAGTTAATACATTAACAGTATTTTGTTAAACCTAGAACCATTGATTTTACTGTAAAATCAATGCTAGAACCAAGTAAATTCTTCAAAAAACTGTCAATTATAAAATTCCATCGTAGAGTGGTGTTTAAGCAATTAACATATAGGCCTGATATAATTTTGTAATAAAGGGTTTTAGGAAAGTAACTTTAACCCCATTAGGGGGCAGAAAAAATTATTGGGCCCAGGGGTTCCAAAATGCTATGTCCGGCCCTGAGACTGGCCACATTTTCAAGTATCGTGACCAGCGATAACATAATAATTATTAGTGATAAATATGTATTATATAAGAAATAATTCTAATATAGTACAGAGTCCAAATATAATTACAAAATAGACTGTAGCCACAGTGGCGTAGAGGTTTTACACAGAGACGTTTTTTTTAATAAGCAGAATTTTTCAGATTTTACATATAGTTTGTTGTGAAACAGAACAATAAAACTTTTGAGTTCACTCAGCTTTTCTGATATCAGCATAAACAGTTTCCTTTAAAAAATTCCTGTAAAAACTTGAAATTTGCCAAATAAATAGATAATATTATTTCATGTCCACATGTTCAGAAGTACTTGATTCCAAACTTGAAAATTGGTGATCCAAAATGTTGCATTGGCTCAGAAATACATAAAAATGTAAAAGTGTTACTGTCATACCTTCTTGTTAGCCAGGTATCCTCCGTTCTCCTTAGCGACAGAGTCAAGTTTCTTTAAGTAAGACGGCAATGTCTCATTGATGTAGGTTTCCTTCTTGGCCTTTTTCACATCTTCGTTAGTTTCCCACATAAATGCTGCAATGGCTGTAATAAACAAAATTGAAGTTTATTTTGTTTTAACCACTCTTTCATTTTGGAAATTGTACTCTTTTAAGGGGTAGAAATATCCCCTTTAAGTGTCATTTTGACCATAAGAACAATGTTAGCACTGGTTTAGTTTAATTGAATAAGCTGATACATAAAAACATAAATATGGCATAAACCTGTTTATATGAAGAAAATAATAATACATCTGTGATTTAGATATTGTTGGTTTGGCTTCATAAAAAATGGCTCAATTTTACTTTAAAATTATAATTAATTAAAAATTAACTTCATTGCCAAGTTTGTTTTTTACGTGTTTAATTCACTATGGATAACATGGTTATATGTATACAGAAAAATATTGAGAGTCATATATGTGGGAAATATTAAAAGGGAAAGGTATGTAGAATAATCCAGGGCCATGCTATTAGTGAACTATCCACTATCCAGGAGCCATATCATGGTGGAGGTAAGCACTTCCCCCATGGGCCATGCTATTAGTGAACTATCCACTATCCAGGAGCCATATCATGGTGGAGGTAAGCACTTCCCCCATGGGCCATGCTATTAGTGAACTATCCACTATCCAGGAGCCATATCATGGTGGAGGTAAGCACTTCCCCATGGGCCATGTTATTAGTGAACTATCCACTATCCAGGAGCCATATCATGGTGGAGGTAAGCACTTCCCCCATGGGCCATGCTATTAGTGAACTATCCACTATCCAGGAGCCATATCATTGTGGAGGTAAGCACTTCCTCCATGGGCCATGCTATTAGTGAACTATCCACTATCCAGGAGCCATATCATGGTGGAGGTAAGCACTTCCCCCATGGGCCATGCTATTAGTGATAAGTGGACCATATCATGGTGGAGGTAAGCACTTCCTCCATGGGCCATGCTATTAGTGATAAGTGGACCATATCATGGTGGAGGTAAGCACTTCCCCCATGGGCCATACTGTCAGTGATGGGTGGACCATATCGTGGTGGAGGTAAGCACTACCTCCATGGGCCGTGCTATCAGTGATGGGTGGACCATATCGTGGTGGAGGTAAGCACTACCTCCATGGGCCATGCTATCAGTGATGGGTGGACCATATCGTGGTGGAGGTAAGCACTTCCCCCATGGGCCATACTGTCAGTGATGGGTGGACCATATCATGGTGGAGGTAAGCACTTCCTCCATGGGCCATGCTATCAGTGATGGGTGGACCATATCGTGGTGGATGTAAGCACTTCCCCCATGGGCCATACTGTCAGTGATGGGTGGGCCATATCGTGATGGGGGTAAGCACTTCCCCCATGGGCCATACTAGCAGTGATGGGTGAGCCATATCGTGGTGGAGGTAAGCACTTCCCCCTTGGGCCATGCTATCAGTGATGGGTGGACCATATCGTGGTGGAGGTAAGCACTTCCCCATGGGCCATACTGTCAGTGATGGGTGGACCATATCATGGTGGAGGTAAGCATTTCCTCCATTGGCCATGCTATCAGTGATGGGTGGACCATATCGTGGTGGAGGTAAGCACTTCCCCCATGGGCCATACTGTCAGTGATGGGTGGACCATATCATGGTGGAGGTAAGCACTTCCTCCATGGGCCATGCTATCAGTGATGGGTGGACCATATCGTGGTGGAGGTAAGCACTTCCCCCATGACCCATACTGTCAGTGATGGGTGGACCATATCGTGGTGGAGGTAAGCACTTCCCCCATGGGCCATACTGTCAGTGATGGGTGGGCCATATCGTGATGGGGGTAAGCACTTCCCCCATGGGCCATACTAGCAGTGATGGGTGGGCCATATCGTGGTGGGAGTAAGCACTTCCTCCATGGGCCATGCTATCAGTGATGGGTGGACCATATCATGGTGGAGGTAAGCACTTCCCCCATGGGCCATACTGTCAGTGATGGGTGGACCATATCGTGGTGGAGGTAAGCACTTCCCCCATGGGCCATACTGTCAGTGATGGGTGGGCCATATCGTGATGCGGGTAAGCACTTCCCCCATGGGCCATACTAGCAGTGATAGGTGGGCCATATCGTGGTGGAGGTAAGCATTTCCCCCATGGGCCATACTGTCAGTGATGGGTGGGCCATATCGTGATGGAGGTAAGCACTTCCCCCATGGGCCATACTGTCAGTGATGGGTGGATTATATCGTGGTGGAGGTAAGCACTTCCCCCATGGGCCATACTGTCAGTGATGAGTGGGCCATATCGTGATGGGGGTAAGCATTTCCCCCATGGGCCATACTAGCAGTGATGGGTGGGCCATATCGTGGTGGGAGTAAGCACTTCCCCCATGGGCCATGCTATTAGTGATGGGTGGACCATATCATGGTGGAGGTAAGCACTTCCCCCATGGGCCATACTGTCAGTGATGGGTGGACCATATCGTGGTGGAGGTAAGCACTTCCCCCATGGGCCATACTGTCAGTGATGGGTGGGCCATATCGTGATGGGGGTAAGCACTTCCCCCATGGGCCATACTAGCAGTGATGGGTGGGCCATATCATGGTGGGAGTAAGCACTTCCCCCATGGGCCATTCTATCAGTGATGGGTGGACCATATCATGGTGGAGGTAAGCACTTCCCCCATGGGCCATGCTATTAGTGAACTATCCACTGTCCAGGAGCCATATCATGGTGGAGGTAAGCACTTCCCCCATGGGCCATGCTATTAGTGAACTATCCACTATCCAGGAGCCATATCATGGTGGAGGTAAGCACTTCCTCCATGGGCCATGCTATTAGTGAACTATCCACTATCCAGGAGCCACATCATGGTGGAGGTAAGCACTTCCCCCATGGGCCATGCTATTAGTGAACTATCCACTATCCAGGAGCCATATCATAGTGGAGGTTAGCACTTCCCCCATGGGCCATGCTATTAGTGAACTATCCACTATCCAGGGGCCATATCATGGTGGAGGTAAGCACTTCCCCCATGGGCCATGCTATTAGTGAACTATCCACTATCCAAGAGCCATATCATGGTGGAGGTAAGCACTTCCTCCATGAGCCATGCTATTAGTGAACTATCCACTATCCAGGAGCCATATCATGGTGGAGGTAAGCACTTCCCCCATGAGCCATGCTATTAGTGATAAGTGGACCATATCATGGTGGAGGTAAGCACTTCCTCCATGGACCATGCTATTATTGATAAGTGGACCATATCATGGTGGAGGTAAGCACTTCCCCCATGGGCCATACTGTCAGTGATGGGTGGACCATATCGTGGTGGAGGTAAGCACTTCCCCCATGGGCCATACTGTCAGTGATGGGTGGACCATATCGTGGTGGAGGTAAGCACTTCCTCCATGGGCCATGCTATCAGTGATGGGTGGACCATATCGTGGTGGATGTAAGCACTTCCCCCATGGGCCATACTGTCAGTGATGGGTGGGCCATATCGTGATGGGGGTAAGCACTTCCCCATGGGCCATACTAGCAGTGATGGGTGGGCCATATCGTGGTGGAGGTAAGCACTTCCCCCTTGGGCCATGCTATCAGTGATGGGTGGACCATATCGTGGTGGAGGTAAGCACTTCCCCATGGGCCATACTGTCAGTGATGGGTGGACCATATCATGGTGGAGGTAAGCATTTCCTCCATTGGCCATGCTATCAGTGATGGGTGGACCATATCGTGGTGGAGGTAAGCACTTCCCCCATGGGCCATGCTATCAGTGATGGGTGGACCATATCGTGGTGGAGGTAAGCACTTCCCCCATGGGCCATGCTATCAGTGATGGGTGGACCATATCGTGGTGGAGGTAAGCACTTCCCCCATGGCCCATACTGTCAGTGATGGGTGGACCATATCGTGGTGGAGGTAAGCACTTCCCCCATGGGCCATACTGTCAGTGATGGGTGGGCCATATCGTGATGGGGGTAAGCACTTCCCCCATGGGCCATACTAGCAGTGATGGGTGGGCCATATCGTGGTGGGAGTAAGCACTTCCTCCATGGGCCATGCTATCAGTGATGGGTGGACCATATCATGGTGGAGGTAAGCACTTCCCCCATGGGCCATACTGTCAGTGATGGGTGGACCATATCGTGGTGGAGGTAAGCACTTCCCCCATGGGCCATACTGTCAGTGATGGGTGGGCCATATCGTGATGCGGGTAAGCACTTCCCCCATGGGCCATACTAGCAGTGATAGGTGGGCCATATCGTGGTGGAGGTAAGCATTTCCCCCATGGGCCATACTGTCAGTGATGGGTGGGCCATATCGTGATGGGGGTAAGCACTTCCCCCATGGGCCATACTGTCAGTGATGGGTGGATTATATCGTGGTGGAGGTAAGCACTTCCCCCATGGGCCATACTGTCAGTGATGAGTGGGCCATATCGTGATGGGGGTAAGCATTTCCCCCATGGGCCATACTAGCAGTGATGGGTGGGCCATATCGTGGTGGGAGTAAGCACTTCCCCCATGGGCCATGCTATTAGTGATGGGTGGACCATATCATGGTGGAGGTAAGCACTTCCCCCATGGGCCATACTGTCAGTGATGGGTGGACCATATCGTGGTAGAGGTAAGCACTTCCCCCATGGGCCATACTGTCAGTGATGGGTGGGCCATATCGTGATGGGGGTAAGCACTTTCCCCATGGGCCATACTAGCAGTGATGGGTGGGCCATATCATAGTGGGAGTAAGCACTTCCCCCATGGGCCATTCTATCAGTGATGGGTGGACCATATCATGGTGGAGGTAAGCACTTCCCCCATGGGCCATACTATCAGTGATAGTAGACTGATTAGAAGAACTTTCTATCTATCAGATAGGTAGACTGCAGAGCAGCAGAGGCTGTCAGCCATGTTGGTTTTAAGCCCATAAGAACAACGTTATTTTCGAACTGGACATACGATTACGCATATCCAAATTAATCAGTTATTTTTAAAAGGATTTTTCCATATAAATTGTGTTTGATCAAGAATGAGTTTTCACATTGGAATTGCATTGCAAATTTATAAGTAGTTTTGTAAAAAAAGTATAATTTTCACTTATTTTTTAAAACTAGGCATATATGTTCAAAATATCAAAAGCAAATCCAATGCGCAATATGTTAATGTTTAAAATGACACCTCACACACAGTTTTTGGTGAACAAATAAAGAAAAAATATGGGTTCGCAAGTACGGCAAAAACTTCTAGTTTTCTACTATTTAACTTAAAATATTCAATATATGGAAAAGATTTACAGAAATATATTTACCTTAATTAGCAAATAGAAACCAATATTGAAGCTAACAGAATGTCCTATAACTTCAACGCCCCCCCCCACCCCACCCCCAAATAAGTGTTTAGGTTGGAGTGAGTCATATAGTCTACTGAAAAAATATATTTAAAGTGGTTTACTGTATTTAAATTAATTGGTTATGTGATTTGAAATAAACCAATTCATTATAAACGACACTGAAATGAAGCAAAGACTATATATATATTTCGTTTAGCTGTCCGTTATCTTAAACTAGAACACAAAGCTCAAAGCTACAATGAAATAATTGGTAATTTCTGTAATAATACGAAAGTAAATTTGATCTTCAACTTAAAATAATTAATTCTATTCTAAATTGGTGTAGATCTGTGGTTTTGAAAACAAACCTAACATACCACAATGGTTAAGTTGTTAGGTTCAGTAAGTGTACTTACGGATGCGGACGTCTGTGAGCGTGTCTGCAATGATGTCAATCTGAAGGTTCTCCCAGTCGTCCTTGCCAGCAAGACCTGCCTTCTTGCCGAGGTATCGTGCGATTGCCAAGGACTGGGTGAGTGGCTTGCCGTCTTCCTCCAGCAGGGGCACTTTGCCGAATGGAGTAGCTAGAATGTGGATCACAATGTACATTAGAAAATGTTACTAAGAATCATGAATCTAAGAAAAACTAATCCAAATTACTAACATTGTTCTACGAACTATTTAGGCTGAACTTAATAGAATGGTAATAGTTAGTTTTTACATTTCTATATATTAATAATCGATTATTAATGTTCGTATGAAATATGTTGTTTCGTTTGATAGTATAAAAAACCGATTTCTAAGATTAATTTTCTTCTTCGTAACGAATTGTAATGTTATGTCATTGACTATAGAGACAATGCATTCGCTGTAGACGCGTGTCTGTGCTGCTATCTAATGGTGATTGGTTTCAAATAAACTCTCGGATGACTATTTGGTACTATAAGCTCAGCCACTGGTCACTTCTGCATGTGATGGAGGGATAGAGAGAGGGAGACTGCTGGCCTTTTAATAAAAATGTGAACATTACAATTTATGTTCTCTTTACTGAAATAGTTTCATCAAATAATAAATATAAATGTTTAAAGGAAAATCCATATTTCCTCAAAAGAAAATTTACCAATCAATTCTTGAGGTGATTCATTGAACTGCAGGCACAAGAAAAGATATTTTTAAATGTTTAATCCATTTATCCCTCACAAGGCAATTTAATGACCGACAATCACAAGATATTGAAATGAAATGAAAAACGTCTTTATTTTCAGGCGAAGTTAGGACTTATCAGTCCTTTCTTCCACTTAACCTGATATTATATGTACACAATTCAATATATAAAAAATGTATCTAAGCAAACCAAAAGAAAACTATGGTATAAATAAATTGACATTATAATAAATATACTACCCTAATTGAATAGTATATTCTCCTAATCCATGTCTTCAATAAAAAAAATATGTGCTAAATAAAATCTCTCACCAAAATTGTTGATATTGTTTCAACATCTTTTTAATTTTCCGTTGAATATACTTTTAACATCTAACTGCTGGTAGTTATTAGTATAGCACCTGTTGTGACATTCCCTCCCGTCCAACTCAACGGAAGTTTTGACTGGTCCTCGCACCCTACCCAGCGTACGTCTTGACACAACCTCGCACCCAGCCCAACGTACGTCTTGACACAACCTCGCACCCAACGTAATTCTCGCACTAAACCCAACGTCGCCCTTGACACACATTCGCACCCAACCCAAAATACTTTAAAAAAGAATATTTTAGATATTCTTCTTAAAGTTTGTACATACCACGTAAAATGTTTTTCAATAAATTGCAAATTGTAATATCGATTAGTTGGGAAGTTCGGGGAAGCATGCCTAACTGGGAACATCGAAGAGTTGTGGATGAGGTATTGTTAGTATAAAACACGGCTGGTCTTTACTTGATAACATTTTTATTTTTCGAACATGCGAACAATCTAAAACTCTGTAAATTGGTTGTAAGTTAATGTAGCACATTACTTAACAGTCTCTCATACATCGTAGTTTTTATCGGTGAATTTTTATAAATTTATTCAAAAATTTACTTAAAGGTGTGAAACAGTGTATTTGTTGTACACCAACAAAGTCAACAAACTTTCTTATCCACAATTTTGGATGGGACAGTAGTTCACAGCGTTCGTCAAGTTAGCCCGTTACGTCGTATATCAGTTGCTCTAAACAACGTAAGAACACTGATTTTACAATTATTAATCTTATAATCAATGCTTTACGTATGGTGTCTACAAGTTCATTTAAAGCAATCCATATAAAAGAGTTGTTGCTGCAGGGTTGCTGCTACAGTACAACATTAGGGAATTTATGGCATAGTGTTGTAACGTTAGTTTGTGGCCATATGTGAGATAATCTTATAATTTATTTCTCTTAAGTCAAAGTATTTTCATTTGCTACGTCAAAGTTAGTGCATTTTATGATCTAATTTGGGTTAGTTATAATATTAACATGACGCTATAATGTAGCTTTTGTAACTATTAAAGTACAGAGGTTATTTCTTTCATTCGTCAGGTAGTCCACTTAATTAGTGGAAATGACTACACTAGGGTATGATTATACATTTAGGAAAGTATAATCATAAAATATTTATTTATAATAATGGTTACACTGTACAAGTGAAAGTGTCTCCAATAAAGTTGCAAGCTAGTTTTAGGCCTAAATTTTTGTTTTTGGAGTTTGTGTAGAGAGAAATGCTAAGTCCTGCAACATGTTGCTGTCTTACTGCAGAAGGAGAAACAGACAACGATGAATAGAGAAATATAAATATCTTGCTAGTCTGTGGTTCTAATCAAAAAGCAAACCACACTGTTGGCTTAGTCCAATCAAAGGTGGCCTTCGTGCTTTGATCAATTAATTCTAAGTTTACTAACTGAATATTTTATAAGAGGGTTGACTACGTAATCAATTATTGATTTCGTTTCAGAGTCAGTCTAATCGTACAAACCTCCACAGTTGCTTGTTATAGCACAAAATATTAACACCTTTCTATTAGCATTGGTTAGAAATAATGTTCTTAATTGGTAAGAATTTTTTGTCTAATATAGACCTACTTGTTGCATTGTATTCATTGTCAATGCCCGTCAGACCAGATCGTAAACAATTTTTCATTACACTACTATGAGTTTAGCTGTTTTTGTTATGTGTTTACAACCTGCGAAACATCATATTTTCAACAGCTGTCTATTGTTTACTACCGAAAGTAACATTGTTTACAACCGAAAATTTTCCACAGTCAACAACACCTGTTTTTATTCCGTAGAGTAGTGAAAAGTATCGTTCAAAACTCGAGTGAAAGTGTTTTGTATGTTCTCGACCATTCGAAGTGCTCGACAAGTCTCGCACTTCAAACATATGGTCTCGAACATGCAAAACCCCACTTTCCACTCTTGTTATGAAATATACTATATGTTCTGTGCCCACTGTATTTAGTAGGCCTCTGTATAGACTATGCATTGCTTATAGAAACCAAAAGCCTGTTTGCTCATACGGGTATCGCGAGGCTGGTTTTCTTGTTTTGTGAAATTAGTTCATGTTCGGTTTTCACAGGTAGCGCCAGCAGTCTCCTTCTCTCTGTCTTTCTTCGCCCCTCTCTCTGTCTCTTCAGTACATGCTGAAGTGACTAGCTGAGCTGACAGTACACCAAACAGTCGTCCGAGAGCTTATTTGAAACCATTCATCAGTGGCGGCGGACCGGGGGGTCCGAGGAGTCAACTGACCCCCCTGAAAATGTAGGAAGGGGTCAGCGGGGTCATAAAAGAAACATTGAATACCAATAATTTTGAGCAAATGTTAAAAAGTTTTATTTTGATATAATATCATAATCAATCAAAACTCGTTAATTTTGAAGGGACTCATTAATTTATGATAAATGTAGCCCGATTTAAATTATCAAACAATTTGTAATTACCAATAGATTGATTGATGTAATTTTGGTTACCTTCGTATAATTTTCATAACTCCACCTAATATCGGTGACTCATTTAAAAAATTCCGTTTGCTTTGCTTTGTGACAGTTTATTACTACTGCTCCAGCAATGCAGTTAGGTATTGACTGTTATACTAGTATTTGCTCTGTTAGATTAACATGAAGATATTCCGTCTATGGTATGATATAAAACAACAAAATATATCTAATGTTGTTTGTCATATTTTAAAATGTCACTATAGGATTTTTTAACTACACTCGACTCAGTTAACATGTGCCGGTCTGTGCGTGAACTTTATTGAATGAGGGAAGTACCGACCGCTGACTCAGTAGGGGATTAAACCTTGGAAAATGTCCTCTGCAGTCCGAAGCCTTAACTACTGACCCACCACGCCAGCATACATACATAATGCCCTTCTATGCTAAATTTGTGCTAGATTAGTGTAAAATGTGATTTCCGGGTGTGTTCATTATAATCATTTTCCTACCCCTTTGGTACTCCCCTAGACCTCCCTCACTTTTGTCCCGATTGACCCCCCTGTTCAAAATTCCTTCCGCCGCCACTGCCAATCATCGTTGGATTTAGATAGCAACATAAGCTCGCTCGCGTCTACAACAAATGCATTACCTTGAATTGTCTATTTTTTTTCTATGGTCAATGATATAAGTAACAAAGATGAAGAAACCAAAAGTTTTTGGAAATTGAATATGAATTTAACAACATAAAATTATGTTTTTATAAGTGAACAAATATTCTAGTAATGATTTCCAATAAACTCAGAACTCAGAAATTCTTTATTGACAATAGAATAATACTGCAAAATAGCGTCAACAATAATATGTGATTAATTATATTAGGTGATTAAAAATAACCTAAATCAATTGAATATGGTAACATTAACATAGTCAGAATAATTCAAATAAGACTAAACTTATATAGTAAGTGTTATTACTAAAATAAACTACAGCTTATACAGGTGGCCATTCACATTAGCTTAAACCAGTATGATCAGCACACTCAACAAAATCCCTGACACTGTAATAGGCCCGCTGCATCGAAAACCTCCTCTCAAAATGCGGCCTTTTTTACTTTCATAGAGGCTGGGAGAGCATTGTAAAGTTTAATGCCACTGATTAATAAATACCGTACTTTTCAAAAAAACTAGTTCTATTGGCAGGGAATTTAATTATGTTGTTGTGCCGAAGATTGTGACAATTTTGGGGATTAGGCCTATTTGGTTTGAAAAGGTGAAGGTGGTTATTAATAAATGTTGCGCAGTTTAAGATATAAATTGACGGGAAAGTAAAAACCTAAACCTCCTTAAAAAGTAACTTACGCGAAGTTCTTCGAGGTTTCCCAAAAACCACTCTTAACGCCCTTTTCTGGAGTTTGAAAACCATTTTTGTGCGTGAACTTTCACACCCCCAAATAACAACCGCATATGTAAGAAAGGGGAAATCAGTCCATAGTAAGCAGCTAAGGTTACTCTGGCATCAGCAAACTTTGATAACTTTCGTATAACGAAAACCCCTGAGCTTAATTTCTTGCAGACGAGCTCAATATGATCATGGAAGTTTAGTTTGGTGTCAATGTAAACACCAAGAAACTTTAAAGAGTCATAAGAAGAAATCTCTTCATCCCATAGATGGAATGTATTCTGTTCTAAATTCTGTGAACTCCTGACAGAAAAATTTATCAGTCGAGTTTTATTACTATTCACTTCGAGTTGATTCTGCTGATAAAATAACTCATGTAACCATGAGCCAGAGACATGAGATTCAGCCGATTTGGGGCTTTGACTATAAGGGAAGTATCGTCTGCAAAAAAAAAAAAAAAACAAAAAAAAACAAAAACAAACAAATTTGCCCATTGGCACTGGTAATACACTTTGGGAGGTCATTCACAAACAAGATGAGCAGGATTGGTCCGAGTACCGAACCCTCCGGGACTCCTCATATTACCTCAGTTGATTTTGATGAGGATAATATTTGACAGCCAAGGCTGTCCAAAAAAGGTACCTGAACTGATTACATCCAAGAGTACGACACACCTCAAATGCCAAGTATATGGATATTTCTTAGAAAAACATAGTGATCGACCATATCGAAAGCCTTGGTCAAATCGAAAAATAATCCCAAAAGCTGAATCATCTGAGTCTAGAGCCTGTGCTAAAAAAGAAGAGTTGACTGCGTACGTGGTTGATCTTCGTTTTGTGAAGCCAAACTGGCTTGGAAAAAGTACACCATTCCTCATCAGAAATGACAACAGCCTATCCAGAAATATTCTCTCAAATATTTTGGAAAAGGTGGTAACCAATGAGATCGGCCTGAAATTGCTACAAACATTCTTCTCTCCCTTCTTGTGCAGAGGGTAGACTAAGGCGTGTTTTAGTTAATTAGGAAATTCACCTTCAGACAATTACAAATTAATAAGATAAGAAAGCAGGAACGAAATGAAATCATGGATCTGTCTGAAAAGCTTAGACGAGAAACCATCATTACCACGTGATGACTTCGATTTTAAAGAGAGTATTACACGCGATACTTCTTGCTTTGTGGTTGGAGACAAGAATAACGAGTTGGTAACAAATGGTAGTGTAGAAGATTATGCATACTCGCTCACCTGTTTAAGTTAAGTTTATCTTAATTCTATTGGTGCTATTACGATCATTTAACAAATTAATTCATGAAGTTATGGAGATGTAAATTTATGTAATGGCATGTTTCATAATGGGAATCTGACACATACCAGACCAATACAGGACGGGATGTTCGTTATTGGATTCTAGGAAGGCAGGAAGGACGGGTAATGGTTTTGAAGAAGGAGCCAAGTGACATTTCCCCCTCTGATTCGTGGAAATTTTTATGGTTTTTCGTACACTAATATGACCTGTAGGCAAGGTGGCGAATAGGAGAATTGAACGACCTTGAAATTCCTGAAGCCAACAGTGAAGGTCAGAATCGCAACAGAGGATTATATACTTAGCATATACAATTACAATGCATATGATGGAAGTCAGATTATTTTTATTCATGTATCAGACGCCAACATATCTTGTGTGCATTTTAAGTCTTCTATTCAAACGAGCAAATTAAATCTATGCATAGATCGGCCTGATTTAGAGTTAATACAAAACAGATTATGAGTATATAGATCTACTCACTAGGTTTGATTTCAGCCCACTGGTCTCTCTCGATCCTGTTGTCTTCAAAATCCTCTTCCATGTAGGAGAGGATGAACCTGATGGACTCTGCAAGTCCCTTCAGATTGAAGTATGTCAACTTGTACTTTGGTGCCATCGTTCTGAAAAATGAAAACAAATAAGATAAATAGTCCTACTCATAATTTTTTTTGCTGCTTGATAGTAAAAATAGTTATACTTAGGTTGACGCAGACCACTTCGGTTTTAGATGGGTTAGGATTTAGCTTCCAGGTTCTAAAAATTGCTCAAGGGCAGCAAGGTTAAGCTCGAAGTTATTGTATTTGATAAGTTGTAACAATATTATCTGCAAATATACATTTTTTAGACTTTGAGATTGAGTGTCAGCGGCTACATGAGTACATACTAATGTAATTTATGTTCAACTTAATATGGTTATGAACGCTTTAAGTGGGACTCTTATGGCAACATTACTTCCTGGAACTTAATGGTTCACATAGTTACAGATTGCCCCCGGCGCTCTTTTACGGATTGATTAGCTAGCATAAGTAGAATCAGTGAAACAGGCCTTAAATTGCTTGATGGATTGGTTTTATTTTTGTGACAGGAGATCACGTTACTATTTCTATAAATAAATAAAAATTACTTCTGGATATTGTTCAAAATATATATTACTACCTTTTCTTTTTAAATTAATTAAAATTATTAAATAGTAGCTAAAAACAAACCATACGCTATAAACATAATAAAAATCGTAATTATTAACTTTTATATATTCCTAAATACTATGTCTGAGTTTCAAGGAAGTTTCTTATTGTTTTTGTTTATTGAATATTGAATAAATGTAATTTACAATACATTCGTTTACGTTCATTTTCTCATTATACAATCAGATAAGCTATGTGCTTTGAAACCTGCTAAAGTTTTATCTAAGGTACACAGATTAAGTATTACTACAGAGTATATAAAACCAGAGTAGGCGCAATGGTATGCAATGACAACGTGTTGATGTTAGTTCAATCACTAGATCCTATAAGCGCTGCTGTCGAGGCATCACTCAGATCTGTTATCGTTGTGCGCCACATCACCGAGTAATTAATTATATATTCTGTGTTATTACGAATAGTTTGATGAATGAATGTAGATTTGTTACAGAGCTTAAAGAATCTAATAGACACTAAATATACAAATTAGCGAATTTAAGAAGCTACTGTCGGATTCAAAAAGCAATGTATTCGAGTTTGAACCTCTGCTAAAAAATAAATACTCATCCGATTTCGTTGTGTTTTACAAAAAAATTTGGCTTACTTAATTCTACGTAATATAATATAACTTACATATTTTTTGAAAACTTTATGCATTTTTTATAGTGGGTAGAATACAATAAAAATAAATTACACAACATTTTTGGACTAAAGCTCAATTTCAAAATTTGTAAAACAAAAACTACTAAAGATAAGTCAGTGAAATTTTAACCACATGTGAAGAAGATTTTTGTTTGTAGTTTATCCAAATTCTAGAATTTTTACTCTTTTAAAAATCTTTCTGTTGTAATTTTTGTAAACCCTTGCAGTCTTAAAAATGGCTGATCATACAAACTTCCAAAGTGGTTTAAAAATACCGGATGAAAAAATAATGTAAGATTATAAAACAAAAAGTTTGATAAAAACAATCTTGCAATTTTATATCACATGATAACTCAACAGACATCGGTGTGTGGTAAATTCGCGCGACCACCGGACGCGGTGTTGCCACGTCATGCAGCTGGACTCCCACCCCGTATTTAGCTATGAATGACAGGTAGACATGTTTATTAAAATGCTATGAATCACGCACAGTTACTAGAAATGTGATTAGTACATATTGCAAATCACCAATATTATGGGTGGCTCTCATTTTCACGTTGCATTCAGCTTGTTACATGTGAAATTTACATTATTGTATATAAGTTTTTTTATTTGATAATTTTTTTAGAGCCATAACATTTTTTTAAATCTGTCGTTGAAGGTCCAAAGCTCTCATGAAAAAATGTGATTGAAAATGGTATAAATTAGGATGGAAACATGATTGATTAATTGTTCAATACTTCCACAGTAATAAACCTTTCGTGCACTGTTTAAATACTTCCAAGCACACGATTCGGCAACGCCACAATTCTTAGTTGAAACTGGTTTTAAGTGCTGGGCCGGGCGATTTATTTACACATGACCGCACATCGAAGTCTGCTGAATTATCATGTGATATAGAATCGCAAGATTTTTTATCGTACCTAAAATTTTGTAATCTTACTTTATTTTTTAATCCGGTATTTTTGAACAGTTTTGGAAGTTTGTATGATTAGCCATTTTTAATATTGGCAAGGGTTTACAAAAATTACAACAGCCACTTTTTTTTAAAGAGTAAAGATTCTAGAATTTTGATAAACTACAAACAACAATCTTCTTCACATGTGGTTAAAGTTTCACTGACTTATCTTCAGTTTTGAAGTTTCACTGACTTAGCTTCAGTTTTGAAGTTTCACTGAATTATCTTCAGTTTTGAAGTTTACTCCAAAAGAGCTAAAATTTTTTTTGTTTTATTCTACCCACTATAAAAATCTTAAAGTCTTCAAAAAACAGGTAAATTACATGATATTACGTAGGATTAAATAAACTAAACTTTGGTGTACAACACAACGAAATCGGAATAGTATTTATATTGTAGCAGAGGTTCAAACTCGAGTGCATTGCTTTTTGAATCCGACAGTAATCACTAAATTGTTTGGCATAATTGGACCTGAGTACGGTTTTTAGGAGACATTAACGAAGATAACAACGACAATATGGCGACACTAACGAGTGAAGGAAAGGTGTGACTGGCAAGTTTCACAACCACCCACCAGTGTGTGACAATCAACTGACAGGACCGTAATGACATAGACAGTTACTGATAACGTTTTCGTAAGAAAATTGGGTTTGTTCAGTACCAATGAGCTATTGCACTGAATAGTGAATTGCAGAGAATATTTAAACCTTCTGACTGCATATTTTCTCATTTTGGGTGTTTTGCCAAGGTTTTTTTATCAAGCCATAAAAAAATACTTATGTAAACATAACCTGCATTGTTATATAACCCCTTGTTAAAAAACACGAAGAAGGAAAGTAAGAATGGTTATGTAATGTTTATATAAATCTAGAAATATAAGTATGCGACATTTAATTTTGCACAGAGTGGGGGCATACCTTAACAAATGCCTTCCACTGAAAATCGTCAAATAGCCAAAAGTTTTCAAAACCGATATAGGCCTATAAGTTATGTGAATATACTGTATGCAATAAATATACTATAAACAAAGCGCATACAAAACCAGAAAATCTTTTACTAAGAATTTGTAAAAATTCATTTAAATTACAGATTTTGTAAAAATTACAGAATCGAGTGTGTAGTTTTTTGTATTGTATTGTTAACTGGATCTTGAATAGTAAGAATGTCACCAAAAATATCGTTTTACTGTAATAAATAGAAAAATATATTCACTCACATCCAATTGAGGAAACTTTTAAATAGGCGATTAATCATTGATTGCCTGGAGTAGGGTCAACCGTATCGTAAAAACAACCACTTCGATTGTTAGCTTTTTAAGTGCTGAAACACGAAGATTTATTCTGTTGGTATTGATAGTTCATCAATGAATGTGTTAAAAGAGGTAGGTTACGTGACGGTGTTTTGAACCTAAGTACATGCCGGCAAGCTGGCTAGGGCAAGAGTACAAGGTTCGAATCTCCAACTGAGTTGACGATCAGTTCCTAACTCGTTCACTAAAGTTAACGCACGGGCGCCAGGCCCATGTTAACTGGCAAGTAAAATAAATAAATAGTGAAACTAATTCATTCATCCTTGACCACGAAATAAATAATGGTAGATCGTAAGCGAGTTTGTCCTTGGGTGAAGATCGCTCTGTCATTAGGGAATGATTGAACCGGGCCCTAAGGCTAGGCGGAAAGAAAAACGCCAAATCTTGCCTTCACACGCAGTCACGCAGATACTGGTACTATACTCGATGTAATGAATCTCCTGACTTGACATGAGCGCGATTAGTGGCGTACAAGTGAAGCTCTGAAGCCCGATGTTGTCAATGCAACATTCCGTCTGACAATTCATAACAAAATATAAAACTAACTATATAAAAAAAGTAGAATCAAGTTTCCATATGAGGATGTGTTTTGTTTGCATGTTTTGTCACCTTTGCCTGTAAATGTAGCCAATTACAGCAAATTTATTCTTGTAAAGTTAATTAAAATCTCATTATATAATTGGAAAAAGTTGCACAGCACAAATACTGCAGTTGCCAACTAATTTATATACTTAGACATAGTTAGAACCTCGGACTGCAAGTTCTAAGGTTAGAATCCCTAACTAAGCTGCCGGTTCGAGTAAAAAATTCGTGCGTGATGTGAGTGCGATGTGAATTGACAAAAGAAGTAAAAGAGAAAAAAAACAGCCAGCCATAACTGTGTCACTTTTCAATAAACATTTGTTAATAAATTGTTCAATTTTACGAATATCATAGACTAATGTTATACTAAATGGACCCTCCCTGGTTAGAAAATATGACTGGGTAGTTTAGATCATATGTTAAAGTAAATGGGACCTCCTTGGGTAGAGAATATATGTGGCTAGTTTAGATTATAAGTTGAAGTAAATGGGATCTATCTTCTTGACTGAAAAATAAAACATGCTCTTATTCAACAAATTGGCGAGTCTGATACAAGACATACTTAATAAATCAGTCGAGAAGACCTTTGGTAGACGCTAGCCCATATGTGCCTACTCACGTAACGCAGGTAATCAACTATAAGCCTACAAATGTTACGTCACCACTTCCTGTTGCAGTCAAGGGCGTGATCGCTGTATGAGAGTTCCATGCAAGGTAGGCCTGCACCAATGCATTGAATAACTGCCGGAAATGCATTGTACTAAGAATAAAAAACACAATGGTAAGCCGAATTTTCATGCTTAAAGATTAGTAGGTCTTTGTACATGCTGATTTGCTACAACCGAAAGAATGGAAAGCAAATAAGTACAGTGTAAAGTTTTCTTTGAAGACGTTGAATGGACATTGGAATAAAATTCAATTAGATCAAGCTGGGAAATCTAACTATTGACGAAACATTAACAAGTACTTAACTTTGTTCATTTGGTGTTTATATCATAACTTTCGCACAATACCATTTATTACTGATTATACTATCTCAAGAACTACAATAAATACAGATGTGTATTCATTGGAAACTGCAAGGCCCAAAACTGGCAAAGATGTTTAATCTCTTATGCGTACTTAAGGAAGGGTGTTAAGACATTTCCCCTTTAAGAGCTATGTACAGTCTGTATACAGTAGGGTGGCGCACGGACCCGCCAGCTACCTGTGTCGGTCCTTTCCTCCCCCCGGCGCTCGCGGCTGTTTCCTTAATGAGTCACCAACTAGCCCCTCTAATAGAATTATTAACTTTTTTTACTTTCTCATAATATATCAATTTTAATAGAACATTTGTAAAGTACTACCAAAACTAAGAAAAGTGATATAAAACACGATGTGCTTTGATTATAAATAATGGTCGAAAGTTATTTTTTAGCCGGAATACTGTATGATTTGAACACGTCAAGAAAGAAGTCGAGGCAGACTGGACAAACGAAGGACTTGATGACGTCAGTGTCCAAGAACTAGTCATTAATCTGGCCCCTGGTGAATTGGATGACAGTGACTGGGATACCAGCGATGACGATGACGATCTGGAAGTGTCACCTCTAGAGTAATCAGGTAAAATAAAAAATAAAATCTATTTACCTAGAAAATTTTATTGGACGTAATATATATGAGGTAAGGTAGATAAAAAATAACCCGCTACCGCATAGTTAGCCTTTGTTAACGTACACCAGAGCCTAGGACATGCAACTTGACATTATAGAGGTTATTTTTTAACAACGCATGTTTGGAATGTGAAGAAAAATATAAACTACACGAGCGAGGTAACACAAGGTTGCACGAGTTGACACGTAAGGCGTGCAGGGGTGTCCCGTGTTGTACAATATTACTTGTTTTAAATTTATCAGTATCGTAGATAGTTTTACAAGCTGAAAATTCCCAGTTCGATTCCAACTAGTGTCAAACAGATGTTTGAAAAAGATCATCTGATATTCAACGGCGTTCATTTGTCATTGGGCTGATATTTAATAATACTTTCAAATGAATAGAGTTAGCCTTTACTTAGTGTGTAACACTCATTCGAAATCCTATATTTTGACGATCGGCTTCATAAGAATAAATGTATAAAAACAATTGTAAATATTTTATTTAAGGTTTCTAACTAAAATTTCCAAGTAGGACTTGAGATTTGTAGAGTTATAAACGTTGAAGTGAACAAATAGATAAACATCGGAACACAAGACGCTACCAAGGCAATTTTATGATGGCAGTCATAAATGATTTATAAGTACTTTCTAACTGGAGAACTTTTAAAAATCATCTGGCATTAGATGTACTTCAGATTTTTAATTAAATTTCTATCCAACACCATTTAAAAAAGAAAAGAACAATAGGCCTTTGGCTAGTAATAATCACTTGAAGCAATTATTTTATTTAGTTCACCGAGTCTCCTCATAAAGCCCAGTTTAATTTCAATAATTAACTAACAATTTAGAAAATTAATGCTCAACCCTATCCCAACCATAAAATAGCTCTATTAATTGAAGTGCATTTACAGACCTAATAAAAAAAATCAGTTATGAAAGGTTCACAGGTTTTTTATCAAAGCAAACCATTATCTCACAACGCAAAAGGTCAAGATATCAGAATTAAATTTTGCCATTAATATTTATGACAACTTCCAAGTTTTTATGATTTTCAAAATAAGGACTACAATGGGCGTTACTTAAGATAACCCTTTCATTTTTGTAAGTCTGTATTACGTACTTTTAAGTTATTTCTGTTAATATTGTGTTGATGATAAAAATTATCGTCAATATCTTAAACTTTATTATGCACACATTAACTGAAAATGATCAATGATTAATGTCATTAATCACAAATTAGGTTATACAGTATACTGAAAATAAATCATGTAAAATAAACTGCTGATTCTATCGCTATTCGATTCAAGAGATTATAATAATATTATGTTATTTTTATTAATTTTAATTAAAAGTTTAACAAGCTACTGTAATAGTAAATTTTAATGAAAAAGAAACTATGTAAGAAAACTTTCAATTATAGTATAAAAAACGTTACTCAAATTCGTTATTTGATCGTGCTTACTGAAATAAGGGAGGGAATATGTACATCACCTTTCCTAAAGAAAACTAGATTTAAGCACTTTGTCTGATAGAAATGTAAATGAAAAGTAATTTAGGTCTACTTATATCCTAATTAGTCACACTGAAAAAATATTAAGGAGATTTTTATACAATTAAAAATAACCTCTTGTTTAAGCTCTGCATTTTGAATTCGTTTACTATTTTACAAACAATCTGCAATAAATAATGATAAAAAAAGGAACTGTCGGCCTGAGTTTGTACCTAAGACTACATTCACTAATATACGTACTTGGCAAAAAATTGAATCTGTTTCGATATCACGATGAAAAATTGCTCGTAACTTTGTAGAAGTGCTAAAAATTAATGATTGTAAATCAATGAAACATAATGAAGTATGAATGAATAGAATAATTATTATGAAGGAATGTGTGTTTATTTAATCATACCTCACCTTTCAATAGAAGTTCGCAATCAAAGCTCACAACAGTTCGACACTGGAACGAGTGGAATGGGAATGGAGTGAGACTGGGTGTCGTGCCGGGTACACCTCCTCGTCAAGGTCACTCCCCTCCATCATTACAGATAATTGACCCCTTCCTTTACACATTATCAATATACTTGAAGCTCAGACACATTCAAAGAGTACAGATACGAAATAGCTCATTCCATACTATTCCATGGTTCCAATTATCGGTTAGTCATACAACAGCCTACTCTGTTATCTTTGAATGACTTTGATATTTCACCACAATGACTTGGCGTTTTATTTACAAGTTTCAGTTTTGAGTGGTTGTGAAATTTATTCCTATACGTGTCATTAAGACGACATACTGAAAGTTAATTAAACAATACAGATATGTTATAGTCTACATAATAAATACAGTATTAAATATTTTAAGTATTAAATATAAATAGTGGAGTTATTGTTTAGTTTATATATCTCATTTTCGTGTTCAGTGGATGTTGCCAGTATTCGAATATACCATAGTAAATATTAGGCAAAAAAAGTTGACTATTATTTTGACGAAATATCTAATATTTGAAACTAAATAGAAAGTAAATCCATTATTAGGCTATGATGTCGAGCTTAATTTCCATTTGAAAGGAGTTTTCATTTATTCCATCTTATAAACCAATATTAGAATTGTGACATAAAAAACCACTTATTTAAACTTGTTTTTAAGGGTTTTTAGTTATATTTAAAGGGACTCCAAAGATAAGATTGAAAATGTAATACAAATAAAAATATTTTTTTAGTCGTTGTTTTGAGCGGCATTTATGTTATAAATTTGTTTAAGGTGGTGCAGCCAAACAGTTCTGAATTTTAATTCAAATTTGTTATGCAAATATTTATTATTCTGTATCTTCTAAATATCTAAAGAGCATTTTTTTAAATTCTCTGTCACTTATTTTTGTACTAGAAGTCACTGAATGTAATTTTCACCAACATTGGGTTGAGTTCATCTTGAAAACTGTTTGGGCTTACAAACCCAAATTTTTAAATTAACTATAAAAATAAATATAACTAACTTAACATAATTCATTGACTTTTAAAAATTATATATTTTTAAACTCAATCTGTATATATTTGTTAAAAATTAAGGTATATGTTTGCCGGATAGAAAATTATGTCTGTGTGTTCGGTTGAATTTACTCTATATTTTGCAATCTTTTATTTGTTGTGATTTTTTTAGTTCAGTTTTAGTTTTTTTATTTATTTATTTTTATTTATTATAGTCCAGCCGTTCTAACTTTATCTCTGAGGGGAGCACATGGCAACATTGTAGGTATATCTTGAGCGATTGGCTCCTTCTTGTCTCCGGTCTAGATGAATCACAACTAGGACCTGATAGTTTTTATAAGTTAAAACTGTCCGATTGATTTTGTTTTTTGACATTTATAATCAGTAAAAAAATGTACTTCTCAACTAAACACTAAACGGATTTTAATTCCCACTAAAAATATAATTATGTACCTTCCTACATTCTTCCCTATTGTGAGTCACCTGATGTAAAATTTAGAGGAAGGCTTTGGCGGTCTGGATGCGACGTTGCATATGTTGATTTTCCAGTTTAGCCCGCAATTCTCAGAGGTAAAGTTAGAACGGCTGGACTATAACACTGTCAATTTGAATGCAAGAAACGTTGTACAGTTGACTAAAATTAGTTTATTTTATTTCTTTATTTGTATTTTAAATTCCAACGTACATCTCCATTTTTACAGTCTTGAACATATAATATAAATAGAACAAAGTATGATAACAAATAACAATAATACATATAGAATATATAAGATTGAATATAGTGGACGGAAGAAAGGTGCCTAACTTCATCCTTGAACTTTGGGTTTGAATGGCACCTATTATACTAGGGTGTTATTGGCATCTCAACTGACGTATGTTTCAAAATTAACAATAAACAAAACGTCGGCTTTCATTGTCTAACCTAGAAACACGTTCTTCGTATTAATTGTGATTTTCTGTACACTTGATAATTTTAGGACTGCTCTAAATTGTTTGAACATTTTGAAAATGGTGTAGGTCAACAATATGATAGTAAAATGACTGAGAAAGGAGTTTAAAAAATTAAAGAATTTAAAAACTGTTTACAATGGCAGTAACAACTCCGGCAACAAGTAGTCTAAGTAGATGTGCTACAACTATTCAGTGCCAAAGATAAATCCAAAGGTATGAAGTAGTGGCAATGACTGCAGATAGAAAATTACTAGCATAAAATATATGATCACATTAGAAAATACAGCGATATTTGCAGTCCCTTTTTAATTGTCTAATCTAGTTTACAATAGTATTTAAAACAATGAACAAAATAAAGAGAGTTAAACAATCAAAAGGTTAAAAATATTACGTATTTAAACATACAGAAATTTGCCTTCACGCTTTTCGTGCCAACCCCTTCACTCGCTACGCTCGTGGGGGAAGCTCTGTATAAATATAAAATATATATTTTAAATTTGGATGGTAAATTCTTTGATTATTTTCATATTATTCATACAAAACACTTATTGAACACTGGAATGGTCACGTCTACTATTTTATTGAATAACTAAAAAAAATAACCACTGAAAACTACTGTTACAGTAGTTTTTCATAAAAAAAGATGATTTCATAAAACTACCTACTATTAATTTAAAATTTTTTGTTGTTTACTGATACAGTTAAAAGCATATCTTTTTGTGTAACTTCTGGAAGATTGTGATCATTGTTCAACCGCTTTTCAAAACCTTTCATCAATGAGGATTTTGTGCCTCTTCGTAATGAGACATAATCATATAGAGATGGGAGCCTAGAAGCCCACTCGAATGCTAGATATTCCTTTAATTTACGAGGAAAATCACAAACGTGCAATAATCCATTTGTACAGTTGATAAGCATTCATAGTATTTTTTTGAACCTGGTTGTTACTTTTTTTTAACTCCACGTAGTCTTAACCATGTACTACTTTATTTACAATTTAAAGTTTCCAAAATTCTGTCCTTTTGTTTTTGCACGGTTTTATGCCAACTCTTCATAAGAAATGTCAAAATTTACTGATTTGCTAGAAATATAACAAGTTAATAACTATATTATAAGTTCTGTGTTGTCCTTATTGAACGGGTTGTGTTCGTTTAGCCATGATGTGAACTCTCCAAGGTCTACAGAGCCTTGACAACAATCATGACATTAAAGCTAAAAAGAGTTTTATAAGGCTAAGCTTAAGTTCAACAATGGACTGATTGATAAAGTGTCTAATAAGAGTAAGGTTGCTTGGAGTATAAGTAATCAAAATGCGAGAACCAATAGTAAACTAACACATTAAAAAATAGCATTAGAACACAATTGTTTCAATAATAATAATAATAATAATCTTTATTGTCATAAGAACATAAATGTCATTGACAAAGTCATAATTTATGCAGAAACTGCCACGTCATACATTCTTTTTGCTTAAGTCAATAACTAAAATAGAATATACTACAGGTACATTAATAACATATATAACAATCAACAACATCAATAAAGAAACAGCACTGGTAATCACATGCATTTCAATAAAATTATACTACATATTATAATATAATTTTTTCCACATCAAAAAACTCCTGAAGTGTGTAAAATGGATTCAAAATTAGCCAGTCATAAAACTTATCGCTAAAGTCTCTAGTTGAATGCTTCTTAATTAATATATTTAACTTATTGTACACTTTAATTGATAATACACTATAGTTTTGAGACGTTTTTGTTAGTATGATTTTTTATCCTTCAGTTCAGGAATTGTAATAATATTCCTTCTTATCCTTCTTATCTCTAAGTAGAATGACTACTTTTCTTATCTATAAATACACTCTACTACAAGCCCTCTACCAGTTGTGTTTAATTTTAAAGAACTTAAAGTATACATACAGTAGCTATTCTTAGCCTAAGTAATAGTACTTGCCTTGATTGTTATGGTCTCAATGCTCCCATCTTAGCTATTCTTAGCCTATGTAATAGTACTTGCCTTGATTGTTATGGTCTCAATGCTCCCATCTTAGCTATTCTTAGTCTAAGTAATAGTACTTGCCTTGATTGTTATGGTCTCAATGCTCCCATCTTAGCTATTCTCAGCCTAAGTAATAGTACTTGCCTTGATTGTTATGGTCTTAATGCTCCCATCTTAGCTATTATTAGACTAAGTAATAGTACTTGCCTTGATTGTTATGGTCTTAATGCTCCAATCTTAGCTATTATTAGCCTAAGTAATAGTACTTGCCTTGATTGTTATGGTCTTAATGCTCCAATCTTAAACATATGCGTTAATTATATTTGCCAAGTTCTAACTTATTTATTTAATGAGTGTATAAAATCTGGTATTTTCCCTGATTAATTAAAGCTTAGTAAAGTAATTCCAGTACACAAGAAAGGAGCTAAGGATCAGATTTGTAATTATAGGCCTATCTCGATAATTCCAGTCGTGTCGAAAGTTTTCGAAAGATTGCTTCATAAGCACTTCGTTCTCTATCTTGAACCAAACAAATTAATTAATAACTGTCAATTTGGGTTTAGGCTCAAACGGAGTACACCACTGATGCAGTACAGTCGTTTGTAAACGATGGTCTCGATGGTTTAGAACTTAAAAACAATGTCAATCTAAGATCGTATGACCTTTCAAAGGCCTTCGACAAGGACAATCATGGAATTGTGATAGATAAATTAAGATTGTATGGTTTTAGTCAGAGAGCTGTGGATTTAGTTAGCTCATACTTTACCAATAGACGCCAATAAGTTTATTTGGCAGTTATTAAACCATCGGACTCCTTTATTTGTCAGATATTTCTGGATATCATCTTTTCTCCAGCTTATGTTTGGAAATTTCTCCACGGTCCTGGAATGGTAGGAGGCGTTGTTGTTGAATGCAACTGCATTCATCAATTACATATTAACTATTATAAATTTAACCATTGTACATGTGTAAAACTATAATGGAAAACTTTAAATATTTGAGAAGAAACAATGGGATTAAAAATAGGAGACGAAGATATAATAGACCAAAAAATTAAAATATAGCCTACAGTTAAATATACAGTTTAATTTCTACAGTTTATTTATATACATTTATATTTATTATATTATAATATATATTTGTTGTATTTATTATATTTTATTTATATACAGTACATTTATATACATTTTAAATCAGACACATTTAAATTTTAAAAATAAAACGTGTAATTTTTAACGATGATATATTGAAAAAATATATCATTAGCTTTAACACTGAAAGTCGGCCGATTAACATGGGACAAACACACAATTGTTTGTTTTTTTTATGACTAAAAATACAGTATAACGCTTTTTATAAGATAACGCATCTATTACATTTTCAAATTTATCACTTACATTTCCGTGTTTAGGTGGTGCATTCGGCGACGCGTGACTAATAGGATTTACTCGCCCGGGCGGCCCGGCCATTATCCTGGTCTACCCCTCCTGACAGGTAGCTTGCCTCAACTTAGGTTGAGACACCGTTTAATAGCACTATGCCAGGCATCCAGCCTGTACGTTTTGGCGTTCTCTAAGGCTCCATTTTTGGACATAATTTTTTCATTTTATATATTAATCAATTGCCTTCTGCTCTTCTAGATGATTGTGTAAATACTTATTTGTTTGCTAATGACCTGGGGATTAAAGTGAATGCTTAATTATTTCTTCAATGTAATAACAAGCTTAGCTCTTTGACAAGTATTGTTAATGACTAGTGTGTAGTCAATAAATTGTGTCTCAATGAGAAAAAAAGTTATGTTTTACAATTCTCTACCTATACATATAAAGTTAATGGACAGATTTAATTAAAAAAAATGCTGTCAAACATGTACTAGTACAATCTTCTTTATATAGTGTTGACGAATTCTCTAGTTTACTATGGAATAATGCTTGTTAAAATAGCCCTAAAATTATATTTGACGTTGTTATACAGAGTGAATGAAAAATATACGGCAATCTCTTGGGAACTCATTCTAAAGCTAAAAATAAGAAAAAATCATATAAACATATGCCTGAAAACACTACGTTAGCGAGTAACGGCTAGCGAAAATTTTCACCTAGAACTCTATATCCTCGGTGAAGTAGGGCCGTATAAAAATGTTAAATATAGTTACAAAGATACTAATACCCTTGTTTCATATGTATTTTAATCCAAAAAATTTTACAAAATTGGTTCCAGATCTGTAAATGCAATACTTTCAAAGATATCTTACGTAAAATAGAAGAATTGGTACAAAGAAATAACACATTTTTGTGTTTAACGTCAGATTACTTCCATAAGTATTAAATAAAGGTGTATGTTTTCTTAAATAAGTTTGTAGAAAATTTAATTCTGAAAAGATTCATGTGACTTACTCAGGAATTAAATTAATAATAGATATTGAAATTTTGCTTTATTTAAAATCAAAACAGACGGTAATAAAACTCACATTCTTAATTGCATTAAATATTAACGTCGTGCGAAAACGTGCATTGGTCAAAATGAGGACACTTTGACTAACTATTGTAGGTGGTTTTTACATCCTATATATTAAAACAATCGGGTCATTGAAAAATTGCTACTTCAACGTTTACAAACTGCTACAAATGACATTCGTTTGGTTTCTGAACATCAATTTGGTTTCCAAAGAAATCACTCTACCATTGAACAGGTTCATAGAGTTGTACAATGTTATTCGAAATTCATTGGAAACAAAAGAATACTGTTCTTCCGCATTTTTAGACGTGTCTCTAGCTTTTGGCAAGGTGTAGTACACTGGTCTATTGTACAAATTTAAAAAATCACTTCTGCATACTTTTTACAGCGTAATAAAATTTTTTCTTTCAAATAGGCAATTTCAAATCAAGCTTTAAAATTTAAATTCAGATTTGTTACCTGTATGTGCTGGCGTTCCTCAAGGTAGCGTCCTTGGGCCACTACTTTACACCATTTACTCGGCGGACATCCCAGTAAACGACGCCACTACTACCACAGCTACTTTTGCTGATGACACAGCAATTTTATCATCACATGAGGACCACATAGCTGCATCTCAAAACTTACAAGACAGTCTTAATAATATTGAAAGGTGGCTGCATAAATGGCGGATCAAGGTGAACGAAACCAAATCTAGCTATATCACCTTTACCCTAAAACATGGACACTCTCCATCTGTATCACTCAACAACGTCCCTTTCCTCAAGTAGAGTCTGTAAAATATTTAGGTATACATCTGGATTAGAGATTGACTTGGAGAACACATATATGGCATAAAAGACTGCAACTAATTTTGAAATCCCAAAAACTGTCATGGCTTCTGAACTACAAATCAAAACTTAGTAAACCTAACAGAATTATTCTTTATAAAATGATATTAAAACCTGTCTTTACATATGGTTTGCAACTTTGGGGGACGAATAGTGAATCAAATATTGAAATTATTCAACGTTTTCAGTCGAAGACTTTGAGAACGATTATTGGTGCTCCATGGTTCGTTTCAGCAGAACTATACACAATGACCTTCAGATTTTGATAGTGAAAGAGGAGATCAAGCGGATTAGTTCAAAATACCAAGAAAAATTAAACAATCATCAAAATTACCTTGCACTTAATTTACTTGATAACTCTCACGAGATCGCAAGCTTGAGCCTGCCGTACAGATTTTAACTTTGAAACATTCTCATTCAAAGACTTTTTTGATGCACTATTTCTGAATCTACTCACGTGCTTGTAAATATGCCATATTTTTTACTTATTGTTATGTTGAATTTAACAGATTGTAAAATAAATTAGTTTACTCACTTTTTGAACTTATTACTTGTTCGATTTTGATGAAATTTGTTATTCAAAAGATAATTTTGATTTCTAACTCGTAACGGAGCTAGATGTTTGAAATTCCCGTAGGGTTTTGTCCTACAAGGCGTCAAATTTGCAATAATATTCTAATGGAGATTAATTTTAATTGACCAGCTGGCGACATAAACAAATGTTAAATGATCCGAATAATTTGTTAGGTTGAACATAGAGAGCAGCACAGTAAAATACCCAGTTAATTATAAATTTAAATAATATTTTTATTTAATACAGTTTAATTACTAATATTTGAGGTCAAGTAATACTAATATTTGTGTACTAATATTTGAGGTCAAAAGTTACAAGCGTGCAGGGGTGTCTCCTAGTATTTATAAAGTGAAATGCGTTTTATGTTAATGTTCAGTTCTGAATAAATCAACCTAAATATAGTTAATGTAAACCGCACTAAAATAGTCCGATGGCAGCTGTGTGAAGTGAAGGCCTCTCCTCACTTCTCGCCCAGCAATGTTGCCAAATATAAATTCGTTGAAAATATTGATGATTTGTCTAAACATCTGTTGCAGTAAACAAACACTATCATTTGTTATTACAACAACGGTACATAGAAAAGAAGACGGTAGGTATCACGCAGATCTCCAATGACGTCACATTGGCGAAATTGCAAAAATAAACACAAAAATACTATTCTAATTCCCATAGTTATAGTTCCAGCTGATAAGTGGTAAATAACTTGCTTAACTATTCAGCTGAATGCTTCTATGTAATTGATGAGTTTAGTTACCAGTATTTAACACGTTGACTGCTGAAAATTGCCCAATTATGTACCCCACATGCTAAAAATTTTTATTGTCTGAAAACTTACCTTTTGGTCCAATTAGATGATCCCAGTTGCTTATTTTAGATTATCACTTACAAAAGGTCATATTTATC
Organism: Stictocephala bisonia; assembly: GCA_035578905.1. Classification (NCBI taxonomy): domain Eukaryota; kingdom Metazoa; phylum Arthropoda; class Insecta; order Hemiptera; family Membracidae; genus Stictocephala; species Stictocephala bisonia. The sequence continues at coordinate 13,467,655 of JAQJVL010000002.1, forward strand.
ACTTTTTATTTCGGGTGCCCCGGGGCACCGTGCGCACCTCGCGCCCGCACTCATTATACAACTTGGACAATTTAGCAGTTTTTTTCAATATAAGATGTCTTGCTATATAAAAAGCATAATGTTTAGTTCTAGAAAAATATATTTACAACTATATACATCCCTCCAACCAACCATGAAATGTTATCTTTTATTGCCTGTGAAATTCATCGAAACATATAACGGCGCACAGTCCTGGTTGTCCATTACATGCCAAACACTCGTACATTGTGGACTTCTTGCACTGTCGACATTTTTTTCTGGACACTCTGTTAGTGTTAGGCACTTTCTTCACTATTATGGATATTGTATGATCAGCAGGCCGAGGGAGGGGACGTGGAGGTTCTGGCAAATCCGGCAAAAGAGAGTCTTTGACTGATTCCATAAACTCATACAGCCCCAATTTCCTTCTTCTGTTTATACCGTATGCTTCATTGTATAGATAGTGTGAGTTCATTAGTAACATCTGTAATACATGGACAAACAGTTTTTTTGTACCATCTGAGAGTTTTTCTTTCCATTGGGTAGTAGGCCTGCATTTGATCAGACCGGTCTACTCCCTTCATGAAACTGTTATATTTTACTATGGGTAATGGTTTCAGTGACTCTTGATTCCTTTTGTTTATCGAAGTAACCATTTCATTTTCGTGTTCTGTTGATAAGTAGTGAACGATTCTCTGGTCTCGCCACTTTCCTACCATCATACCCTCTGCATATCTTCCTACAGAACCACCTACAGGCAGATTTGTAGATTTTATTTCTTGTGGTATGTATTTACGATCTACGCGTAATGTTCCAGTACAATACGTGTTTTTAGACAGAAGTTTTGAGGCAAGTGGAATACTGTTATAATAATTATCCATATAAAGGCTATGGCCTTTATTCATATAACCTTGCATTAGGTTCAATACAACGTTCGCAGCATGTCCCTTCCCCCCCAAATCATCCAAAACCCCACAGTAAACAATGAATTTCAATATCAAACCATGTGGATCGCACAATGTATAGAGCTTTATACCGTATTTATGGCGTTTGCCCTTGATATACTGCCTGAAATATAATCGGCCACGCCATAAAATCATACCCTCATCAAGGGACAAGTTTTTCTGAGGATAGTAAATCTGCGCCATTTTATTATTAAAATAATCTATCAGAAATCTAACTTTGGAGAGGCGGTCATTTGTATTGGTGGAAGTGAAGTTTATGCATCGCATAATTAGCAGAAACCTATCCCTACTCATAAATCTACCATAAGTAGGACTGAAGGTCTTTGTTTTTCTCCAATAGTCTTGGATTCTTGGTTTCACAGTCAGACCCATATCAATCAATATACCTAAAAATATTTTTAGTTCATCAACTGTAATATCTTTCCATCTAGTAATACGTGATTTTGGTGTAGTAGATGGACCGCAGAAAAGTTCAAACGCATATGCATTT